>CATORF010000226.1:1800000-2380000 GCA_951804975.1 Anthophora plumipes
CGCATGTCAAACGCACTGTGGAGTGCTGAAAACACCAGAAAACGTGATTTATGCATTCAATATCACGAAAACAGCGGTTTCGGTGATTCTGCACACTTGTAACAGCAGGATAATGAAGATTATCACTGAAAATCCATATCTCAGCTGGAAACCCAACGAAACCGAAGATATTTCTGTTTCCGCATGTCAAACTCACTGCGGAGTGCTGAAAACACCAGGAAACGTGTTTTTCGCATTCAATATCACGAAACCAGCGATTTCGGTGATTCTGCACGCCTGTAACAGCAGAATCATGAATTTGTCACTGAAAATGCATATCTCAGCTGGAAACCCAACGAAACCGAAGATATCACAGTTTCCGCGTGTCAAACGCACTGTGGAGTTCTGAAAACACCAGGAAACGTGTTTTTCGCATTCAATAGCACGAAAACAGCGATTTCGGTGATTCTGCACACCTGTAACAGCAGAATCATGAATTTATCACTGAAAATGCATATCTCAGCTGGAAACCCAACTATACCGAAGATATTTCTGTTTCCGCATGTCAAACGCACTGCGGAGTGCTGAAAACACCAGGAAACATGTTTTTCGCATTCAATAGCACGAAAACAGCGATTTCAGTGATTCTGCACACTTGTAACAGCAGGATAATGAAGATTATCACTGAAAATGCATATCTCAGCTGGAAACCCAACTGTACCGAAGATATTTCTGTTTCCGCATGTCAAACTCACTGCGGAGTGCTGAAAACACCAGGAAACGTGTTTTTCGCATTCAATAGCACGAAGACAGCGATTTCGGTGATTCTGCACACTTGTAACAGCAGGATAATGAAGATTATCACTGAAAATCCATATCTCAGCTGGAAACCCAACGAAACCGAAGATATTTCTGTTTCCGCATGTCAAACTCACTGCGGAGTGCTGAAAACACCAGGAAACGTGTTTTTCGCATTCAATATCACGAAACCAGCGATTTCGGTGATTCTGCACGCCTGTAACAGCAGAATCATGAATTTATCACTGAAAATGCATATCTCAGCTGGAAACCCAACGAAAACGTAGATATCGCGGTTTCCGCATGTCAAACGCACTGTCGAGTGCTGAAAACACCAGAAAACGTGTTTTTCGCATTCAATAGCACGAAAACAGCGATTTCAGTGATTCTGCACACTTGTAACAGCAGGATAATGAAGATTATCACTGAAAATGCATATCTCAGCTGGAAACCCAACTGTACCGAAGATATTTCTGTTTCCGCATGTCAAACTCACTGCGGAGTGCTGAAAACACCAGGAAACGTGTTTTTCGCATTCAATAGCACGAAGACAGCGATTTCGGTGATTCTGCACACTTGTAACAGCAGGATAATGAAGACTATCACTGAAAATGCATATCTCAGCTGGAAACCCAACGAAACCGAAGATATCGCGGTTTCCGCATGTCATACGCACTGTCGAGGGCAGAAAACTCCAGAAAACGTGTTTTTCGCATTCAATAACACGAAACCAGCGATTTCGGTGATTCTGCACACCTGTAAAAGTAGAATCATGAATTTATCACTGAAAATGCATATCACAGCTGGAAACCCAAAGATACCAAAGATATCGCAGTTTCCGCATGTCAAACGCACTGTGGAGTTCTGAAAACACCAGGAAACGTGTTTTTCGCATTCAATAGCACGAAAACAGCGATTTCGGTGATTCTGCACACCTGTAACAGCAGAATCATGAATTTATCACTGAAAATGCATATCCCAGCTGGAAACCCAAAGATACCAAAGATATCGCAGTTTCCGCATGTTAAACGCACTGTGGAGTTCTGAAAACACCAGGAAACGTGTTTTTCGCATTCAATAGCACGAAAACAGCGATTTCGGTGATTCTGCACACCTGTAAAAGCAGAATCATGAATTTATCACCGAAAATGCATATCACAGCTGGAAACCCAAAGATACGAAAGATATCGCAGTTTCCGCATGTCAAACGCACTGTGGAGTTCTGAAAACACCAGGAAACGTGTTTTTCGCATTCAATAGCACGAAAACAGCGATTTCGGTGATTCTGCACACCTGTAACAGCAGAATCATGAATTTATCACTGAAAATGCATATCCCAGCTGGAAACCCAAAGATACCAAAGATATCGCAGTTTCCGCATGTCAAACGCACTGTGGAGTTCTGAAAACACCAGGAAACGTGTTTTTCGCATTCAATAGCACGAAAACAGCGATTTCGGTGATTCTGCACACTTGTAACAGCAGAATCATGAATTTATCACTGAAAATGCATATCTCAGCTGGAAACCCAACGAAACCGAAGATATCGCAGTTTCCGCATGTCAAACGCACTGTGGAGTTCTGAAAACACCAGGAAACGTGTTTTTCGCATTCAATAGCACGAAAACAGCGATTTCGGTGATTCTGCACACTTGTAACAGCAGAATCATGAATTTATCACTGAAAATGCATATCTCAGCTGGAAACCCAACGAACCCGAAGATATCGCAGTTTCCGCATGTCAAACGCACTGTGGAGTGCTGAAAACACCAGAAAACGTGTTTTATGCATTCAGTATCACGAAAACAGCGGTTTCGGTGATTCTGCACACTTGTAACAGCAGGATAATGAAGACTATCACTGAAAATGCATATCTCAGCTGGCAACCCCACGAAAACGAAGATATCGCGGTTTCCGCATGTCAAACGCACTGCAGAGTGCTGAAAACACCAGGAAACGTGTTTTTCGCATTCAATAGCACGAAACCAGCGATTTCGGTGATTCTGCACACCTGTAAAAGCAGAATCATGAATTCATCACTGAAAATGCATATCTCAGTTGGAAACCCAAAGATACCAAAGATATCGCAGTTTCCGCATGTTAAACGCACTGTGCAGTTCTGAAAACACCAGGAAACGTGTTTTTCGCATTCAATAGCACTAAAACAGCGATTTCGGTGATTCTGCACACCTGTAAAAGCAGAATCATAAATTTATCACTGAACATGCATATCTCAGCTGGAAACCCAAAGATTCCGAAGCTATCGCAGTTTCCGTATGTCAAACGCACTGTGGAGTGCTGAAAACCCCAGGAAACGTGTTTTTCGCATTCAATAGCACGAAAACAGCGATTTCGGTGATTCTGCACACCTGTAACAGCAGAATCATGAATTTATCACTGAAAATGCATATCTCAGCTGGAAACCCAACGAAACCGAAGATATCACAGTTTCCGCATGTCAAACGCAATGTGGAGTGCTGAAAACTCCTGGAAACGTGTTTTTTGCATTCAGTAGCACGAAAACAGCGATTTGGGTGTTTCTGCACACCTGCAACTGCAGAATCATGAATTTATCACTGAAAATGCATATCTCAGCTGGAAACCCAACTGTACCGAAGATATTTCTGTTTCCGCATGTCATACTCACTGCGGAGTGCTGAAAACACCAGGAAACGTGTTTTTCGCATTCAATAGCACGAAACCAGCGATTTCGGTGATTCTGCACACCTGTAAAAGCAGAATCATGAATTTATCACTGAAAATGCATATCTCAGTTGGAAACCCAAAGATATCAAAGATATCGCAGTTTCCGCATGTTAAACGCACTGTGGAGTTCTGAAAACACCAGGAAACGTGTTTTTCGCATTCAATAGCACGAAAACAGGGATTTCGGTGATTCTGCACACATGTAAAAGCAGAATCATGAATATATCACTGAAAATGCATATCACAGCTGGAAACCCAAAGATACCAAAGATATCGCAGTTTCCGCATGTCAAACGCACTGTGGAGTTCTGAAAACACCAGGAAACGTGTTTTTCGCATTCAATAGCACGAAAACAGCGATTTCGGTGATTCTGCACACCTGTAACAGCAGAATCATGAATTTATCACTGAAAATGCATATCTCAGCTGGAAACCCAAAGATACCAAAGATATCGCAGTTTCCGCATGTCAAACGCACTGTGGAGTTCTGAAAACACCAGGAAACGTGTTTTTCGCATTCAATAGCACGAAAACAGCGATTTCGGTGATTCTGCACACTTGTAACAGCAGAATCATGAATTTATCACTGAAAATGCATATCTCAGCTGGAAACCCAACGAAACCGAAGATATCGCAGTTTCCGTATGTCAAACGCACTGTGGAGTGCTGAAAACACCAGAAAACGTGTTTTATGCATTCAGTATCACGAAAACAGCGGTTTCGGTGATTCTGCACACTTGTAACAGCAGGATAATGAAGACTATCACTGAAAATGCATATCTCAGCTGGAAACCCAACTGTACCGAAGATATTTCTGTTTCCGCATGTCAAACTCACTGCGGAGTGCTGAAAACACCAGGAAACGTGTTTTTCGCATTCAATAGCACGAAACCAGCGATTTCGGTGATTCTGCACACCTGTAAAAGCAGAATCATGAATTTATCACTGAAAATGCATATCTCAGCTGGAAACCCAACGAAACCGAAGATATCGCAGTTTCCGCATGTCAAACGCAATGTGGAGTGCTGAAAACTCCTGGAAACGTGTTTTTTGCATTCAGTAGCACGAAAACAGCGATATGGGTGTTTCTGCACACCTGTAACAGCAGAATCATGAATTTATCACTGAAAATGCATATCTCAGCTGGAAACCCAACTGTACCGAAGATATTTCTGTTTCCGCATGTCAAACTCACTGCGGAGTGCTGAAAACACCAGGAAACGTGTTTTTCGCATTCAATAGCACGAAACCAGCGATTTCGGTGATTCTGCACGCCTGTAAAAGCAGAATCATGAATTTATCACTGAAAATGCATATCTCAGCTGGAAACCCAAAGATACCAAAGATATCGCAGTTTCCGCATGTCAAACGCACTGTGGAGTTCTGAAAACACCAGGAAACTTGTTTTTCGCATTCAAAAGCACGAAAACAGCGATTTCGGTGATTCTGCACCCCTGTAACAGCAGAATCATGAATTTATCACTGAAAATGCATATCTCAGCTGGAAACCCAACGAAACCGAAGATATCACAGTTTCGGCATGTCAAACTCAATGTGGAGTGCTGAAAACTCCTGGAAAAGTGTTTTTCGCATTCAATAGCACGAAGACAGCGATTTAGGTGATTCTGCACACTTGTAACAGCAGGATAATGAAGACTATCACTGAAAATGCATATCTCAGCTGGAAACCCAACGAAACCGAAGATATCGCGGTTTCCGCATGTCGAACGCACTGTCGAGTGCAGAAAACTCCAGAAAACGTGTTTTTCGCATTCAATAGCACGAAACCAGCGATTTCGGTGATTCTGCACACCTGTAAAAGCAGAATCATGAATTTATCACTGAAAATGCATATCTCAGCTGGAAACCCAAAGATACCAAAGATATCGCAGTTTCCGCATGTTAAACGCACTCTGGAGTTCTGAAAACACCAGGAAACGTGTTTTTCGCATTCAATAGCACGAAAACAGCGATTTTGGGTGATTCTGCGCACCTGTAAAAGCAGAATCATGAATTTATCACTGAAAATGCATATCTCAGCTGGAAACCCAAAGATACCAAAGATATCGCAGTTTCCGCATGTCAAACGCACTGTGGAGTTCTGAAAACACCAGGAAACGTGTTTTTCGCATTCAATAGCACGAAAACAGCGATTTCGGTGATTCTGCACACCTGTAACAGCAGAATCATGAATTTATCAATGAAAATGCATATCTCAGCTGGAAACCCAAAGATACCAAAGATATCGCAGTTTCCGCATGTTAAACGCCCTGTGGAGTTCTGAAAACACCAGGAAACGTGTTTTTCGCATTCAATAGCACGAAAACAGCGATTTCGGTGATTCTGCACACTTGTAACAGCAGGATAATGAAGATTATCACTGAAAATGCATATCTCAGCTGGAAACCCAACGAAACCGAAGATATCGCAGTTTCCGCATGTCAAACGCACTCTCGAGTGCTGAAAACACCAGAAAACGTGTTTTTCGCATTCAATAGCACGAAGACAGCGATTTCGGTGATTCTGCACACTTGTAACAGCAGGAAAATGAAGACTATCACTGAAAATGCATATCTCAGCTGGAAACCCAACGAAACCGAAGATATCGCGGTTTCCGCATGTCAAACGCACTGTCGAGTGCAGAAAACTCCAGAAAACGTGTTTTTCGCATTCAATAGCACGAAACCAGCGATTTCGGTGATTCTGCACACCTGTAAAAGCAGAATCATGAATTTATCACTGAAAATGCATATCTCAGCTGGAAACCCAAAGATACCAAAGATATCGCAATTTCCGCATGTTAAACGCCCTGTGGAGTTCTGAAAACACCAGGAAACGTGTTTTTCGCATTCAATAGCACGAAAACAGCGATTTCGGTGATTCTGCACACTTGTAACAGCAGGATAATGAAGATTATCACTGAAAATGCATATCTCAGCTGGAAACCCAACGAAACCGAAGATATCGCAGTTTCCGCATGTCAAACGCACTGTGGAGTGCTGAAAACACCAGAAAACGTGTTTTATGCATTCAATATCACGAAAACAGCGGTTTCGGTGATTCTGCACACTTGTAACAGCAGGATAATGAAGATTATCACTGAAAATCCATATCTCAGCTGGAAACCCAACGAAACCGAAGATATTTCTGTTTCCGCATGTCAAACTCACTGCGGAGTGCTGAAAACACCAGGAAACGTGTTTTTCGCATTCAATATCACGAAACCAGCGATTTCGGTGATTCTGCACGCCTGTAACAGCAGAATCATGAATTTATCACTGAAAATGCATATCTCAGCTGGAAACCCAACGAAACCGAAGATATCACAGTTTCCGCATGTCAAACGCACTGTGGAGTTCTGAAAACACCAGGAAACGTGTTTTTCGCATTCAATAGCACGAAAACAGCGATTTCGGTGATTCTGCACACCTGTAACAGCAGAATCATGAATTTATCACTGAAAATGCATATCTCAGCTGGAAACCCAACGAAACCGAAGATATCACAGTTTCCGCATGTCAAACTCAATGTGGAGTGCTGAAAACTCCAGGAAACGTGTTTTTCGCATTCAGTAGCACGAAAACAGCGATTTGGGTGTTTCTGCACACCTGCAACAGCAGTATCATGAATTTATCACTGAAAATGCATATCTCAGCTGGAAACCCAACGAAACCGAAGATATCACAGTTTCCGCATGTCAAACGCACTGTCGAGTGCTGAAAACACCAGAAAACGTGTTTTTCGCATTCAATAGCACGAAGACAGCGATTTCGGTGATTCTGCACACTTGTAACAGCAGGATAATGAAGACTATCACTGAAAATGCATATCTCAGCTGGAAACCCAACGAAACCGAAGATATCGCGGTTTCCGCATGTCAAATGCAGTGTCGAGTGCAGAAAACTCCAGAAAACGTGTTTTTCGCATTCAATAGCACGAAACCAGCGATTTCGGTGATTCTGCACACCTGTAAAAGCAGAATCATGAATTTATCACTGAAAATGCATATCTCAGCTGGAAACCCAACGAAACCGTAGATATCGCGGTTTCCGCATGTCAAACGCACTGTCGAGTGCTGAAAACACCAGAAAACGTGTTTTTCGCATTCAATAGCACGAAAACAGCGATTTCGGTGATTCTGCACACTTGTAACAGCAGGATAATGAAGATTATCACTGAAAATCCATATCTCAGCTGGAAACCCAACGAAACCGAAGATATTTCTGTTTCCGCATGTCAAACTCACTGCGGAGTGCTGAAAACACCAGGAAACGTGTTTTTCGCATTCAATATCACGAAACCAGCGATTTCGGTGATTCTGCACGCCTGTAACAGCAGAATCATGAATTTATCACTGAAAATGCATATCTCAGCTGGAAACCCAACGAAACCGAAGATATCACAGTTTCCGCATGTCAAACGCACTGTGGAGTTCTGAAAACACCAGGAAACGTGTTTTTCGCATTCAATAGCACGAAAACAGCGATTTCGGTGATTCTGCACACCTGTAACAGCAGAATCATGAATTTATCACTGAAAATGCATATCTCAGCTGGAAACCCAACGAAACCGAAGATATCACAGTTTCCGCATGTCAAACTCAATGTGGAGTGCTGAAAACTCCAGGAAACGTGTTTTTCGCATTCAGTAGCACGAAAACAGCGATTTGGGTGTTTCTGCACACCTGCAACAGCAGTATCATGAATTTATCACTGAAAATGCATATCTCAGCTGGAAACCCAACGAAACCGAAGATATCACAGTTTCCGCATGTCAAACTCAATGTGGAGTGCTGAAAACTCCAGGAAACGTGTTTTTCGCATTAAGTAGCACGAAAACAGCGATTTTGGGTGATTCTGCGCACCTGTAAAAGCAGAATCATGAATTTATCACTGAAAATGCATATCTCAGCTGGAAACCCAAAGATACCAAAGATATCGCAGTTTCCGCATGTCAAACGCACTGTGGAGTTCTGAAAACACCAGGAAACGTGTTTTTCGCATTCAATAGCACGAAAACAGCGATTTCGGTGATTCTGCACACCTGTAACAGCAGAATCATGAATTTATCAATGAAAATGCATATCTCAGCTGGAAACCCAAAGATACCAAAGATATCGCAGTTTCCGCATGTTAAACGCCCTGTGGAGTTCTGAAAACACCAGGAAACGTGTTTTTCGCATTCAATAGCACGAAAACAGCGATTTCGGTGATTCTGCACACTTGTAACAGCAGGATAATGAAGATTATCACTGAAAATGCATATCTCAGCTGGAAACCCAACGAAACCGAAGATATCGCAGTTTCCGCATGTCAAACGCACTCTCGAGTGCTGAAAACACCAGAAAACGTGTTTTTCGCATTCAATAGCACGAAGACAGCGATTTCGGTGATTCTGCACACTTGTAACAGCAGGAAAATGAAGACTATCACTGAAAATGCATATCTCAGCTGGAAACCCAACGAAACCGAAGATATCGCGGTTTCCGCATGTCAAACGCACTGTCGAGTGCAGAAAACTCCAGAAAACGTGTTTTTCGCATTCAATAGCACGAAACCAGCGATTTCGGTGATTCTGCACGCCTGTAACAGCAGAATCATGAATTTATCACTGAAAATGCATATCTCAGCTGGAAACCCAAAGATACCAAAGATATCGCAATTTCCGCAAGTTAAACGCCCTGTGGAGTTCTGAAAACACCAGGAAACGTGTTTTTCGCATTCAATAGCACGAAAACAGCGATTTCGGTGATTCTGCACACTTGTAACAGCAGGATAATGAAGATTATCACTGAAAATGCATATCTCAGCTGGAAACCCAACGAAACCGAAGATATCGCAGTTTCCGCATGTCAAACGCACTGTGGAGTGCTGAAAACACCAGAAAACGTGTTTTATGCATTCAATATCACGAAAACAGCGGTTTCGGTGATTCTGCACACTTGTAACAGCAGGATAATGAAGATTATCACTGAAAATCCATATCTCAGCTGGAAACCCAACGAAACCGAAGATATTTCTGTTTCCGCATGTCAAACTCACTGCGGAGTGCTGAAAACACCAGGAAACGTGTTTTTCGCATTCAATATCACGAAACCAGCGATTTCGGTGATTCTGCACGCCTGTAACAGCAGAATCATGAATTTATCACTGAAAATGCATATCTCAGCTGGAAACCCAACGAAACCGAAGATATCACAGTTTCCGCATGTCAAACGCACTGTGGAGTTCTGAAAACACCAGGAAACGTGTTTTTCGCATTCAATAGCACGAAAACAGCGATTTCGGTGATTCTGCACACCTGTAACAGCAGAATCATGAATTTATCACTGAAAATGCATATCTCAGCTGGAAACCCAACGAAACCGAAGATATCACAGTTTCCGCATGTCAAACTCAATGTGGAGTGCTGAAAACTCCAGGAAACGTGTTTTTCGCATTCAGTAGCACGAAAACAGCGATTTGGGTGTTTCTGCACACCTGCAACAGCAGTATCATGAATTTATCACTGAAAATGCATATCTCAGCTGGAAACCCAACGAAACCGAAGATATCACAGTTTCCGCATGTCAAACGCACTGTCGAGTGCTGAAAACACCAGAAAACGTGTTTTTCGCATTCAATAGCACGAAGACAGCGATTTCGGTGATTCTGCACACTTGTAACAGCAGGATAATGAAGACTATCACTGAAAATGCATATCTCAGCTGGAAACCCAACGAAACCGAAGATATCGCGGTTTCCGCATGTCAAATGCAGTGTCGAGTGCAGAAAACTCCAGAAAACGTGTTTTTCGCATTCAATAGCACGAAACCAGCGATTTCGGTGATTCTGCACACCTGTAAAAGCAGAATCATGAATTTATCACTGAAAATGCATATCTCAGCTGGAAACCCAACGAAACCGTAGATATCGCGGTTTCCGCATGTCAAACGCACTGTCGAGTGCTGAAAACACCAGAAAACGTGTTTTTCGCATTCAATAGCACGAAAACAGCGATTTCGGTGATTCTGCACACTTGTAACAGCAGAATCATGAATTTATCACTGAAAATGCATATCTCAGCTGGAAACCCAAAGATACCAAAGATATCGCAGTTTCCGCATGTTAAACGCACTGTGGAGTTCTGAAAACACCAGGAAACGTGTTTTTCGCATTCAATAGCACGAAAACAGCGATTTTGTGTGATTCTGCACACCTGTAATAGCAGAATCATGAATTTATCAATGAAAATGCATATCTCAGCTGGAAACCCAAAGATACCAAAGATATCGCAGTTTCCGCATGTCAAACGCACTGTGGAGTTCTGAAAACACCAGGAAACTTGTTTTTCGCATTCAAAAGCACGAAAACAGCGATTTCGGTGATTCTGCACCCCTGTAACAGCAGAATCATGAATTTATCACTGAAAATGCATATCTCAGCTGGAAACCCAACGAAACCGAAGATATCACAGTTTCGGCATGTCAAACTCAATGTGGAGTGCTGAAAACTCCTGGAAAAGTGTTTTTCGCATTCAATAGCACGAAAACAGCGATTTCGGTGATTCTGCACACCTGTAAAAGCAGAATCATGAATTTATCACTGAAAATGCATATCTCAGCTGGAAACCCAACGAAACCGAAGATATCGCAGTTTCCGCATGTCAAACGCAATGTGGAGTGCTGAAAACTCCTGGAAACGTGTTTTTTGCATTCAGTAGCACGAAAACAGCGATATGGGTGTTTCTGCACACCTGTAACAGCAGAATCATGAATTTATCACTGAAAATGCATATCTCAGCTGGAAACCCAACTGTACCGAAGATATTTCTGTTTCCGCATGTCAAACTCACTGCGGAGTGCTGAAAACACCAGGAAACGTGTTTTTCGCATTCAATAGCACGAAACCAGCGATTTCGGTGATTCTGCACGCCTGTAAAAGCAGAATCATGAATTTATCACTGAAAATGCATATCTCAGCTGGAAACCCAAAGATACCAAAGATATCGCAGTTTCCGCATGTCAAACGCACTGTGGAGTTCTGAAAACACCAGGAAACTTGTTTTTCGCATTCAAAAGCACGAAAACAGCGATTTCGGTGATTCTGCACCCCTGTAACAGCAGAATCATGAATTTATCACTGAAAATGCATATCTCAGCTGGAAACCCAACGAAACCGAAGATATCACAGTTTCGGCATGTCAAACTCAATGTGGAGTGCTGAAAACTCCTGGAAAAGTGTTTTTCGCATTCAATAGCACGAAGACAGCGATTTAGGTGATTCTGCACACTTGTAACAGCAGGATAATGAAGACTATCACTGAAAATGCATATCTCAGCTGGAAACCCAACGAAACCGAAGATATCGCGGTTTCCGCATGTCGAACGCACTGTCGAGTGCAGAAAACTCCAGAAAACGTGTTTTTCGCATTCAATAGCACGAAACCAGCGATTTCGGTGATTCTGCACACCTGTAAAAGCAGAATCATGAATTTATCACTGAAAATGCATATCTCAGCTGGAAACCCAAAGATACCAAAGATATCGCAGTTTCCGCATGTTAAACGCACTCTGGAGTTCTGAAAACACCAGGAAACGTGTTTTTCGCATTCAATAGCACGAAAACAGCGATTTTGGGTGATTCTGCGCACCTGTAAAAGCAGAATCATGAATTTATCACTGAAAATGCATATCTCAGCTGGAAACCCAAAGATACCAAAGATATCGCAGTTTCCGCATGTCAAACGCACTGTGGAGTTCTGAAAACACCAGGAAACGTGTTTTTCGCATTCAATAGCACGAAAACAGCGATTTCGGTGATTCTGCACACCTGTAACAGCAGAATCATGAATTTATCAATGAAAATGCATATCTCAGCTGGAAACCCAAAGATACCAAAGATATCGCAGTTTCCGCATGTTAAACGCCCTGTGGAGTTCTGAAAACACCAGGAAACGTGTTTTTCGCATTCAATAGCACGAAAACAGCGATTTCGGTGATTCTGCACACTTGTAACAGCAGGATAATGAAGATTATCACTGAAAATGCATATCTCAGCTGGAAACCCAACGAAACCGAAGATATCGCAGTTTCCGCATGTCAAACGCACTCTCGAGTGCTGAAAACACCAGAAAACGTGTTTTTCGCATTCAATAGCACGAAGACAGCGATTTCGGTGATTCTGCACACTTGTAACAGCAGGAAAATGAAGACTATCACTGAAAATGCATATCTCAGCTGGAAACCCAACGAAACCGAAGATATCGCGGTTTCCGCATGTCAAACGCACTGTCGAGTGCAGAAAACTCCAGAAAACGTGTTTTTCGCATTCAATAGCACGAAACCAGCGATTTCGGTGATTCTGCACACCTGTAAAAGCAGAATCATGAATTTATCACTGAAAATGCATATCTCAGCTGGAAACCCAAAGATACCAAAGATATCGCAATTTCCGCATGTTAAACGCCCTGTGGAGTTCTGAAAACACCAGGAAACGTGTTTTTCGCATTCAATAGCACGAAAACAGCGATTTCGGTGATTCTGCACACTTGTAACAGCAGGATAATGAAGATTATCACTGAAAATGCATATCTCAGCTGGAAACCCAACGAAACCGAAGATATCGCAGTTTCCGCATGTCAAACGCACTGTGGAGTGCTGAAAACACCAGAAAACGTGTTTTATGCATTCAATATCACGAAAACAGCGGTTTCGGTGATTCTGCACACTTGTAACAGCAGGATAATGAAGATTATCACTGAAAATCCATATCTCAGCTGGAAACCCAACGAAACCGAAGATATTTCTGTTTCCGCATGTCAAACTCACTGCGGAGTGCTGAAAACACCAGGAAACGTGTTTTTCGCATTCAATATCACGAAACCAGCGATTTCGGTGATTCTGCACGCCTGTAACAGCAGAATCATGAATTTATCACTGAAAATGCATATCTCAGCTGGAAACCCAACGAAACCGAAGATATCACAGTTTCCGCATGTCAAACGCACTGTGGAGTTCTGAAAACACCAGGAAACGTGTTTTTCGCATTCAATAGCACGAAAACAGCGATTTCGGTGATTCTGCACACCTGTAACAGCAGAATCATGAATTTATCACTGAAAATGCATATCTCAGCTGGAAACCCAACGAAACCGAAGATATCACAGTTTCCGCATGTCAAACTCAATGTGGAGTGCTGAAAACTCCAGGAAACGTGTTTTTCGCATTCAGTAGCACGAAAACAGCGATTTGGGTGTTTCTGCACACCTGCAACAGCAGTATCATGAATTTATCACTGAAAATGCATATCTCAGCTGGAAACCCAACGAAACCGAAGATATCACAGTTTCCGCATGTCAAACGCACTGTCGAGTGCTGAAAACACCAGAAAACGTGTTTTTCGCATTCAATAGCACGAAGACAGCGATTTCGGTGATTCTGCACACTTGTAACAGCAGGATAATGAAGACTATCACTGAAAATGCATATCTCAGCTGGAAACCCAACGAAACCGAAGATATCGCGGTTTCCGCATGTCAAATGCAGTGTCGAGTGCAGAAAACTCCAGAAAACGTGTTTTTCGCATTCAATAGCACGAAACCAGCGATTTCGGTGATTCTGCACACCTGTAAAAGCAGAATCATGAATTTATCACTGAAAATGCATATCTCAGCTGGAAACCCAACGAAACCGTAGATATCGCGGTTTCCGCATGTCAAACGCACTGTCGAGTGCTGAAAACACCAGAAAACGTGTTTTTCGCATTCAATAGCACGAAAACAGCGATTTCGGTGATTCTGCACACTTGTAACAGCAGAATCATGAATTTATCACTGAAAATGCATATCTCAGCTGGAAACCCAAAGATACCAAAGATATCGCAGTTTCCGCATGTTAAACGCACTGTGGAGTTCTGAAAACACCAGGAAACGTGTTTTTCGCATTCAATAGCACGAAAACAGCGATTTTGTGTGATTCTGCACACCTGTAATAGCAGAATCATGAATTTATCACTGAAAATGCATATCTCAGCTGGAAACCCAAAGATACCAAAGATATCGCAGTTTCCGCATGTTAAACGCACTGTGGAGTTCTGAAAACACCAGGAAACGTGTTTTTCGCATTCAATAGCACGAAAACAGCGATTTTGTGTGATTCTGCACACCTGTAAAAGCAGAATCATGAATTTATCACTGAAAATGCATATCTCAGCTGGAAACCCAAAGATACCAAAGATATCGCAGTTTCCGCATGTTAAACGCCCTGTGGAGTTCTGAAAACACCAGGAAACGTGTTTTTCGCATTCAATAGCACGAAAACAGCGATTTCGCTGATTCTGCACACTTGTAACAGCAGAATCATGAATTTATCACTGAAAATGCATATCTCAGCTGGAAACCCAACGAAACCGTAGATATCGCGGTTTCCGCATGTCAAACGCACTGTCGAGTGCTGAAAACACCAGAAAACGTGTTTTTCTCATTCAATAGCACGAAAACAGCGATTTCGGTGATTCTGCACACTTGTAACAGCAGGATAATGAAGATTATCACTGAAAATGTATATCTCAGCTGGAAACCCAACAGTACCGAAGATATTTCTGTTTCCGCATGTCAAACTCACTGCGGAGTGCTGAAAACACCAGGAAACGTGTTTTTCGCATTCAATAGCACGAAACCAGCGATTTCGGTGATTATGCACACCTGTAAAAGCAGAATCATGAATTTATCACTGAAAATGCATATCTCAGCTGGAAACCCAAAGATACCAAAGATATCGCAGTTTCCGCATGTTAAACGCACTGTGGAGTTCTGAAAACACCAGGAAACGTGTTTTTCGCATTCAATAGCACGAAAACAGCGATTTTGTGTGATTCTGCACACCTGTAAAAGCAGAATCATGAATTTATCACTGAAAATGCATATCTCAGCTGGAAACCCAAAGATACCAAAGATATCGCAGTTTCCGCATGTTAAACGCCCTGTGGAGTTCTGAAACACCAGGAAACGTGTTTTTCGCATTCAATAGCACGAAAACAGCGATTTCGGTGATTCTGCACACCTGTAAAAGCAGAATCATGAATTTATCACTGAAAATGCATATCTTAGCTAGAAACCCAAAGATACCAAAGATATCGCAGTTTCCGCATGTCAAACGCACTGTGGAGTTCTGAAAACACCAGGAAACGTGTTTTTCGCATTCAATAGCACGAAAACAGCGATTTCGGTGATTCTGCACACCTGTAACAGCAGAATCATGAATTTATCAATGAAAATGCATATCTCAGCTGGAAACTCAAAGATACCAAAGATATCGCAGTTTCCGCATGTTAAACGCACTGTGGAGTTCTGAAAACACCAGGAAACGTGTTTTTCGCATTCAATAGCACGAAAACAGCGATTTCGGTGATTCTGCACACCTGTAACACCAGAATCATGAATTTATCACTGAAAATGCATATCTCAGCTGGAAACCCAACGAAACCGAAGTTATCACAGTTTCCGCATGTCAAACGCACTTTCGAGTGCTGAAAACACCAGAAAACGTGTTTTTCGCATTCAATAGCACGAAAACAGCGATTTCGGTGATTCTGCACGCCTGTAAAAGCAGAATCATGAATTTATCACTGAAAATGCATATCTCAGCTGGAAACCCAAAGATACCAAAGATATCGCAGTTTCCGCATGTTAAACGCACTGTGGAGTTCTGAAAACACCAGGAAACGTGTTTTTCGCATTCAATAGCACGAAAACAGCGATTTCGGTGATTCTGCACACCTGTAAAAGCAGAATCATGAATTTATCACTGAAAATGCATATCACAGCTGGAAACCCAAAGATACCAAAGATATCGCAGTTTCCGCATGTCAAACGCACTGTGGAGTTCTGAAAACACCAGGAAACGTGTTATTCGCATTCAATAGCACAAAAACAGCGATTTCGGTGATTCTGCACACCTGTAACAGCAGAATCATGAATTTATCACTGAAAATGCATATCTCAGCTGGAAACCCAAAGATACCAAAGATTACGCAGTTTCCGCATATTAAACGCACTGTCGAGTGCTGAAAACACCAGAAAACGAGTTTTTCCCATTCAATAGCACGAAAACAGCGATTTCGGTGATTCTGCACACTTGCAACAGCAGGATAATGAAGACTATCACGGAAAATGCATATCACTGCTGGAAACCCAACGAAACCGAAGATATCACATTTTCCGCATGTCAAACGCAATGTGGAGTGCTGAAAACTCCTGGAAACGTGTTTTTGGATTCAGTAGCACGAAAACAGCGATTTGGGTGTTTCTGCACACCTGTAACAGCAGAATCATGAATTTATCACTGAAAATGCATATCTCAGCGGGAAACCCAACTGTACCGAAGATATTTCTGTTTCCGCATGTCAAACTCACTGCGGAGTGCTGAAAACACCAGGAAACGTGTTTTTCGCATTCAATAGCACGAAACCAGCGATTTCGGTGATTCTGCACACCTGTAAAAGCAGAATCATGAATTTATCACTGAAAATGCATATCTCAGCTGGAAACCCAACGAAACCGAAGATATCGCAGTTTCCGCATGTCAAACGCACTGTGGAGTGCTGAAAACACCAGAAAACGTGTTTTATGCATTCAATATCACGAAAACAGCGGTTTCGGTGATTCTGCACACTTGTAACAGCAGGATAATGAAGATTATCACTGAAAGTCCATATCTCAGCTGGAAACCCAACGAAACCGAAGATATTTCTGTTTCCGCATGTCAAACTCACTGCGGAGTGCTGAAAACACCAGGAAACGTGTTTTTCGCATTCAATAGCACGAAACCAGCGATTTCGGTGATTCTGCACGCCTGTAAAAGCAGAATCATGAATTTATCACTGAAAATGCATATCTCAGCTGGAAACCCAAAGATACCAAAGATATCGCAGTTTCCGCATGTCAAACGCACTGTGGAGTTCTGAAAACACCAGGAAACGTGTTTTTCGCATTCGATAGCACGAAAACAGCGATTTCGGTGATTCTGCACACCTGTAACAGCAGAATCATGAATTTATCACTGAAAATGCATATCTCAGCTGGAAACCCAACGAAACCGAAGATATCACAGTTTCGGCATGTCAAACTCAATGTGGAGTGCTGAAAACTCCTGGAAACGTGTTTTTCGCATTCAATAGCACGAAGACAGCGATTTAGGTGATTCTGCACACTTGTAACAGCAGGATTATGAAGACTATCACTGAAAATGCATATCTCAGTTGGAAACCCAAAGATACCAAAGATATCGCAGTTTCCGCATGTTAAACGCACTGTGGAGTTCTGAAAACACCAGGAAACGTGTTTTTCGCATTCAATAGCACGAAAACAGCGATTTCGGTGATTCTGCACACCTGTAACACCAGAATCATGAATTTATCACTGAAAATGCATATCTCAGCTGGAAACCCAACGAAACCGAAGTTATCACAGTTTCCGCATGTCAAACGCACTTTCGAGTGCTGAAAACACGAGAAAACGTGTTTTTCGCATTCAATAGCACGAAAACAGCGATTTCGGTGATTCTGCACACTTGTAACAGCAGGGTAATGAAGACTATCACTGAAAATGCATATCTCAGCTGGAAACCCAACGAAACCGAAGATATCGCGGTTTCCGCATGTCAAACGCACTGTCGAGTGCAGAAAACTCCAGAAAACGTGTTTTTCGCATTCAATAGCAGGAAACCAGCGATTTCGGTGATTCTGCACACCTGTAAAAGCAGAATCATGAATTTATCGCTGAAAATGCATATCTCAGTTGGAAACCCAAAGATACCAAAGATATCGCAGTTTCCGCATGTTAAACGCACTGTGGAGTTCTGAAAACACCAGGAAACGTGTTTTTCGCATTCAATAGCACGAAAACAGCGATTTCGGTGATTCTGCACACCTGTAAAAGCAGAATCATGAATTTAACACTGAAAATGCATATCACAGCTGGAAACCCAAAGATACCAAAGATATCGCAGTTTCCGCATGTCAAACGCACTGTGGAGTGCTGAAAACTCCTGGAAACGTGTTTTTGGATTCAGTAGCACGAAAACAGCGATTTGGGTGTTTCTGCACACCTGTAACAGCAGAATCATGAATTTATCACTGAAAATGCATATCTCAGCGGGAAACCCAACTGTACCGAAGATATTTCTGTTTCCGCATGTCAAACTCACTGCGGAGTGCTGAAAACACCAGGAAACGTGTTTTTCGCATTCAATAGCACGAAACCAGCGATTTCGGTGATTCTGCACACCTGTAAAAGCAGAATCATGAATTTATCACTGAAAATGCATATCTCAGCTGGAAACCCAACGAAACCGAAGATATCGCAGTTTCCGCATGTCAAACGCACTGTGGAGTGCTGAAAACACCAGAAAACGTGTTTTATGCATTCAATATCACGAAAACAGCGGTTTCGGTGATTCTGCACACTTGTAACAGCAGGATAATGAAGATTATCACTGAAAGTCCATATCTCAGCTGGAAACCCAACGAAACCGAAGATATTTCTGTTTCCGCATGTCAAACTCACTGCGGAGTGCTGAAAACACCAGGAAACGTGTTTTTCGCATTCAATAGCACGAAACCAGCGATTTCGGTGATTCTGCACGCCTGTAAAAGCAGAATCATGAATTTATCACTGAAAATGCATATCTCAGCTGGAAACCCAAAGATACCAAAGATATCGCAGTTTCCGCATGTCAAACGCACTGTGGAGTTCTGAAAACACCAGGAAACTTGTTTTTCGCATTCAATAGCACGAAAACAGCGATTTCGGTGATTCTGCACACCTGTAACAGCAGAATCATGAATTTATCACTGAAAATGCATATCTCAGCTGGAAACCCAACGAAACCGAAGATATCACAGTTTCGGCATGTCAAACTCAATGTGGAGTGCTGAAAACTCCTGGAAACGTGTTTTTCGCATTCAATAGCACGAAGACAGCGATTTAGGTGATTCTGCACACTTGTAACAGCAGGATAATGAAGACTATCACTGAAAATGCATATCTCAGCTGGAAACCCAACGAAACCGAAGATATCGCGGTTTCCGCATGTCGAACGCACTGTCGAGTGCAGAAAACTCCAGAAAACGTGTTTTTCGCATTCAATAGCACGAAACCAGCGATTTCGGTGATTCTGCACACCTGTAAAAGCAGAATCATGAATTTATCACTGAAAATGCATATCTCAGCTGGAAACCCAAAGATACCAAAGATATCGCAGTTTCCGCATGTTAAACGCACTGTGGAGTTCTGAAAACACCAGGAAACGTGTTTTTCGCATTCAATAGCACGAAAACAGCGATTTCGGTGATTCTGCACACCTGTAACAGCAGAATCATGAATTTATCAATGAAAATGCATATCTCAGCTGGAAACCCAAAGATACCAAAGATATCGCAGTTTCCGCATGTTAAACGCCCTGTGGAGTTCTGAAAACACCAGGAAACGTGTTTTTCGCATTCAATAGCACGAAAACAGCGATTTCGGTGATTCTGCACACTTGTAACAGCAGGATAATGAAGATTATCACTGAAAATGCATATCTCAGCTGGAAACCCAACGAAACCGAAGATATCGCAGTTTCCGCATGTCAAACGCACTCTCGAGTGCTGAAAACACCAGAAAACGTGTTTTTCGCATTCAATAGCACGAAGACAGCGATTTCGGTGATTCAGCACACTTGTAACAGCAGGATAATGAAGACTATCACTGAAAATGCATATCTCAGCTGGAAACCCAACGAAACCGAAGATATCGCAGTTTCCGCATGTCAAACGCACTGTGGAGTGCTGAAAACACCAGAAAACGTGTTTTATGCATTCAATATCACGAAAACAGCGGTTTCGGTGATTCTGCACACTTGTAACAGCAGGATAATGCAGATTATCACTGAAAATGCATATCTCAGCTGGAAACCCAAAGATACCAAAGATATCGCAGTTTCCGCATGTCAAACGCACTGTGGAGTTCTGAAAACACCAGGAAACGTGTTTTTCGCATTCAATAGCACGAAAACAGCGATTTCGGTGATTCTGCACACCTGTAACAGCAGAATCATGAATTTATCACTGAAAATGCATATCTCAGCTGGAAACCCACCGAAACCGAAGATATCACAGTTTCCGCATGTCAAACTCAATGTGGAGTGCTGAAAACTCCTGGAAACGTGTTTTTCGCATTCAGTAGCACGAAAACAGCGATTTGGGTGTTTCTGCACACCTGTAACAGCAGTATCATGAATTTATCACTGAAAATGCATATCTCAGCTGGAAACCCAACGAAACCGAAGATATCACAGTTTCCGCATGTCAAACGCACTGTCGTGTGCTGAAAACACCAGAAAACGTGTTTTTCGCATTCAATAGCACGAAGACAGCGATTTCGGTGATTCTGCACACTTGTAACAGCAGGATAATGAAGACTATCACTGAAAATGCTTATCTCAGCTGGAAACCCAACGAAACCGAAGATATCGCGGTTTCCGCATGTCAAACGCACTGTCGAGTGCAGAAAACTCCCGAAAACGTGTTTTTCGCATTCAATAGCACGAAACCAGCGATTTCGGTGATTCTGCACACCTGTAAAAGCAGAATCATGAATTTATCACCGAAAATGCATATCTCAGCTGGAAACCCAAAGATACCAAAGATATCGCAGTTTCCGCATTTCAAACGCACTGTGGAGTTCTGAATACACCAGGAAACGTGTTTTTCGCATTCAATAGCACGAAAACAGCGATTTCGGTGATTCTGCACACCTGTAACAGCAGAATCATGAATTTATCAATGAAAATGCATATCTCAGCTGGAAACTCAAAGATACCAAAGATATCGCAGTTTCCGCATGTTAAACGCCCTGTGGAGTTCTGAAAACACCAGGAAACGTGTTTTTCGCATTCAATAGCACGAAAACAGCGATTTCGGTGATTCTGCACACTTGTAACAGCAGAATCATGAATTTATCACTGAAAATGCATATCTCAGCTGGAAACCCAACGAAACCGTAGATATCGCGGTTTCCGCATGTCAAACGCACTGTCGAGTGCTGAAAACACCAGAAAACGTGTTTTTCGCATTCAATAGCACGAAAACAGCGATTTCGGTGATTCTGCACACTTGTAACAGCAGGATAATGAAGATTATCACTGAAAATGTATATCTCAGCTGGAAACCCAACAGTACCGAAGATATTTCTGTTTCCGCATGTCAAACTCACTGCGGAGTGCTGAAAACACCAGGAAACGTGTTTTTAGCATTCAATAGCACGAAACCAGCGATTTCGGTGATTCTGCACACCTGTAAAAGCAGAAGGATGCATTTATCACTGAAAATGCATATCTCAGCTGGAAACCCAAAGATACCGTAGATATCGCGGTTTCCGCATGTCAAACGCACTGTCGAGTGCTGAAAACACCAGAAAACGTGTTTTTCGCATTCAATAGCACGAAAACAGCGATTTCGGTGATTCTGCACACTTGTAACAGCAGGATAATGAAGATTATCACTGAAAATGTATATCTCAGCTGGAAACCCAACAGTACCGAAGATATTTCTGTTTCCGCATGTCAAACTCACTGCGGAGTGCTGAAAACACCAGGAAACGTGTTTTTCGCATTCAATAGCACGAAACCAGCGATTTCGGTGATTCTGCACACCTGTAAAAGCAGAATCATGAATTTATCACTGAAAATGCATATCTCAGCTGGAAACCCAAAGATACCAAAGATATCGCAGTTTCCGCATGTCAAACGCACTGTGGAGTTCTGAAAACACCAGGAAACGTGTTTTTCGCATTCAATAGCACGAAAACAGCGATGTCGGTGA
This sequence comes from Anthophora plumipes, assembly GCA_951804975.1. Classification (NCBI taxonomy): domain Eukaryota; kingdom Metazoa; phylum Arthropoda; class Insecta; order Hymenoptera; family Apidae; genus Anthophora; species Anthophora plumipes. The sequence goes on from CATORF010000226.1 coordinate 1,822,325, forward strand.
TTCTGCACACTTGTAACAGCAGGATAATGAAGACTATCGCTGAAAATGCATATCTCAGCTGGAAACCCAACGAAACCGAAGATTTCGCGGTTTCCGCATGTCAAACGCACTGTCGAGTGCAGAAAACTCCAGAAAACGTGTTTTTCGCATTCAATAGCACGAAACCAGCGATTTCGGTGATTCTGCACACCTGTAAAAGCAGAATCATGAATTTATCCCTGAAAATGCATATCTCAGCTGGAAACCCAAAGATACCAAAGATATCGCAGTTTCCGCATTTTAAACGCACTGTGGAGTTCTGAAACCACCGGGAAACGTGTTTTTCGCATTCAATAGCACGAAAACAGCGATTTTGGGTGATTCTGCACACCTGTAAAAGCAGAATCATGAATTTATCACTGAAAATGCATATCTCAGCTGGAATCCCAAAGATACCAAAGATATTGCAGTTTCCGCATGTCAAACGCACTGTGGAGTTCTGAAAACACCAGGAAACGTGTTTTTCGCATTCAATAGCACGAAAACAGCGATTTCGGTGATTCTCCACACCTGTAACAGCAGAATCATGAATTTAACACTGAAAATGCATATCTCAGCTGGAACCCCAAAGATACCAAAGATATCGCAGTTTCCGCATGTTAAACGCCCTGTGGAGTTCTGAAAACACCAGGAAACGTGTTTTTCGCATTCAATAGCACGAAAACAGCGATTTCGGTGATTCTGCACACTTGTAACAGCAGAATCATGAATTTATCACTGAAAATAAATATCTCAGCTGGAAACCCAACGAAATCGTAGATATCGCGGTTTCCGCATTTCAAACGCACTGTCGAGTGCTGAAAACACCAGAAAACGTGTTTTTCGCATTCAATAGCACGAAAACAGCGATGTCGGTGATTCTGCACACTTGTAACAGCAGGTTAATGAAGATTATCACTGAAAATGCATATCTCAGCTGGAAACCCAACTGTACCGAAGATATTTCTGTTTCCGCATGTCAAACTCACTGCGGAGTGCTGAAAACACCAGGAAATGTGTTTTTCGCATTCAATAGCACGAAACCAGCGATTTCGGTGATTCTGCACACCTGTAACAGCAGAATCATGAATTTATCACTGAAAATGCATATCTCAGCTGGAAACCCAAAGATACCAAAGATATCGCAGTTTCCGCATGTCAAACGCACTGTGGAGTTCTGAAAACACCAGGAAACGTGTTTTTCGCATTCAATAGCACGAAAACAGCGATTTCGGTGATTCTGCACACCTGTAACACCAGAATCATGAATTTATCACTGAAAATGCATATCTCAGCTGGAAACCCATCGAAACCGAAGATATCACAGTTTCCGCATGTCAAACTCAATGTGGAGTGCTGAAAACTCCTGGAAACGTGTTTTTCGCATTCAGTAGCACGAAAACAGCGATTTGGGTGTTTCTGCACACCTGTAACAGCAGAATCATGAATTTATCACTGAAAATGCATATCTCAGCTGGAAACCCAAAGATACCAAAGATATCGCAGTTTGCGCATGTTAAACGCACTGTGGAGTTCTGAAACCACCGGGAAACGTGTTTTTCGCATTCAATAGCACGAAAACAGCGATTTTGGGTGATTCTGCACACCTGTAATAGCAGAATCATGAATTTATCACTGAAAATGCATATCTCAGCTGGAATCCCAAAGATACCAAAGATATCGCAGTTTCCGCATGTCAAACGCACTGTGGAGTTCTGAAAACACCAGGAAACGTGTTTTTCGCATTCAATAGCACGAAAACAGCGATTTCGGTGATTCTCCACACCTGTAACAGCAGAATCATGAGTTTCTCACTGAAAATGCATATCTCAGCTGGAACCCCAAAGATACCAAAGATATCGCAGTTTCCGCATGTTAAACGCCCTGTGGAGTTCTGAAAACACCAGGAAACGTGTTTTTCGAATTCAATAGCACGAAAACAGCGATTTCGGTGATTCTGCACACTTGTAACAGCAGAATCATGAATTTATCACTGAAAATGCATATCTCAGCTGGAAACCCAAAGATACCAAAGATATCGCAGTTTCCGCATGTCAAACGCACTGTGGAGTTCTGAAAACACCAGGAAACGTGTTTTTCGCATTCAGTAGCACGAAAACAGCGATTTGGGTGTTTCTGCACACCTGTAACAGCAGAATCATGAATTTATCACTGAAAATGCATATCTCAGCTGGAAACCCAAAGATACCAAAGATATCGCAGTTTCCGCATGTTAAACGCACTGTGGAGTTCTGAAACCACCGGGAAACGTGTTTTTCGCATTCAATAGCACGAAAACAGCGATTTTGGGTGATTCTGCACACCTGTAAAAGCAGAATCATGAATTTATCACTGAAAATGCATATCTCAGCTGGAAACCCAACGAAATCGTAGATATCGCGGTTTCCGCATGTCAAACGCACTGTCGAGTGCTGAAAACACCAGAAAACGTGTTTTTCGCATTCAATAGCACGAAAACAGCGATTTCGGTGATTCTGCACACTTGTAACAGCAGGTTAATGAAGATTATCACTGAAAATGCATATCTCAGCTGGAAACCCAACTGTACCGAAGATATTTCTGTTTCCGCATGTCAAACTCACTGCGGAGTGCTGAAAACACCAGGAAATGTGTTTTTCGCATTCAATAGCACGAAACCAGCGATTTCGGTGATTCTGCACACCTGTAAAAGCAGAATCATGAATTTATCACTGAAAATGCATATCTCAGCTGGAAACCCAAAGATACCAAAGATATCGCAGTTTCCGCATGTCAAACGCACTGTCGAGTGCTGAAAACACCAGAAAACGTGTTTTTCGCATTCAATAGCACGAAAACAGCGATGTCGGTGATTCTGCACACTTGTAACAGCAGGTTAATGAAGATTATCACTGAAAATGCATATCTCAGCTGGAAACCCAACTGTACCGAAGATATTTCTGTTTCCGCATGTCAAACTCACTGCGGAGTGCTGAAAACACCAGGAAATGTGTTTTTCGCATTCAATAGCACGAAACCAGCGATTTCGGTGATTCTGCACACCTGTAACAGCAGAATCATGAATTTATCACTGAAAATGCATATCTCAGCTGGAATCCCAAAGATACCAAAGATATCGCAGTTTCCGCATGTCAAACGCACTGTGGAGTTCTGAAAACACCAGGAAACGTGTTTTTCGCATTCAATAGCACGAAAACAGCGATTTCGGTGATTCTCCACACCTGTAACAGCAGAATCATGAGTTTCTCACTGAAAATGCATATCTCAGCTGGAACCCCAAAGATACCAAAGATATCGCAGTTTCCGCATGTTAAACGCCCTGTGGAGTTCTGAAAACACCAGGAAACGTGTTTTTCGAATTCAATAGCACGAAAACAGCGATTTCGGTGATTCTGCACACTTGTAACAGCAGAATCATGAATTTATCACTGAAAATGCATATCTCAGCTGGAAACCCAAAGATACCAAAGATATCGCAGTTTCCGCATGTCAAACGCACTGTGGAGTTCTGAAAACACCAGGAAACGTGTTTTTCGCATTCAGTCGCACGAAAACAGCGATTTGGGTGTTTCTGCACACCTGTAACAGCAGAATCATGAATTTATCACTGAAAATGCATATCTCAGCTGGAAACCCAAAGATACCAAAGATATCGCAGTTTCCGCATGTTAAACGCACTGTGGAGTTCTGAAACCACCGGGAAACGTGTTTTTCGCATTCAATAGCACGAAAACAGCGATTTTGGGTGATTCTGCACACCTGTAAAAGCAGAATCATGAATTTATCACTGAAAATGCATATCTCTGCTGGAAACCCAACGAAATCGTAGATATCGCGGTTTCCGCATGTCAAACGCACTGTCGAGTGCTGAAAACACCAGAAAACGTGTTTTTCGCATTCAATAGCACGAAAACAGCGATTTCGGTGATTCTGCACACTTGTAACAGCAGGATAATGAAGATTATCACTGAAAATGTATATCTCAGCTGGAAACCCAACAGTACCGAAGATATTTCTGTTTCCGCATGTCAAACTCACTGCGGAGTGCTGAAAACACCAGGAAACGTGTTTTTAGCATTCATTAGCACGAAACCAGCGATTTCGGTGATTCTGCACACCTGTAAAAGCAGAAGCATGCATTTATCACTGAAAATGCATATCTCAGCTGGAAACCCAAAGATACCGTAGATATCGCGGTTTCCGCATGTCAAACGCACTGTCGAGTGCTGAAAACACCAGAAAACGTGTTTTTCGCATTCAATAGCACGAAAACAGCGATTTCGGTGATTCTGCACACTTGTAACAGCAGGATAATGAAGATTATCACTGAAAATGTATATCTCAGCTGGAAACCCAACAGTACCGAAGATATTTCTGTTTCCGCATGTCAAACTCACTGCGGAGTGCTGAAAACACCAGGAAACGTGTTTTTCGCATTCAATAGCACGAAGACAGCGATTTCGGTGATTCTGCACACCTGTAAAAGCAGAATCATGAATTTATCACTGAAAATGCATATCTCAGCTGGAAACCCAACGAAACCGAAGATATCGCAGTTTCCGCATGTCAAACGCACTGTGGAGTTCTGAAAACACCAGGAAACGTGTTATTCGCATTCAATAGCACGAAAACAGCGATTTCGGTGATTCTGCACACCTGTAACACCAGAATCATGAATTTATCACTGAAAATGCATATCTCAGCTGGAAACCCATCGAAACCGAAGATATCACAGTTTCCGCATGTCAAACTCAATGTGGAGTGCTGAAAACTCCTGGAAACGTGTTTTTCGCATTCAGTAGCACGAAAACAGCGATTTGGGTGTTTCTGCACACCTGTAACAGCAGAATCATGAATTTATCACTGAAAATGCATATCTCAGCTGGAAACCCAAAGATACCAAAGATATCGCAGTTTGCGCATGTTAAACGCACTGTGGAGTTCTGAAACCACCGGGAAACGTGTTTTTCGCATTCAATAGCACGAAAACAGCGATTTTGGGTGATTCTGCACACCTGTAATAGCAGAATCATGAATTTATCACTGAAAATGCATATCTCAGCTGGAATCCCAAAGATACCAAAGATATCGCAGTTTCCGCATGTCAAACGCACTGTGGAGTTCTGAAAACACCAGGAAACGTGTTTTTCGCATTCAATAGCACGAAAACAGCGATTTCGGTGATTCTCCACACCTGTAACAGCAGAATCATGAGTTTCTCACTGAAAATGCATATCTCAGCTGGAACCCCAAAGATACCAAAGATATCGCAGTTTCCGCATGTTAAACGCCCTGTGGAGTTCTGAAAACACCAGGAAACGTGTTTTTCGAATTCAATAGCACGAAAACAGCGATTTCGGTGATTCTGCACACTTGTAACAGCAGAATCATGAATTTATCACTGAAAATGCATATCTCAGCTGGAAACCCAAAGATACCAAAGATATCGCAGTTTCCGCATGTCAAACGCACTGTGGAGTTCTGAAAACACCAGGAAACGTGTTTTTCGCATTCAGTAGCACGAAAACAGCGATTTGGGTGTTTCTGCACACCTGTAACAGCAGAATCATGAATTTATCACTGAAAATGCATATCTCAGCTGGAAACCCAAAGATACCAAAGATATCGCAGTTTCCGCATGTTAAACGCACTGTGGAGTTCTGAAACCACCGGGAAACGTGTTTTTCGCATTCAATAGCACGAAAACAGCGATTTTGGGTGATTCTGCACACCTGTAAAAGCAGAATCATGAATTTATCACTGAAAATGCATATCTCAGCTGGAAACCCAACGAAATCGTAGATATCGCGGTTTCCGCATGTCAAACGCACTGTCGAGTGCTGAAAACACCAGAAAACGTGTTTTTCGCATTCAATAGCACGAAAACAGCGATTTCGGTGATTCTGCACACTTGTAACAGCAGGTTAATGAAGATTATCACTGAAAATGCATATCTCAGCTGGAAACCCAACTGTACCGAAGATATTTCTGTTTCCGCATGTCAAACTCACTGCGGAGTGCTGAAAACACCAGGAAATGTGTTTTTCGCATTCAATAGCACGAAACCAGCGATTTCGGTGATTCTGCACACCTGTAAAAGCAGAATCATGAATTTATCACTGAAAATGCATATCTCAGCTGGAAACCCAAAGATACCAAAGATATCGCAGTTTCCGCATGTCAAACGCACTGTCGAGTGCTGAAAACACCAGAAAACGTGTTTTTCGCATTCAATAGCACGAAAACAGCGATGTCGGTGATTCTGCACACTTGTAACAGCAGGTTAATGAAGATTATCACTGAAAATGCATATCTCAGCTGGAAACCCAACTGTACCGAAGATATTTCTGTTTCCGCATGTCAAACTCACTGCGGAGTGCTGAAAACACCAGGAAATGTGTTTTTCGCATTCAATAGCACGAAAACAGCGATTTCGGTGATTCTGCACACTTGTAACAGCAGGATAATGAAGATTATCACTGAAAATGTATATCTCAGCTGGAAACCCAACAGTACCGAAGATATTTCTGTTTCCGCATGTCAAACGCACTGTGGAGTTCTGAAAACACCAGGAAACGTGTTTTTCGCATTCAGTAGCACGAAAACAGCGATTTGGGTGTTTCTGCACACCTGTAACAGCAGAATCATGAATTTATCACTGAAAATGCATATCTCAGCTGGAAACCCAACGAAACCGAAGATATCGCAGTTTCCGCATGTCAAACGCACTGTGGAGTTCTGAAAACACCAGGAAACGTGTTTTTCGCATTCAATAGCACGAAAACAGCGATTTCGGTGATTCTGCACACCTGTAACACCAGAATCATGAATTTATCACTGAAAATGCATATCTCAGCTGGAAACCCATCGAAACCGAAGATATCACAGTTTCCGCATGTCAAACTCAATGTGGAGTGCTGAAAACTCCTGGAAACGTGTTTTTCGCATTCAGTAGCACGAAAACAGCGATTTGGGTGTTTCTGCACACCTGTAACAGCAGAATCATGAATTTATCACTGAAAATGCATATCTCAGCTGGAAACCCAAAGATACCAAAGATATCGCAGTTTGCGCATGTTAAACGCACTGTGGAGTTCTGAAACCACCGGGAAACGTGTTTTTCGCATTCAATAGCACGAAAACAGCGATTTTGGGTGATTCTGCACACCTGTAATAGCAGAATCATGAATTTATCACTGAAAATGCATATCTCAGCTGGAATCCCAAAGATACCAAAGATATCGCAGTTTCCGCATGTCAAACGCACTGTGGAGTTCTGAAAACACCAGGAAACGTGTTTTTCGCATTCAATAGCACGAAAACAGCGATTTCGGTGATTCTCCACACCTGTAACAGCAGAATCATGAGTTTCTCACTGAAAATGCATATCTCAGCTGGAACCCCAAAGATACCAAAGATATCGCAGTTTCCGCATGTTAAACGCCCTGTGGAGTTCTGAAAACACCAGGAAACGTGTTTTTCGAATTCAATAGCACGAAAACAGCGATTTCGGTGATTCTGCACACTTGTAACAGCAGAATCATGAATTTATCACTGAAAATGCATATCTCAGCTGGAAACCCAAAGATACCAAAGATATCGCAGTTTCCGCATGTCAAACGCACTGTGGAGTTCTGAAAACACCAGGAAACGTGTTTTTCGCATTCAGTAGCACGAAAACAGCGATTTGGGTGTTTCTGCACACCTGTAACAGCAGAATCATGAATTTATCACTGAAAATGCATATCTCAGCTGGAAACCCAAAGATACCAAAGATATCGCAGTTTCCGCATGTTAAACGCACTGTGGAGTTCTGAAACCACCGGGAAACGTGTTTTTCGCATTCAATAGCACGAAAACAGCGATTTTGGGTGATTCTGCACACCTGTAAAAGCAGAATCATGAATTTATCACTGAAAATGCATATCTCAGCTGGAAACCCAACGAAATCGTAGATATCGCGGTTTCCGCATGTCAAACGCACTGTCGAGTGCTGAAAACACCAGAAAACGTGTTTTTCGCATTCAATAGCACGAAAACAGCGATTTCGGTGATTCTGCACACTTGTAACAGCAGGTTAATGAAGATTATCACTGAAAATGCATATCTCAGCTGGAAACCCAACTGTACCGAAGATATTTCTGTTTCCGCATGTCAAACTCACTGCGGAGTGCTGAAAACACCAGGAAATGTGTTTTTCGCATTCAATAGCACGAAACCAGCGATTTCGGTGATTCTGCACACCTGTAAAAGCAGAATCATGAATTTATCACTGAAAATGCATATCTCAGCTGGAAACCCAAAGATACCAAAGATATCGCAGTTTCCGCATGTCAAACGCACTGTCGAGTGCTGAAAACACCAGAAAACGTGTTTTTCGCATTCAATAGCACGAAAACAGCGATGTCGGTGATTCTGCACACTTGTAACAGCAGGTTAATGAAGATTATCACTGAAAATGCATATCTCAGCTGGAAACCCAACTGTACCGAAGATATTTCTGTTTCCGCATGTCAAACTCACTGCGGAGTACTGAAAACACCAGGAAATGTGTTTTTCGCATTCAATAGCACGAAACCAGCGATTTCGGTGATTCTGCACACCTGTAACAGCAGAATCATGAATTTATCACTGAAAATGCATATCTCAGCTGGAAACCCAAAGATACCAAAGATATCGCAGTTTCCGCATGTCAAACGCACTGTGGAGTTCTGAAAACACCAGGAAACGTGTTTTTCGCATTCAATAGCACGAAAACAGCGATTTCGGTGATTCTGCACACCTGTAACACCAGAATCATGAATTTATCACTGAAAATGCATATCTCAGCTGGAAACCCATCGAAACCGAAGATATCACAGTTTCCGCATGTCAAACTCAATGTGGAGTGCTGAAAACTCCTGGAAACGTGTTTTTCGCATTCAGCAGCACGAAAACAGCGATTTGGGTGTTTCTGCACACCTGTAACAGCAGAATCATGAATTTATCACTGAAAATGCATATCTCAGCTGGAAACCCAAAGATACCGAAGATATCGCAGTTAGCGCATGTTAAACGCACTGTGGAGTTCTGAAACCACCGGGAAACGTGTTTTTCGCATTCAATAGCACGAAAACAGCGATTTTGGGTGATTCTGCACACCTGTAAAAGCAGAATCATGAATTTATCACTGAAAATGCATATCTCAGCTGGAATCCCAAAGATACCAAAGATATCGCAGTTTCCGCATGTCAAACGCACTGTGGAGTTCTGAAAACACCAGGAAACGTGTTTTTCGCATTCAATAGCACGAAAACAGCGATTTCGGTGATTCTCCACACCTGTAACAGCAGAATCATGAGTTTCTCACTGAAAATGCATATCTCAGCTGGAACCCCAAAGATACCAAAGATATCGCAGTTTCCGCATGTTAAACGCCCTGTGGAGTTCTGAAAACACCAGGAAACGTGTTTTTCGAATTCAATAGCACGAAAACAGCGATTTCGGTGATTCTGCACACTTGTAACAGCAGAATCATGAATTTATCACTGAAAATGCATATCTCAGCTGGAAACCCAAAGATACCAAAGATATCGCAGTTTCCGCATGTCAAACGCACTGTGGAGTTCTGAAAACACCAGGAAACGTGTTTTTCGCATTCAGTAGCACGAAAACAGCGATTTGGGTGTTTCTGCACACCTGTAACAGCAGAATCATGAATTTATCACTGAAAATGCATATCTCAGCTGGAAACCCAAAGATACCAAAGATATCGCAGTTTCCGCATGTTAAACGCACTGTGGAGTTCTGAAACCACCGGGAAACGTGTTTTTCGCATTCAATAGCACGAAAACAGCGATTTTGGGTGATTCTGCACACCTGTAAAAGCAGAATCATGAATTTATCACTGAAAATGCATATCTCTGCTGGAAACCCAACGAAATCGTAGATATCGCGGTTTCCGCATGTCAAACGCACTGTCGAGTGCTGAAAACACCAGGAAACGTGTTTTTCGCATTCAATAGCACGAAAACAGCGATTTCGGTGATTCTCCACACCTGTAACAGCAGAATCATGAGTTTCTCACTGAAAATGCATATCTCAGCTGGAACCCCAAAGATACCAAAGATATCGCAGTTTCCGCATGTTAAACGCCCTGTGGAGTTCTGAAAACACCAGGAAACGTGTTTTTCGAATTCAATAGCACGAAAACAGCGATTTCGGTGATTCTGCACACTTGTAACAGCAGAATCATGAATTTATCACTGAAAATGCATATCTCAGCTGGAAACCCAAAGATACCAAAGATATCGCAGTTTCCGCATGTCAAACGCACTGTGGAGTTCTGAAAACACCAGGAAACGTGTTTTTCGCATTCAGTAGCACGAAAACAGCGATTTGGGTGTTTCTGCACACCTGTAACAGCAGAATCATGAATTTATCACTGAAAATGCATATCTCAGCTGGAAACCCAAAGATACCAAAGATATCGCAGTTTCCGCATGTTAAACGCACTGTGGAGTTCTGAAACCACCGGGAAACGTGTTTTTCGCATTCAATAGCACGAAAACAGCGATTTTGGGTGATTCTGCACACCTGTAAAAGCAGAATCATGAATTTATCACTGAAAATGCATATCTCAGCTGGAAACCCAACGAAATCGTAGATATCGCGGTTTCCGCATGTCAAACGCACTGTCGAGTGCTGAAAACACCAGAAAACGTGTTTTTCGCATTCAATAGCACGAAAACAGCGATTTCGGTGATTCTGCACACTTGTAACAGCAGGTTAATGAAGATTATCACTGAAAATGCATATCTCAGCTGGAAACCCAACTGTACCGAAGATATTTCTGTTTCCGCATGTCAAACTCACTGCGGAGTGCTGAAAACACCAGGAAATGTGTTTTTCGCATTCAATAGCACGAAACCAGCGATTTCGGTGATTCTGCACACCTGTAAAAGCAGAATCATGAATTTATCACTGAAAATGCATATCTCAGCTGGAAACCCAAAGATACCAAAGATATCGCAGTTTCCGCATGTCAAACGCACTGTCGAGTGCTGAAAACACCAGAAAACGTGTTTTTCGCATTCAATAGCACGAAAACAGCGATGTCGGTGATTCTGCACACTTGTAACAGCAGGTTAATGAAGATTATCACTGAAAATGCATATCTCAGCTGGAAACCCAACTGTACCGAAGATATTTCTGTTTCCGCATGTCAAACTCACTGCGGAGTACTGAAAACACCAGGAAATGTGTTTTTCGCATTCAATAGCACGAAACCAGCGATTTCGGTGATTCTGCACACCTGTAACAGCAGAATCATGAATTTATCACTGAAAATGCATATCTCAGCTGGAAACCCAAAGATACCAAAGATATCGCAGTTTCCGCATGTCAAACGCACTGTGGAGTTCTGAAAACACCAGGAAACGTGTTTTTCGCATTCAATAGCACGAAAACAGCGATTTCGGTGATTCTGCACACCTGTAACACCAGAATCATGAATTTATCACTGAAAATGCATATCTCAGCTGGAAACCCATCGAAACCGAAGATATCACAGTTTCCGCATGTCAAACTCAATGTGGAGTGCTGAAAACTCCTGGAAACGTGTTTTTCGCATTCAGCAGCACGAAAACAGCGATTTGGGTGTTTCTGCACACCTGTAACAGCAGAATCATGAATTTATCACTGAAAATGCATATCTCAGCTGGAAACCCAAAGATACCGAAGATATCGCAGTTAGCGCATGTTAAACGCACTGTGGAGTTCTGAAACCACCGGGAAACGTGTTTTTCGCATTCAATAGCACGAAAACAGCGATTTTGGGTGATTCTGCACACCTGTAAAAGCAGAATCATGAATTTATCACTGAAAATGCATATCTCAGCTGGAATCCCAAAGATACCAAAGATATCGCAGTTTCCGCATGTCAAACGCACTGTGGAGTTCTGAAAACACCAGGAAACGTGTTTTTCGCATTCAATAGCACGAAAACAGCGATTTCGGTGATTCTCCACACCTGTAACAGCAGAATCATGAGTTTCTCACTGAAAATGCATATCTCAGCTGGAACCCCAAAGATACCAAAGATATCGCAGTTTCCGCATGTTAAACGCCCTGTGGAGTTCTGAAAACACCAGGAAACGTGTTTTTCGAATTCAATAGCACGAAAACAGCGATTTCGGTGATTCTGCACACTTGTAACAGCAGAATCATGAATTTATCACTGAAAATGCATATCTCAGCTGGAAACCCAAAGATACCAAAGATATCGCAGTTTCCGCATGTCAAACGCACTGTGGAGTTCTGAAAACACCAGGAAACGTGTTTTTCGCATTCAGTAGCACGAAAACAGCGATTTGGGTGTTTCTGCACACCTGTAACAGCAGAATCATGAATTTATCACTGAAAATGCATATCTCAGCTGGAAACCCAAAGATACCAAAGATATCGCAGTTTCCGCATGTTAAACGCACTGTGGAGTTCTGAAACCACCGGGAAACGTGTTTTTCGCATTCAATAGCACGAAAACAGCGATTTTGGGTGATTCTGCACACCTGTAAAAGCAGAATCATGAATTTATCACTGAAAATGCATATCTCTGCTGGAAACCCAACGAAATCGTAGATATCGCGGTTTCCGCATGTCAAACGCACTGTCGAGTGCTGAAAACACCAGAAAACGTGTTTTTCGCATTCAATAGCACGAAAACAGCGATTTCGGTGATTCTGCACACTTGTAACAGCAGGTTAATGAAGATTATCACTGAAAATGCATATCTCAGCTGGAAACCCAACTGTACCGAAGATATTTCTGTTTCCGCATGTCAAACTCACTGCGGAGTGCTGAAAACACCAGGAAATGTGTTTTTCGCATTCAATAGCACGAAACCAGCGATTTCGGTGATTCTGCACACCTGTAAAAGCAGAATCATGAATTTATCACTGAAAATGCATATCTCAGCTGGAAACCCAAAGATACCAAAGATATCGCAGTTTCCGCATGTCAAACGCCCTGTGGAGTTCTGAAAACACCAGGAAACGTGTTTTTCGCATTCAATAGCACGAAAACAGCGATTTCGGTGATTCTGCACACTTGTAACAGCAGAATCATGAATTTATCACTGAAAATGCATATCTCAGCTGGAAACCCAACGAAACCGTAGATATCGCGGTTTCCGCATGTCAAACGCACTGTCGAGTGCTGAAAACACCAGAAAACGTGTTTTTCGCATTCAATAGCACGAAAACAGCGATTTCGGTGATTCTGCACACTTGTAACAGCAGGATAATGAAGATTATCACTGAAAATGTATATCTCAGCTGGAAACCCAACAGTACCGAAGATATTTCTGTTTCCGCATGTCAAACTCACTGCGGAGTGCTGAAAACACCAGGAAACGTGTTTTTAGCATTCATTAGCACGAAACCAGCGATTTCGGTGATTCTGCACACCTGTAAAAGCAGAAGCATGCATTTATCACTGAAAATGCATATCTCAGCTGGAAACCCAAAGATACCGTAGATATCGCGGTTTCCGCATGTCAAACGCACTGTCGAGTGCTGAAAACACCAGAAAACGTGTTTTTCGCATTCAATAGCACGAAAACAGCGATTTCGGTGATTCTGCACACTTGTAACAGCAGGATAATGAAGATTATCACTGAAAATGTATATCTCAGCTGGAAACCCAACAGTACCGAAGATATTTCTGTTTCCGCATGTCAAACTCACTGCGGAGTGCTGAAAACACCAGGAAACGTGTTTTTCGCATTCAATAGCACGAAGACAGCGATTTCGGTGATTCTGCACACCTGTAAAAGCAGAATCATGAATTTATCACTGAAAATGCATATCTCAGCTGGAAACCCAACGAAACCGAAGATATCTCTGTTTCCGCATGTCAAACGCACTGTCGAGTGCTGAAAACACCAGAAAACGTGTTTTTCGCATTCAATAGCACGAAGACAGCGATTTCGGTGATTCTGCACACTTGTAACAGCAGGATAATGAAGACTATCGCTGAAAATGCATATCTCAGCTGGAAACCCAACGAAACCGAAGATTTCGCGGTTTCCGCATGTCAAACGCACTGTCGAGTGCAGAAAACTCCAGAAAACGTGTTTTTCGCATTCAATAGCATGAAACCAGCGATTTCGGTGATTCTGCACACCTGTAACAGCAGAATCATGAATTTATCACTGAAAATGCATATCTCAGCTGGAAACCCAAAGATACCGTAGATATCGCGGTTTCCGCATGTCAAACGCACTGTCGAGTGCTGAAAACACCAGAAAACGTGTTTTTCGCATTCAATAGCACGAAAACAGCGATTTCGGTGATTCTGCACACTTGTAACAGCAGGATAATGAAGATTATCACTGAAAATGTATATCTCAGCTGGAAACCCAACAGTACCGAAGATATTTCTGTTTCCGCATGTCAAACTCACTGCGGAGTGCTGAAAACACCAGGAAACGTGTTTTTCGCATTCAATAGCACGAAGACAGCGATTTCGGTGATTCTGCACACCTGTAAAAGCAGAATCATGAATTTATCACTGAAAATGCATATCTCAGCTGGAAACCCAAAGATACCAAAGATATCGCAGTTTCCGCATTTTAAACGCATTGTGGAGTTCTGAAACCACCGGGAAACGTGTTTTTCGCATTCAATAGCACGAAAACAGCGATTTTGGGTGATTCTGCACACCTGTAAAAGCAGAATCATGAATTTATCACTGAAAATGCATATCTCAGCTGGAATCCCAAAGATACCAAAGATATCGCAGTTTCCGCATGTCAAACGCACTGTGGAGTTCTGAAAACACCAGGAAACGTGTTTTTCGCATTCAATAGCACGAAAACAGCGATTTCGGTGATTCTCCACACCTGTAACAGCAGAATCATGAATTTATCACTGAAAATGCATATCTCAGCTGGAACCCCAAAGACACCAAAGATATCGCAGTTTTCGCATGTTAAACGCCCTGTGGAGTTCTGAAAACACCAGGAAACGTGTTTTTCGCATTCAATAGCACGAAAACAGCGATTTCGGTGATTCTGCACACTTGTAACAGCAGAATCATGAATTTATCACTGAAAATGCATATCTCAGCTGGAAACCCAACGAAATCGTAGATATCGCGGTTTCCGCATGTCAAACGCACTGTCGAGTGCTGAAAACACCAGAAAACGTGTTTTTCGCATTCAATAGCACGAAAACAGCGATTTCGGTGATTCTGCACACTTGTAACTGCAGGTTAATGAAGATTATCACTGAAAATGCATATCTCAGCTGGAAACCCAACTGTACCGAAGATATTTCTCTTTCCGCATGTCAAACTCACTGCGGAGTGCTGAAAACACCAGGAAATGTGTTTTTCGCATTCAATAGCACGAAACCAGCGATTTCGGTGATTCTGCACACCTGTAAAAGCAGAATCATGAATTTATCACTGAAAATGCATATCTCAGCTGGAAACCCAAAGATACCAAAGATATCGCAGTTTCCGCATGTCAAACGCACTGTGGAGTTCTGAAAACACCAGGAAACGTGTTTTTCGCATTCAATAGCACGAAAACAGCGATTTCGGTGATTCTGCACACCTGTAACACCAGAATCATGAATTTATCACTGAAAATGCATATCTCAGCTGGAAACCCATCGAAACCGAAGATATCACAGTTTCCGCATGTCAAACTCAATGTGGAGTGCTGAAAACTCCTGGAAACGTGTTTTTCGCATTCAGTAGCACGAAAACAGCGATTTGGGTGTTTCTGCACACCTGTAACAGCAGAATCATGAATTTATCACTGAAAATGCATATCTCAGCTGGAAACCCAAAGATACCAAAGATATCGCAGTTTCCGCATGTTAAACGCCCTGTGGAGTTCTGAAAACACCAGGAAACGTGTTTTTCGAATTCAATAGCACGAAAACAGCGATTTCGGTGATTCTGCACACTTGTAACAGCAGAATCATGAATTTATCACTGAAAATGCATATCTCAGCTGGAAACCCAAAGATACCAAAGATATCGCAGTTTCCGCATGTCAAACGCACTGTGGAGTTCTGAAAACACCAGGAAACGTGTTTTTCGCATTCAGTAGCACGAAAACAGCGATTTGGGTGTTTCTGCACACCTGTAACAGCAGAATCATGAATTTATCACTGAAAATGCATATCTCAGCTGGAACCCCAAAGATACCAAAGATATCGCAGTTTCCGCATGTTAAACGCCCTGTGGAGTTCTGAAAACACCAGGAAACGTGTTTTTCGCATTCAATAGCACGAAAACAGCGATTTCGGTGATTCTGCACACTTGTAACAGCAGAATCATGAATTTATCACTGAAAATGCATATCTCAGCTGGAAACCCAACGAAATCGTAGATATCGCGGTTTCCGCATGTCAAACGCACTGTCGAGTGCTGAAAACACCAGAAAACGTGTTTTTCGCATTCAATAGCACGAAAACAGCGATTTCGGTGATTCTGCACACTTGTAACAGCAGGTTAATGAAGATTATCACTGAAAATGCATATGTCAGCTGGAAACCCAACTGTACCGAAGATATTTCTGTTTCCGCATGTCAAACTCACTGCGGAGTGCTGAAAACACCAGGAAATGTGTTTTTCGCATTCAATAGCACGAAACCAGCGATTTCGGTGATTCTGCACACCTGTAAAAGCAGAATCATGAATTTATCACTGAAAATGCATATCTCAGCTGGAAACCCAAAGATACCAAAGATATCGCAGTTTCCGCATGTCAAACGCACTGTGGAGTTCTGAAAACACCAGGAAACGTGTTTTTCGCATTCAGTAGCACGAAAACAGCGATTTGGGTGTTTCTGCACACCTGTAACAGCAGAATCATGAATTTATCACTGAAAATGCATATCTCAGCTGGAAACCCAAAGATACCAAAGATATCGCAGTTTCCGCATGTTAAACGCACTGTGGAGTTCTGACACCACCGGGAAACGTGTTTTTCGCATTCAATAGCACGAAAACAGCGATTTTGGGTGATTCTGCACACCTGTAAAAGCAGAATCATGAATTTATCACTGAAAATGCATATCTCAGCTGGAATCCCAAAGATACCAAAGATATCGCAGTTTCCGCATGTCAAACGCACTGTGGAGTTCTGAAAACACCAGGAAACGTGTTTTTCGCATTCAATAGCACGAAAACAGCGATTTCGGTGATTCTCCACACCTGTAACAGCAGAATCATGAGTTTCTCACTGAAAATGCATATCTCAGCTGGAACCCCAAAGATACCAAAGATATCGCAGTTTCCGCATGTTAAACGCCCTGTGGAGTTCTGAAAACACCAGGAAACGTGTTTTTCGAATTCAATAGCACGAAAACAGCGATTTCGGTGATTCTGCACACTTGTAACAGCAGAATCATGAATTTATCACTGAAAATGCATATCTCAGCTGGAAACCCAAAGATACCAAAGATATCGCAGTTTCCGCATGTCAAACGCACTGTGGAGTTCTGAAAACACCAGGAAACGTGTTTTTCGCATTCAGTAGCACGAAAACAGCGATTTCGGTGATTCTGCACACTTGTAACAGCAGGTTAATGAAGATTATCACTGAAAATGCATATCTCAGCTGGAAACCCAACTGTACCGAAGATATTTCTGCTTCCGCATGTCAAACTCACTGCGGAGTGCTGAAAACACCAGGAAATGTGTTTTTCGCATTCAATAGCACGAAACCAGCGATTTCGGTGATTCTGCACACCTGTAAAAGCAGAATCATGAATTTATCACTGAAAATGCATATCTCAGCTGGAAACCCAAAGATACCAAAGATATCGCAGTTTCCGCATGTCAAACGCACTGTGGAGTTCTGAAAACACCAGGAAACGTGTTTTTCGCATTCAATAGCACGAAAACAGCGATTTCGGTGATTCTGCACACCTGTAACACCAGAATCATGAATTTATCACTGAAAATGCATATCTCAGCTGGAAACCCATCGAAACCGAAGATATCACAGTTTCCGCATGTCAAACTCAATGTGGAGTGCTGAAAACTCCTGGAAACGTGTTTTTCGCATTCAGTAGCACGAAAACAGCGATTTGGGTGTTTCTGCACACCTGTAACAGCAGAATCATGAATTTATCACTGAAAATGCATATCTCAACTGGAAACCCAAAGATACCAAAGATATCGCAGTTTCCGCATGTTAAACGCACTGTGGAGTTCTGAAACCACCGGGAAACGTGTTTTTCGCATTCAATAGCACGAAAACAGCGATTTTGGGTGATTCTGCACACCTGTAAAAGCAGAATCATGAATTTATCACTGAAAATGCATATCTCAGCTGGAATCCCAAAGATACCAAAGATATCGCAGTTTCCGCATGTCAAACGCACTGTGGAGTTCTGAAAACACCAGGAAACGTGTTTTTCGCATTCAATAGCACGAAAACAGCGATTTCGGTGATTCTCCACACCTGTAACAGCAGAATCATGAATTTCTCACTGAAAATGCATATCTCAGCTGAAACCCCAAAGATACCAATGATATCGCAGTTTCCGCATGTTAAACGCCCTGTGGAGTTCTGAAAACACCAGGAAACGTGTTTTTCGAATTCAATAGCACGAAAACAGCGATTTCGGTGATTCTGCACACTTGTAACAGCAGAATCATGAATTTATCACTGAAAATGCATATCTCAGCTGGAAACCCAAAGATACCAAAGATATCGCAGTTTCCGCATGTCAAACGCACTGTGGAGTTCTGAAAACACCAGGAAACGTGTTTTTCGCATTCAGTAGCACGAAAACAGCGATTTGGGTGTTTCTGCACACCTGTAACAGCAGAATCATGAATTTATCACTGAAAATGCATATCTCAGCTGGAAACCCAAAGATACCAAAGATATCGCAGTTTCCGCATGTTAAACGCACTGTGGAGTTCTGAAACCACCGGGAAACGTGTTTTTCGCATTCAATAGCACGAAAACAGCGATGTTGGGTGATTCTGCACACCTGTAAAAGCAGAATCATGAATTTATCACTGAAAATGCATATCTCAGCTGGAAACCTAACGAAATCGTAGATATCGCGGTTTCCGCATGTCAAACGCACTGTCGAGTGCTGAAAACACCAGAAAACGTGTTTTTCGCATTCAATAGCACGAAAACAGCGATTTCGGTGATTCTGCACACTTGTAACAGCAGGTTAATGAAGATTATCACTGAAAATGCATATCTCAGCTGGAAACCCAACTGTACCGAAGATATTTCTGTTTCCGCATGTCAAACTCACTGCGGAGTGCTGAAAACACCAGGAAATGTGTTTTTCGCATTCACTAGCACGAAACCAGCGATTTCGGTGATTCTGCACACCTGTAAAAGCAGAATCATGAATTTATCACTGAAAATGCATATCTCAGCTGGAAACCCAACGAAACCGAAGATATCGCGGTTTCCGCATGTCAAACGCACTGTCGAGTGCTGAAAACACCAGAAAACGTGTTTTTCGCATTCAATAGCACGAAGACAGCCATTTCGGTGATTCTGCACACTTGTAACAGCAGGATAATGAAGACTATCACTGAAAGTGCATATCTCAGCTGGAAACCCAACGAAACCGAAGATATCGCGGTTTCCGCATGTCAAACGCACTGTCGAGTGCAGAAAACTCCAGAAAACGTGTTTTTCGCATTCAATAGCACGAAACCAGCGATTTCGGTGATTCTGCACACCTGTAAAAGCAGAATCATGAATTTATCACTGAAAATGCATATCTCAGTTGGAAACCCAAAGATACCAAAGATATCGCAGTTTCCGCATGTTAAACGCACTGTGGAGTTCTGAAAACACCAGGAAACGTGTTTTTCGCATTCAATAGCACGAAAACAGCGATTTCGGTGATTCTGCACACCTGTAAAAGCAGAATCAGGAATTTATCACTGGAAATGCATATCACAGCTGGAAACCCAAAGATACCAAAGATATCGCAGTTTCCGCATGTCAAACGCACTGTGGAGTTCTGAAAACACCAGGAAACGTGTTTTTCGCATTCAATAGAACGAAAACAGCGGTTTCGGTGATTCTGCACACTTGTAACAGCAGGATAATGAAGATTATCACTGAAAATGCATATCTCACCTGGAAACCCAACGAAACCGAAGATATTTCTGTTTCCGCATGTCAAACTCACTGCGGAGTGCTGAAAACACCAGGAAACGTGTTTTTCGCATTCAATAGCACGAAACCAGCGATTTCGGTGATTCTGCACACCTGTAAATGCAGAATCATGAATTTATCACTGAAAATGCATATCTCAGCTGGAAACCCAAAGATACCAAAGATATCGCAGATTCCGCATGTCAAACGCACTTCGGAGTGCTGAAAACACCAGAAAACGTGTTTTATGCATTCAATATCACGAAAACAGCGGTTTCGGTGATTCTGCACACTTGTAACAGCAGGATAATGAAGATTATCACTGAAAATGCATATCTCAGCTGGAAACCCAACGAAACCGAAGATATCGCGGTTTCCGCATGTCAAACGCACTGTCGAGTGCAGAAAACTCCAGAAAACGTGTTTTTCGCATTCAATAGCACGAAACCAGCGATTTCGGTGATTCTGCACACCTGTAAAAGCAGAATCATCAAATTATCACTGAAAATGCATATCTCAGCTGGAAACCCAAAGATACCAAAGATATCGCAGTTACCGCATGTTAAACGCACTGTGGAGTTCTGAAAACACCAGGAAACGTGTTTTTCGCATTCAATAGCACGAAAACAGCGATTTCGGTGATTCTGCACACTTGTAACAGCAGAATCATGAATTTATCACTGAAAATGCATATCTCAGCTGGAAACCCAACGAAACCGAAGATATCGCAGTTTCCGCATGTCAAGCGCACTGTCGAGTGCTGAAAACACCAGAAAATGTGTTTTTCGCATTCAATAGCACGAAAACAGCGATTTTGGTGATTCTGCACACTTGTAACAGCAGGATAATGAAGATTATCACTGAAAATGCATATCTCAGCTGGAAACCCAACTAAACCGAAGATATTTCTGTTTCCGCATGTCAAACGCACTGCGGAGTGCTGAAAACACCAGGAAACGTGTTTTTCGCATTCAATAGCACGAAACCAGCGATTTCGGAGATTCTGCACACCTGTAAAAGCAGAATCATGAATTTATCCCTGAAAATGCATATCTCAGCTGGAAACCCAAAGATACCAAAGATATCGCAGTTTCCGCATGTTAAACGCCCTTGTGGAGTTCTGAAAACACCAGGAAACGTGTTTTTCGCATTCAATAGCACGATAACAGCGATTTCGGTGATTCTGCACACTTGTAACAAGGGGATCATGTAGATTATCACTGAAAATGCATATCTCAGCTGGAAACCCAACGAAACCGAAGATATTACAGTTTCCGCATGTCAAACGCACTGTGGAGTTCCGAAAACACCAGGAAACGTGTTTTTCGCATTCAATAGCACGAAAACAGCGATTTCGGTGATTCTGCACACTTGTAACAGCAGAATCGTGAATTTATCACGGAAAATGCATATCTCAGCTGGAAACCCAACGAAACCGATGATATCGCAGTTTCCGCATGTCAAACGCACTGTGGAGTGCTGAAAACACCAGAAAACGTGTTTTATGCATTCAATATCACGAAAACAGCGGTTTCGGTGATTCTGCACACTTGTAACAGCAGGATAATGAAGATTATCACTGCAAATGCATATCTCAGCTGGAAACCCAACTATACCGAAGATATTTTTGTTTCCGCATGTCAAACGCACTTCGGAGTGCTGAAAACACCAGAAAACGTGTTTTATGCATTCAATATCACGAAAACAGCGGTTTCGGTGATTCTGCACACTTGTAACAGCAGGATAATGAAGATTATCACTGAAAATGCATATCTCAGCAGGAAACCCAACGAAACCGAAGATACCGCGGTTTCCGCATGTCAAACGCACTGTCGAGTGCAGAAAACTCCAGAAAACGTGTTTTTCGCATTCAATAGCACGAAACCAGCGATTTCGGTGATTCTGCACACCTGTAAAAGCAGAATCATGAATTTATCACTGAAAATGCATATCTCAGCTGGAAACCCAACGAAACCGAAGATATCGCAGTTTCCGCATGTCAAGCGCACTGTCGAGTGCTGAAAACACCAGAAAATGTGTTTTTCGCATTCAATAGCACGAAAACAGCGATGTTGGTGATTCTGCACACTTGTAACAGCAGGATAATGAAGATTATCACTGAAAATGCATATCTCAGCTGGAAACCCAACTATAACGAAGATATTTCTGTTTCCGCATGTCAAACGCACTGCGGAGTGCTGAAAACACCAGGAAACGTGTTTTTCGCATTCAATAGCACGAAACCAGCGATTTCGGTGATTTTGCACACCTGTAAAAGCAGAATCATGAATTTATCCCTGAAAATGCATATCTCAGCTGGAAACCCAATGATACCAAAGATATCGCAGTTTCCGCATGTTAAACGCCCTGTGGAGTTCTGAAAACACCAGGAAACGTGTTTTTCGCATTCAATAGCACGATAACAGCGATTTCGGTGATTCTGCACACTTGTAACAACGGGATCATGTAGATTATCACTGAAAATGCATATCTCAGCTGGAAACCCAACGAAACCGAAGATATCACAGTTTCCGCATGTCACACGCACTGTGGAGTTCCGAAAACACCAGGAAACGTGTTTTTCGCATTCAATAGCACGAAAACAGCGATTTCGGTGATTCTGCACACTTGTAACAGCAGAATCGTGAATTTATCACGGAAAATGCATATCTCAGCTGGAAACCCAACGAAACCGAAGATATCGCAGTTTCCGCATGTCAAACGAACTGTGGAGTGCTGAAAACACCAGAAAATGTGTTTTATGCATTCAATATCACGAAAACAGCGGTTTCGGTGATTCTGCACACTTGTAACAGCAGGATAATGAAGATTATCACTGAAAATGCATATCTCAGCTGGAAACCCAACTATACCGAAGATATTTCTGTTTCCGCATGTCAAACGCACTGCGGAGTGCTGAAAACACCAGGAAACGTGTTTTTCGCATTCAATAGAACGAAACCAGCGATTTCGGTAATTCTGCACACCTGTAAAAGCAGAATCATGAATTTATCACTGAAAATGCATATCTCAGCTGGAAACCCAAAGATACCAAAGATATCGCAGTTTCCGCATGTTAAACGCACTGTGGAGTTCTGAAAACACCAGGAAACATGTTTTTCGCATTCAATAGCACGAAAACAGCGATTTCGGTGAATCTGCACACTTGTAACAGCAGAATCATGAATTTATCACTGAAAATGCATATCTCAGCTGGAAACCCAACGAAACCGAAGATATCGCAGTTTCCGCATGTCAAGCGCACTGTCGAGTGCTGAAAACACCAGAAAATGTGTTTTTCGCATTCAATAGCACGAAAACAGCGATGTTGGTGATTCTGCACACTTGTAACAGCAGGATAATGAAGATTATCACTGAAAATGCATATCTCAGCTGGAAACCCAAAGATACCAAAGATATCGCAGTTTCTGCATGTTAAACGCACTGTGGAGTTCTGAAAACACCAGGAAACGTGTTTTTCGCATTCAATAGCACGAAAACAGCGATTTCGGTGATTCTGCACACTTGTAACAGCAGAATCATGAATTTATCACTGAAAATGCATATCTCAGCTGGAAACCCAACGAAACCGAAGATATCGCAGTTTCCGCATGTCAAACGCACTGTGGAGTGCTGAAAACACCAGAAAACGTTTGTTATGCATTCAATATCACGAAAACAGCGATTTCGGTGATTCTGCACACTTGTAACAGCAGGATAATGAAGACTATCACTGAAAATGCATATCTCAGCTGGAAACCCAACGAAACCGAAGATATCGCGGTTTCCGCATGTCAAACGCAATGTCGAGTGCAGAAAACTCCAGAAAACGTGTTTTTCGCATTCAATAGCACGAAACCAGCGATTTCGGTGATTCTGCACACCTGTAAAAGCAGAATCATGAATTTATCACTGAAAATGCATATCTCAGCTGGAAACCCAAAGATACCAAAGATATCGCAGTTTCCGCATGTTAAACGCACTGTGGAGTTCTGAAAACACCAGGAAACGTGTTTTTCGCATTCAATACCACGAAAACAGCGATTTCGGTGATTCTGCACACCTGTAAAAGCAGAATCATGAATTTATCACTGAAAATGCATATCTCAGCTGGAAACCCAAAGATACCAAAGATATCGCAGTTTCCGCATGTCAAACGCACTGTGGAGTTCTGAAAACACCAGGAAACGTGTTTTATGCATTCAATATCACGAAAACAGCGGTTTCGGTGATTCTGCACACTTGTAACAGCAGGATAATGAAGATTATCTCTGAAAATGCATATCTCAGCTGGAAACCCAACGAAACCGAAGATATCACAGTTTCCGCATGTAAACGCACTGTGGAGTTCCGAAAACACCAGGAAACGTGTTTCTCGCATTCAATAGCACGAAAACAGCGATTTCGGTGATTCTGCACACTTATAACAGCAGTATAATGAAGATTATCACTGAATATGCATATCTTAGCTGGAAACCCAACTATACCGAAGATATTTCTGTTTCCGCATGTCAAACGCACTGCGGAGTGCTGAAAACACCAGGAAACGTGTTTTTCGCATTCAATAACACGAAACCAGCAATTTCGGTGATTCTGCATACCTGTAAAAGCAGA
The DNA here is from genome assembly GCA_951804975.1 of Anthophora plumipes. NCBI lineage: Eukaryota > Metazoa > Arthropoda > Insecta > Hymenoptera > Apidae > Anthophora > Anthophora plumipes. The sequence goes on from CATORF010000226.1 coordinate 1,847,103, forward strand.
ATCATGAATTTATCACTGAAAATGCATATCTCAGCTGGAAACCCAACGAAACCGATGATATCGCAGTTTCCGCATGTCAAACGCACTGTGGAGTGCTGAAAACACCAGAAAACGTGTTTTATGCATTCAATATCACGAACACAGCGGTTTCGGTGATTCTGCACACTTGTAACAGCAGGATAATGAAGATTATCACTGAAAATGCATATCTCAGCTGGAAACCCAACGAAACCGAAGATATCGCGGTTTCCGCATGTCAAACGCAATGTCGAGTGCAGAAAACTCCAGAAAACGTGTTTTTCGCATTCAATAGCACGAAACCAGCGATTTCGGTGATTCTGCACACCTGTAAAAGCAGAATCATGAATTTATCACTGAAAATGCATATCTCAGCTGGAAACCCAAAGATACCAAAGATATCGCAGTTTCCGCATGTTAAACGCACTGTGGAGTTCTGAAAACACCAGGAAACGTGTTTTTGCCATTCAATACCACGAAAACAGCGATTTCGGTGATTCTGCACACCTGTAAAAGCAGAATCATGAATTTATCACTGAAAATGCATATCTCAGCTGGAAACCCAAAGATACCAAAGATATCGCAGTTTCCGCATGTCAAACGCACTGCGGAGTGCTGAAAACACCAGGAAACGTGTTTTTCGCATTCAATAGCACGAAACCAGCGATTTCGGTGACTCTGCATACCTGTAAAAGCAGAATCATGAATTTATCACTGAAAATGCATATCTCAGCTGGAAACCCAACGAAACCGATGATATCGCAGTTTCCGCATGTCAAACGCACTGTGGAGTGCTGAAAACACCAGAAAACGTGTTTTATGCATTCAATATCACGAAAACAGCGGTTTCGGTGATTCTGCACACTTGTAACAGCAGGATAATGAAGATTATCACTGCAAATGCATATCTCAGCTGGAAACCCAACTATACCGAAGATATTTTTGTTTCCGCATGTCAAACGCACTTCGGAGTGCTGAAAACACCAGAAAACGTGTTTTATGCATTCAATATCACGAAAACAGCGGTTTCGGTGATTCTGCACACTTGTAACAGCAGGATAATGAAGATTATCACTGAAAATGCATATCTCAGCTGGAAACCCAACTATACCGAAGATATTTCTGTTTCCGCATGTCAAACGCACTGCGGAGTGCTGAAAACACCAGGAAACGTGTTTTTCGCATTCAATAGAACGAAACCAGCGATTTCGGTAATTCTGCACACCTGTAAAAGCAGAATCATGAATTTATCACTGAAAATGCATATCTCAGCTGGAAACCCAAAGATACCAAAGATATCGCAGTTTCCGCATGTTAAACGCACTGTGGAGTTCTGAAAACACCAGGAAACCTGTTTTTCGCATTCAATAGCACGAAAACAGCGATTTCGGTGAATCTGCACACTTGTAACAGCAGAATCATGAATTTATCACTGAAAATGCATATCTCAGCTGGAAACCCAACGAAACCGAAGATATCGCAGTTTCCGCATGTCAAGCGCACTGTCGAGTGCTGAAAACACCAGAAAATGTGTTTTTCGCATTCAATAGCACGAAAACAGCGATGTTGGTGATTCTGCACACTTGTAACAGCAGGATAATGAAGATTATCACTGAAAATGCATATCTCAGCTGGAAACCCAACTATACCGAAGATATTTCTGTTTCCGCATGTCAAACGCCCTGTGGAGTTCTGAAAACACCAGGAAACGTGTTTTTCGCATTCAATAGCAGGATAACAGCGATTTCGGTGATTCTGCACACTTGTAACAAGGGGATCATGTAGATTATCACTGAAAATGCATATCTCAGCTGGAAACCCAACGAAACCGAAGATATCACAGTTTCCGCATGTCAAACGCACTGTGGAGTTCCGAAAACACCAGGAAACGTGTTTTTCGCATTCAATAGCAAGAAAACAGCGATTTCGGTGATTCTGCACACTTGTAACAGCAGGATAATGAAGATTATCACTGAAAATGCATATCTCAGCTGGAAACCCAACGAAACCGATGATATCGCAGTTTCCGCATGTCAAACGCACTGCGGAGTGCTGAAAACACCAGGAAACGTGTTTTTCGCATTCAATAGCAGGATAACAGCGATTTCGGTGATTCTGCACACTTGTAACAGCAGGATAATGAAGACTATCACTGAAAATGCATATCTCAGCTGGAAACCCAAAGATACCAAAGATATCGCAGTTTCCGCATGTCAAACGCACTGTGGAGTTCTGAAAACACCAGGAAACGTGTTTTTCGCATTCAATAGAACGAAACCAGCGATCTCGGTAATTCTGCACACCTGTAAAAGCAGAATCATGAATTTATCACTGAAAATGCATATCTCAGCTGGAAACCCAAAGATACCAAAGATATCGCAGTTTCCGCATGTTAAACGCCCTGTGGAGTTCCGAAAACACCAGGAAACGTGTTTTTCGCATTCAATAGCACGAAAACAGCGATTTCGGTGATTCTGCACACTTGTAACAGCAGAATCGTGAATTTATCACGGAAAATGCATATCTCAGCTGGAAACCCAACGAAACCGATGATATCGCAGTTTCCGCATGTCAAACGCACTGTGGAGTGCTGAAAACACCAGAAAACGTGTTTTATGCATTCAATATCACGAAAACAGCGGTTTCGGTGATTCTGCACACTTGTAACAGCAGGATAATGAAGATTATCACTGCAAATGCATATCTCAGCTGGAAACCCAACTATACCGAAGATATTTTTGTTTCCGCATGTCAAACGCACTTCGGAGTGCTGAAAACACCAGAAAACGTGTTTTATGCATTCAATATCACGAAAACAGCGGTTTCGGTGATTCTGCACACTTGTAACAGCAGGATAATGAAGATTATCACTGAAAATGCATATCTCAGCTGGAAACCCAACTATACCGAAGATATTTCTGTTTCCGCATGTCAAACGCACTGCGGAGTGCTGAAAACACCAGGAAACGTGTTTTTCGCATTCAATAGAACGAAACCAGCGATTTCGGTAATTCTGCACACCTGTAAAAGCAGAATCATGAATTTATCACTGAAAATGCATATCTCAGCTGGAAACCCAAAGATACCAAAGATATCGCAGTTTCCGCATGTTAAACGCACTGTGGAGTTCTGAAAACACCAGGAAACCTGTTTTTCGCATTCAATAGCACGAAAACAGCGATTTCGGTGAATCTGCACACTTGTAACAGCAGAATCATGAATTTATCACTGAAAATGCATATCTCAGCTGGAAACCCAACGAAACCGAAGATATCGCAGTTTCCGCATGTCAAGCGCACTGTCGAGTGCTGAAAACACCAGAAAATGTGTTTTTCGCATTCAATAGCACGAAAACAGCGATGTTGGTGATTCTGCACACTTGCAACAGCAGGATAATGAAGATTATCACTGAAAATGCATATCTCAGCTGGAAACCCAACTATACCGAAGATATTTCTGTTTCCGCATGTCAAACGCCCTGTGGAGTTCTGAAAACACCAGGAAACGTGTTTTTCGCATTCAATAGCAGGATAACAGCGATTTCGGTGATTCTGCACACTTGTAACAAGGGGATCATGTAGATTATCACTGAAAATGCATATCTCAGCTGGAAACCCAACGAAACCGAAGATATCACAGTTTCCGCATGTCAAACGCACTGTGGAGTTCCGAAAACACCAGGAAACGTGTTTTTCGCATTCAATAGCAAGAAAACAGCGATTTCGGTGATTCTGCACACTTGTAACAGCAGGATAATGAAGATTATCACTGAAAATGCATATCTCAGCTGGAAACCCAACTATACCGCAGATATTTTTGTTTCCGCATGTCAAACGCACTGTGGAGTGCTGAAAACACCAGGAAACGTGTTTTTCGCATTCAATAGAACGAAACCAGCGATTTCGGTAATTCTGCACACCTGTAAAAGCAGAATCATGAATTTATCACTGAAAATGCATATCTCAGCTGGAAACCCAAAGATACCAAAGATATCGCAGTTTCCGCATGTTAAACGCACTGTGGAGTTCTGAAAACACCAGGAAACGTGTTTTTCGCATTCAATAGCACGAAAACAGCGATTTCGGTGATTCTGCACACTTGTAACAGCAGAATCATGAATTTATCACTGAAAATGCATATCTCAGCTGGAAACCCAACGAAACCGAAGATATCGCAGTTTCCGCATGTCAAACGCACTGTGGAGTGCTGAAAACACCAGAAAACGTGTTTTATGCATTCAATATCACGAAAACAGCGGTTTCGGTGATTCTGCACACTTGCAACAGCAGGATAATGAAGATTATCACTGAAAATGCATACCTCAGCTGGAAACCCAACGAAACCGAAGATATCGCGGTTTCCGCATGTCAAACGCACTGTCGAGTGCAGAAAACTCCAGAAAACGTGTTTTTCGCATTCAATAGCACGAAACCAGCGATTTCGGTGATTCTGCACAGCTGTAAAAGCAGAATCATGAATTTATCACTGAAAATGCATATCTCAGCTGGAAACCCAAAGATACCAAAGATATCGCAGTTTCCGCATGTTAAACGCACTGTGGAGTTCTGAAAACACCAGGAAACGTGTTTTTCGCATTCAATAGCACGAAAACAGCGATTTCGGTGATTCTGCACACTTGTAACAGCAGAATCATGAATTTATCACTGAAAATGCATATCTTAGCTGGAAACCCAACTATACCGAAGATATTTCTGTTTCCGCATGTCAAACGCACTGCGGAGTGCTGAAAACACCAGGAAACGTGTTTTTCGCATTCAATAGCACGAAACCAGCAATTTCGGTGATTCTGCATACCTGTAAAAGCAGAATCATGAATTTATCACTGAAAATGCATATCTCAGCTGGAAACCCAACGAAACCGATGATATCGCAGTTTCCGCATGTCAAACGCACTGTGGAGTGCTGAAAACACCAGAAAACGTGTTTTATGCATTCAATATCACGAACACAGCGGTTTCGGTGATTCTGCACACTTGTAACAGCAGGATAATGAAGATTATCACTGAAAATGCATATCTCAGCTGGAAACCCAACGAAACCGAAGATATCGCGGTTTCCGCATGTCAAACGCAATGTCGAGTGCAGAAAACTCCAGAAAACGTGTTTTTCGCATTCAATAGCACGAAACCAGCGATTTCGGTGATTCTGCACACCTGTAAAAGCAGAATCATGAATTTATCACTGAAAATGCATATCTCAGCTGGAAACCCAAAGATACCAAAGATATCGCAGTTTCCGCATGTCAAACGCACTGCGGAGTGCTGAAAACACCAGGAAACGTGTTTTTCGCATTCAATAGCACGAAACCAGCGATTTCGGTGACTCTGCATACCTGTAAAAGCAGAATCATGAATTTATCACTGAAAATGCATATCTCAGCTGGAAACCCAACGAAACCGATGATATCGCAGTTTCCGCATGTCAAACGCACTGTGGAGTGCTGAAAACACCAGAAAACGTGTTTTATGCATTCAATATCACGAACACAGCGGTTTCGGTGATTCTGCATACTTGTAACAGCAGGATAATGAAGATGATCACTGAAAATGCATATCTCAGCTGGAAACCCAACGAAACCGATGATATCGCAGTTTCCGCATGTCAAACGCACTGTGGAGTGCTGAAAACACCAGAAAACGTGTTTTTCGCATTCAATAGCACGAAAACAGCGATTTCGGTGATTCTGCACACTTGTAACAGCAGAATCGTGAATTTATCACGGAAAATGCATATCTCAGCTGGAAACCCAACGAAACCGATGATATCGCAGTTTCCGCATGTCAAACGCACTGTGGAGTGCTGAAAACACCAGAAAACGTGTTTTATGCATTCAATATCACGAAAACAGCGGTTTCGGTGATTCTGCACACTTGTAACAGCAGGATAATGAAGATTATCACTGAAAATGCATATCTCAGCTGGAAATCCAACTATACCGAAGATATTTTTGTTTCCGCATGTCAAACGCACTGCGGAGTGCTGAAAACACCAGGAAACGTGTTTTTCGCATTCAATAGAACGAAACCAGCGATTTCGGTAATTCGGCACACCTGTAAAAGCAGAATCATGAATTTATCACTGAAAATGCATAACTCAGCTGGAAAACCAACTATACCGAAGATATTTCTGTTTCCGCATGTCAAACGCACTGCGGAGTGCTGAAAACACCAGGAAACGTGTTTTTCGCATTCAATAGCACGAAACCAGCGATTTCGGTGATTCTGCACACCTGTAAAAGCAGAATCATGGATTTATCACTGAAAATGCATATCTCAGCTGGAAACCCAAAGATACCAAAGATATCGCAGTTTCCGCATGTCAAACGCACTGTGGAGTTCTGAAAACACCAGGAAACGTGTTTTTCGCATTCAATAGAACGAAACCAGCGATTTCGGTAATTCTGCACACCTGTAAAAGCAGAATCATGAATTTATCACTGAAAATGCATATCTCAGCTGGAAACCCCAAGATACCAAAGATATCGCAGTTTCCGCATGTTAAACGCCCTGTGGAGTTCTGAAAACACCAGGAAACGTGTTTTTCGCATTCAATAGCACGATAACAGCGATTTCGGTGATTCTGCACACTTGTAACAGCAGGATAATGAAGATTATCACTGAAAATGCATATCTCAGCAGGAAACCCAACGAAACCGAAGATATCGCGGTTTCCGCATGTCAAACGCACTGTCGAGTGCAGAAAACTCCAGAAAACGTGTTTTTCACATTCAATAGCACGAAACCAGCGATTTCGGTGATTCTGCACACCTGTAAAAGCAGAATCATGAATTTATCACTGAAAATGCATATCTCAGCTGGAAACCCAACGAAACCGAAGATATCGCAGTTTCCGCATGTCAAGCGCACTGTCGAGTGCTGAAAACACCACAAAATGTGTTTTTCGCATTCAATAGCACGAAAACAGCGATGTTGGTGATTCTGCACACTTGTAACAGCAGGATAATGAAGATTATCACTGAAAATGCATATCTCAGCTGGAAACCCAACTATAACGAAGATATTTCTGTTTCCGCATGTCAAACGCACTGCGGAGTGCTGAAAACACCAGGAAACGTGTTTTTCGCATTCAATAGCACGAAACCAGCGATTTCGGTGATTCTGCACACTTGTAACAGCAGAATCATGAATTTATCACTGAAAATGCATATCTTAGCTGGAAACCCAACTATACCGAAGATATTTCTGTTTCCGCATGTCAAACGCACTGCGGAGTGCTGAAAACACCAGAAAATGTGTTTTTCGCATTCAATAGCACGAAAACAGCGATGTTGGTTATTCTGCACACTTGTAACAGCAGGATAATGAAGATTATCACTGAAAATGCATATCTCAGCTGGAAACCCAACTATACCGAAGATATTTCTGTTTCCGCATGTCAAACGCACTGCGGAGTGCTGAAAACACCAGGAAACGTGTTTTTCGCATTCAATAGCACGAAACCAGCGATTTCGGTGATTCTGCACACCTGTAAAAGCAGAATCATGAATTTATCCCTGAAAATGCATATCTCAGCTGGAAACCCAAAGATACCAAAGATATCGCAGTTTCCGCATGTTAAACGCCCTGTGGAGGTCTGAAAACACCAGGAAACGTGTTTTTCGCATTCAATAGCAGGATAACAGCGATTTCGGTGATTCTGCACACTTGTAACAAGGGGATCATGTAGATTATCACTGAAAATGCATATCTCAGCTGGAAACCCAACGAAACCGAAGATATCACAGTTTCCGCATGTCAAACGCACTGTGGAGTTCCGAAAACACCAGGAAACGTGTTTTTCGCATTCAATAACACGAAAACAGCGATTTCGGTGATTCTGCACACTTGTAACAGCAGGTTAATGAAGTTTATCACTGAAAATGCATATCTCAGCTGGAAACCCAACTATACCGCAGATATTTTTGTTTCCGCATGTCAAAAGCACTGCGGAGTGCTGAAAATACCAGGAAACGTGTTTTTCGCATTCAATAGAACGAAACCAGCGATTTCGGTAATTCTGCACACCTGTAAAAGCAGAATCATGAATTTATCACTGAAAATGCATATCTCAGCTGGAAACCCAAAGATACCAAAGATATCGCAGTTTCCGCATGTTAAACGCACTGTGGAGTTCTGAAAACACCAGGAAACGTGTTTTTCGCATTCAATAGCACGAAAACAGCGATTTCGGTGATTCTGCACACTTGTAACAGCAGAATCATGAATTTATCACTGAAAATGCATATCTCAGCTGGAAACCCAACGAAACCGAAGATATCGCAGTTTCCGCATGTCAAACGCACTGTGGAGTGCTGAAAACACCAGGAAACGTGTTTTTGGCATTCAATAGCACGAAAACAGCGATTTCGGTGATTCTGCACACTTGTAACAGCAGAATCATGAATTTATCACTGAAAATGCATATCTCAGCTGGAAACCCAACGAAACCGAAGATATCGCAGTTTCCGCATGTCAAACGCACTGTGGAGTGCTGAAAACACCAGAAAACGTTTTTTATGCATTCAATATCACGAAAACAGCGATTTCGGTGATTCTGCACACTTGTAACAGCAGGATAATGAAGACTATCACTGAAAATGCATATCTCAGCTGGAAACCCAACGAAACCGAAGATATCGCGGTTTCCGCATGTCAAACGCTATGTCGAGTGCAGAAAACTCCAGAAAACGTGTTTTTCGCATTCAATAGCACGAAACCAGCGATTTCGGTGATTCTGCACACCTGTAAAAGCAGAATCATGAATTTATCACTGAAAATGCATATCTCAGCTGGAAACCCAAAGATACCAAAGATATCGCAGTTTCCGCATGTTAAACGCACTGTGGAGTTCTGAAAACACCAGGAAACGTGTTTTTCGCATTCAATACCACGAAAACAGCGATTTCGGTGATTCTGCACACCTGTAAAAGCAGAATCATGAATTTATCACTGAAAATGCATATCTCAGCTGGAAACCCAAAGATACCAAAGATATCGCAGTTTCCGCATGTCAAACGCACAGTGGAGTTCTGAAAACACCAGGAAACGTGTTTTTCGCATTCAATAGCACGAAAACAGCGATTTCGGTGATTCTGCACACCTGTAACAGCAGAATCATGAATTTATCACTGAAGATGCATATCTCAGCTGGAAACCCAAAGATACCAAAGATATCGCAGTTTCCGCATGTTAAACGCCCTGTGGAGTTCTGAAAACACCAGGAAACGTGTTTTTCGCATTCAATAGCACTATAACAGCGATTTCGGTGATTCTGCACACTTGTAACAACGGGATCATGTAGATTATCACTGAAAATGCATATCTCAGCTGGAAACCCAACGAAACCGAAGATATCACAGTTTCCGCATGTAAACGCACTGTGGAGTTCCGAAAACACCAGGATACGTGTTTCTCGCATTCAATAGCACGAAAACAGCGTTTTCGGTGATTCTGCACACTTGTAACAGCAGAATCATGAATTTATCACGGAAAATGCATATCTCAGCTGGAAACCCAACGAAACCGAAGATATCGCAGTTTCCGCATGTCAAACGCACTGTGGAGTGCTGAAAACACCAGAAAACGTGTTTTATGCATTCAATATCACGAAAACAGCGGTTTCGGTGATTCTGCACACTTGTAACAGCAGAATCATGAATTTATCACTGAAAATGCATATCTCAGCTGGAAACCCAACGAAACCGAAGATATCGCAGTTTCCGCATGTCAAACGCACTGTCGAGTGCTGAAAACACCAGAAAATGTGTTTTTCGCATTCAATAGCACGAAAACAGCGATTTCGGTGATTCTGCACACTTATAACAGCAGTATAATGAAGATTATCACTGAATATGCATATCTTAGCTGGAAACCCAACTATACCGAAGATATTTCTGTTTCCGCATGTCAAACGCACTGTGGAGTTCCGAAAACACCAGGAAACGTGTTTTTCGCATTCAATAGCACGAAAACAGTGTTTTCGGTGATTCTGCACACTTGTAACAGCAGAATCATGAATTTATCACGGAAAATGCATATCTCAGCTGGAAACCCAACGAAACCGAATATATCGCAGTTTCCGCATGTCAAACGCACTGTGGAGTGCTGAAAACACCAGAAAACGTGTTTTATGCATTCAATATCACGAAAACAGCGGTTTCGGTGATTCTGCACACTTGTAACAGCAGGATAATGAAGATTATCACTGAAAATGCATATCTCAGCTGCAAACCCAACTATACCGAAGATATTTCTGTTTCCGCATGTCAAACGCACTGCGGAGTGCTGAAAACACCAGGAAACGTGTTTTTCGCATTCAATAGAACGAAACCAGCGATATCGGTAATTCTGCACACCTGTAAAAGCAGAATCATGCATTTATCACTGAAAATGCATATCTCAGCTGGAAACCCAAAGATACCAAAGATATCGCAGTTTCCGCATGTCAAACGCACTGTGGAGTTCTGAAAACACCAGGAAACGTGTTTTTCGCATTCAATAGCACGAAAACAGCGATTTCAGTGATTCTACACACTTGCAACAGCAGAATCATGAATTTATCACTGAAAATGCATATCTCAGCTGGAAACCCAACGAAACCGATGATATCGCAGTTTCCGCATGTCAAACGCACTGTGGAGTGCTGAAAACACCAGAAAACGTGTTTTATGCATTCAATATCACGAACACAGCGGTTTCGGTGATTCTGCATACTTGTAACAGCAGGATAATGAAGATGATCACTGAAAATGCATATCTCAGCTGGAAACCCAACGAAACCGAAGACATTTCCGTTTCCGCATGTCAAACGCCCTGTGGAGTTCTGAAAACACCATGAAACGTGTTTTTCGCATTCAATAGCACGATAACAGCGATTTCGGTGATTCTGCACACTTGTAACAACGGGATCTTGTAGATTATCACTGAAAATGCATATCTCAGCTGGAAACCCAACGAAACCGAAGATATCACAGTTTCCGCATGTCAAACGCACTGTGGAATTCCGAAAACACCAGGAAACGTGTTTTTGGCATTCAATAGCATGAAAACAGCGATTTCGGTGATTCTGCACACTTGTAACAGCAGAATCATGAATTTATCACGGAAAATGCATACCTCAGCTGGAAACCCAACGAAACCGAAGATATCGCAGTTTCCGCATGTCAAACGCACTGTGGAGTGCTGAAAACACCAGAAAACGTGTTTTATGCATTCAGTATCACGAAAACAGCGGTTTCGGTGATTCTGCACACTTGTAACAGCAGGATAATGAAGATTATCACTGAAAATGCATATCTCAGCTGGAAACCCAACTATACCGAAGATATTTCTGTTTCCGCATGTCAAACGCACTGCGGAGTGCTGAAAACACCAGGAAACGTGTTTTTCGCATTCAATAGAACGAAACCAGCGATTTCGGTAATTCTGCACACCTGTAAAAGAAGAATCATGAATTTATCACTGAAAATGCATATCTCAGCTGGAAACCCAAAGATACCAAAGATATCGCAGTTTCCGCATGTTAAACGCACTGTGGAGTTCTGAAAACACCAGGAAACGTGTTTTTCGCATTCAATAGCACGAAACCAGCGATTTCGGTGATTCTGCATACCTGTAAAAGAAGAATCATGAATTTATCTCTGAAAATGCATATCTCAGCTAGAAACCCAACGAAACCGATGATATCGCAGTTTCCGCATGTCAAACGCACTGTGGAGTGCTGAAAACACCAGAAAACGTGTTTTATGCATTCAATATCACGAACACAGCGGTTTCGGTGATTCTGCACACTTGTAACAGCAGGATAATGAAGATTATCACTGAAAATGCATATCTCAGCTGGAAACCCAACGAAACCGAAGACATTTCCGTTTCCGCATGTCAAACTCACTGCGGAGTGCTGAAAACACCAGGAAACGTGTTTTTCGCATTCAATAGCACGAAACCAGCGATTTCGGTGATTCTGCACACCTGTAAAAGCAGAATCATGAATTTATCCCTGAAAATGCATATCTCAGCTGGAAACCCAAAGATACCAAAGATATCGCAGTTTCCGCATGTTAAACGCACTGTGGAGTTCTGAAAACACCAGGAAACTTGTTTTTCGCATTCAATAGCACGAAAACAGCGATTTCGGTGATTCTGCACACTTGTAACAGCAGAATCATGAATTTATCACTGAAAATGCATATCTCAGCTGGAAACCCAACAAAACCGAAGATATCGCAGTTTCCGCATGTCAAACGCACTGTCGAGTGCTGAAAACACCAGAAAATGTGTTTTTCGCATTCAATAGCACGAAAACAGCGATTTCGGTGATTTTGCACACTTGTAACAGCAGGATAATGAAGATTATCACTGAAAATGCATATCTCATCTAGAAACCCAACTATACCGAAGCTATTTCTGTTTCCGCATGTCAAACGCTCTGCGGAGTGCTGAAAACACCAGGAAACGGGTTTTTCGCATTCAATAGCACGAAACCAGCGATTTCGGTGATTCTGCACACCTGTAAAAGCAGAATCATGAATTTATCCCTGAAAATGCATATCTCAGCTGGAAACCCAAAGATACCACAGATATCGCAGTTTCCGCATGTTAAACGCCCTGTGGAGTTCTGAAAACACCAGGAAACGTGTTTTTCGCATTGAATAGCACGATAACAGCGATTTCGGTGATTCTGCACACTTGTAACAGCAGGATAATGAAGACTATCACTGAAAATGCATATCTCAGCTGGAAACCCAACAAAACCGAAGATATCGCGGTTTCCGCATGTCAAACGCACTGTCGAGTGCAGAAAACTCCAGAAAACGTGTTTTTCGCATTCAATAGCACGAAACCAGCGATTTCGGTGATTCTGCACACCTGTAAAAGCAGAATCATGAATTTATCACTGAAAATGCATATCTCAGCTGGAAACCCAAAGATACCAAAGATATCGCAGTTTCTGCATGATAAACGCACTGTGGAGTTCTGAAAACACCAGGAAACGTGTTTTTCGCATTCAATAGCACGAAAACAGCGTTTTCGGTGATTCTGCACACTTGTAACAGCAGAATCATGAATTTATCACGGAAAATGCATATCTCAGCTGGAAACCCAACGAAACCGAAGATATCGCTGTTTCCGCATGTCAAACGCACTGTGGAGTGCTGAAAACACCAGAAAACGTGTTTTATGCATTCAATATCACGAAAACAGCGGTTTCGGTGATTCAGCACACTTGTAACAGCAGGATAATAAAGATTATCACTGAAAATGCATATCTCAGCTGGAAACCCAACTATACCGAAGATATTTCTGTTTCCGCATGTCAAACGCACTGCGGAGTGCTGAAAACAGCAGGAAACGTGTTTTTCGCATTCAATAGCACGAAACCAGCGATTTCGGTGATTCTGCACACCTGTAAAAGCAGAATCATGAATTTATCACTGAAAATGCATATCTCAGCTGGAAACCCAAAGATACCAAAGATATCGCAGTTTCCGCATGTTAAACGCACTGTAGAGTTCTGAAAACACCAGGAAACGTGTTTTTCGCATTCAATAGCACGAAACCAGCGATTTCGGTGATTCTGCACACTTGTAACAGCAGGATAATGAAGATTATCACTGAAAATGCATATCTCAGCTGGAAACCCAACGAAACCGAAGATATTTCTGTTTCCGCATGTCAAACGCACTGCGGAGTGCTGAAAACAGCAGGAAACGTGTTTTTCGCATTCAATAGCACGAAACCAGCGATTTCGGTGATTCTGCACACCTGTAAAAGAAGAATCATGAATTTATCTCTGAAAATGCATATCTCAGCTAGAAACCCAACGAAACCGATGATATCGCAGTTTCCGCATGTCAAACGCACTGTGGAGTGCTGAAAACACCAGAAAACGTGTTTTATGCATTCAATATCACGAACACAGCGGTTTCGGTGATTCTGCACACTTGTAACAGCAGGATAATGAAGATTATCACTGAAAATGCATATCTCAGCTGGAAACCCAACGAAACCGAAGACATTTCCGTTTCCGCATGTCAAACTCACTGCGGAGTGCTGAAAACACCAGGAAACGTGTTTTTCGCATTCAATAGCACGAAACCAGCGATTTCGGTGATTCTGCACACCTGTAAAAGCAGAATCATGAATTTATCCCTGAAAATGCATATCTCAGCTGGAAACCCAAAGATACCAAAGATATCGCAGTTTCCGCATGTTAAACGCCCTGCGGAGTTCTGAAAACACCAGGAAACGTGTTTTTCGCATTGAATAGCACGATAACAGCGATTTCGGTGATTCTGCACACTTGTAACAGCAGGATAATGAAGACTATCACTGAAAATGCATATCTCAGCTGGAAACCCAACAAAACCGAAGATATCGCGGTTTCCGCATGTCAAACGCACTGTCGAGTGCAGAAAACTCCAGAAAACGTGTTTTTCGCATTCAATAGCACGAAACCAGCGATTTCGGTGATTCTGCACACCTGTAAAAGCAGAATCATGAATTTATCACTGAAAATGCATATCTCAGCTGGAAACCCAAAGATACCAAAGATATCGCAGTTTCCGCATGTTAAACACAGTGTGCAGTTCTGAAAACACCAGGAAACGTGTTTTTCGCATTCAATAGCACGAAAACAGCGTTTTCGGTGATTCTGCACACTTGTAACAGCAGAATCATGAATTTATCACGGAAAATGCATATCTCAGCTGGAAACCCAACGAAACCGAAGATATCGCAGTTTCCGCATGTCAAACGCACTGTGGAGTGCTGAAAACACCAGAAAACGTGTTTTATGCATTCAATATCACGAAAACAGCGGTTTCGGTGATTCTGCACACTTGTAACAGCAGGATAATAAAGATTATCTCTGAAAATGCATATCTCAGCTGGAAACCCAACTATACCGAAGATATTTCTGTTTCCGCATGTCAAACGCACTGCGGAGTGCTGAAAACACCAGGAAACGTGTTTTTCGCATTCAATAGAACGAAACCAGCGATTTCGGTAATTCTGCACACCTGTAAAAGCAGAATCATGAATTTATCACTGAAAATGCATATTTCAGCTGGAAACCCAACTATACCGAAGATATTTCTGTTTCCGCATGTCAAACGCACTGCGGAGTGCTGAAAACAGCAGGAAACGTGTTTTTCGCATTCAATAGCACGAAACCAGCGATTTCGGTGATTCTGCACACCTGTAAAAGCAGAATCATGAATTTATCACTGAAAATGCATATCTCAGCTGGAAACCCAAAGATACCAAAGATATCGCAGTTTCCGCATGTTAAACGCACTGTAGAGTTCTGAAAACACCAGGAAACGTGTTTTTCGCATTCAATAGCACGAAACCAGCGATTTCGGTGATTCTGCACACTTGTAACAGCAGGATAATGAAGATTATCACTGAAAATGCATATCTCAGCTGGAAACCCAACGAAACCGAAGATATTTCTGTTTCCGCATGTCAAACGCACTGCGGAGTGCTGAAAACAGCAGGAAACGTGTTTTTCGCATTCAATAGCACGAAACCAGCGATTTCGGTGATTCTGCACACCTGTAAAAGAAGAATCATGAATTTATCTCTGAAAATGCATATCTCAGCTAGAAACCCAACGAAACCGATGATATCGCAGTTTCCGCATGTCAAACGCACTGTGGAGTGCTGAAAACACCAGAAAACGTGTTTTATGCATTCAATATCACGAACACAGCGGTTTCGGTGATTCTGCACACTTGTAACAGCAGGATAATGAAGATTATCACTGAAAATGCATATCTCAGCTGGAAACCCAACGAAACCGAAGACATTTCCGTTTCCGCATGTCAAACTCACTGCGGAGTGCTGAAAACACCAGGAAACGTGTTTTTCGCATCCAGTAGCACGAAACCAGCGATTTCGGTGATTCTGCACACCTGTAAAAGCAGAATCATGAATTTATCCCTGAAAATGCATATCTCAGCTGGAAACCCAAAGATACCAAAGATATCGCAGTTTCCGCATGTTAAACGCCCTGCGGAGTTCTGAAAACACCAGGAAACGTGTTTTTCGCATTGAATAGCACGATAACAGCGATTTCGGTGATTCTGCACACTTGTAACAGCAGGATAATGAAGACTATCACTGAAAATGCATATCTCAGCTGGAAACCCAACAAAACCGAAGATATCGCGGTTTCCGCATGTCAAACGCACTGTCGAGTGCAGAAAACTCCAGAAAACGTGTTTTTCGCATTCAATAGCACGAAACCAGCGATTTCGGTGATTCTGCACACCTGTAAAAGCAGAATCATGAATTTATCACTGAAAATGCATATCTCAGCTGGAAACCCAAAGATACCAAAGATATCGCAGTTTCCGCATGTTAAACACAGTGTGCAGTTCTGAAAACACCAGGAAACGTGTTTTTCGCATTCAATAGCACGAAAACAGCGTTTTCGGTGATTCTGCACACTTGTAACAGCAGAATCATGAATTTATCACGGAAAATGCATATCTCAGCTGGAAACCCAACGAAACCGAAGATATCGCAGTTTCCGCATGTCAAACGCACTGTGGAGTGCTGAAAACACCAGAAAACGTGTTTTATGCATTCAATATCACGAAAACAGCGGTTTCGGTGATTCTGCACACTTGTAACAGCAGGATAATAAAGATTATCTCTGAAAATGCATATCTCAGCTGGAAACCCAACTATACCGAAGATATTTCTGTTTCCGCATGTCAAACGCACTGCGGAGTGCTGAAAACACCAGGAAACGTGTTTTTCGCATTCAATAGAACGAAACCAGCGATTTCGGTAATTCTGCACACCTGTAAAAGCAGAATCATGAATTTATCACTGAAAATGCATATTTCAGCTGGAAACCCAAAGATACCAAAGATATCGCAGTTTCCGCATGTTAAACGCACTGTGGAGTTCTGAAAACACCAGGAAACTTGTTTTTCGCATTCAATAGCACGAAAACAGCGATTTCGGTGATTCTGCACACTTGTAACAGCAGAATCATGAATTTATCACTGAAAATGCATATCTCAGCTGGAAACCCAACGAAACCGAAGATATCGCAGTTTCCGCATGTCAAACGCACTGTCGAGTGCTGAAAACACCAGAAAATGTGTTTTTCGCATTCAATAGCACGAAAACAGCGATTTCGGTGATTCTGCACACTTGTAACAGCAGGATAATAAAGATTATCACTGAAAATGCATATCTCATCTAGAAACCCAACTATACCGAAGATATTTCTGTTTCCGCATGTCAAACGCTCTGCGGAGTGCTGAAAACACCAGGAAACGGGTTTTTCGCATTCAATAGCACGAAACCAGCGATTTCGGTGATTCTGCACACCTGTAAAAGCAGAATCATGAATTTATCCCTGAAAATGCATATCTCAGCTGGAAACCCAAAGATACCACAGATATCGCAGTTTCCGCATGTTAAACGCCCTGTGGAGTTCTGAAAACACCAGGAAACGTGTTTTTCGCATTGAATAGCACGATAACAGCGATTTCGGTGATTCTGCACACTTGTAACAGCAGGATAATGAAGACTATCACTGAAAATGCATATCTCAGCTGGAAACCCAACAAAACCGAAGATATCGCGGTTTCCGCATGTCAAACGCACTGTCGAGTGCAGAAAACTCCAGAAAACGTGTTTTTCGCATTCAATAGCACGAAACCAGCGATTTCGGTGATTCTGCACACCTGTAAAAGCAGAATCATGAATTTATCACTGAAAATGCATATCTCAGCTGGAAACCCAAAGATACCAAAGATATCGCAGTTTCTGCATGTTAAACGCACTGTGGAGTTCTGAAAACACCAGGAAACGTGTTTTTCGCATTCAATAGCACGAAAACAGCGTTTTCGGTGATTCTGCACACTTGTAACAGCAGAATCATGAATTTATCACGGAAAATGCATATCTCAGCTGGAAACCCAACGAAACCGAAGATATCGCTGTTTCCGCATGTCAAACGCACTGTGGAGTGCTGAAAACACCAGAAAACGTGTTTTATGCATTCAATATCACGAAAACAGCGGTTTCGGTGATTCAGCACACTTGTAACAGCAGGATAATAAAGATTATCACTGAAAATGCATATCTCAGCTGGAAACCCAACTATACCGAAGATATTTCTGTTTCCGCATGTCAAACGCACTGCGGAGTGCTGAAAACAGCAGGAAACGTGTTTTTCGCATTCAATAGCACGAAACCAGCGATTTCGGTGATTCTGCACACCTGTAAAAGCAGAATCATGAATTTATCACTGAAAATGCATATCTCAGCTGGAAACCCAAAGATACCAAAGATATCGCAGTTTCCGCATGTTAAACGCACTGTGGAGTTCTGAAAACACCAGGAAACGTGTTTTTCGAATTCAATAGCACGAAAACAGCGATTTCTGTGATTCTGCACACTTGTAATAGCAGAATCATGAATTTATCACGGAAAATGCATATCTCAGCTGGAAACCCAACGAAACCGAAGATATCGCAGTTTACGCATGTCAAACGCACTGTGGAGTGCTGAAAACACCAGAAAACGTGTTTTATGCATTCAATATCAGGAAAACAGCGGTTTCGGTGATTCTGCACACTTGTAACAGCAGGATAATGAAGATTATCACTGAAAATGCATATCTCAGCTGGAAACCCAACTATACCGAAGATATTTCTGTTTCCGCATGTCAAACGCACTGTGGAGTGCTGAAAACAGCAGGAAACGTGTTTTTCGCATTCAATAGCACGAAACCAGCGATTTCGGTGATTCTGCACACCTGTAAAAGCAGAATCATGAATTTATCACTGAAAATGCATAACTCAGCTGGAAACCCAAAGATACCAAAGATATCGCAGTTTCCGCATGTAAACGCACTGTGGAGTTCCGAAAACACCAGGAAACGTGTTTTTCGCATTCAATAGCACGAAACCAGCGATTTCGGTGATTCTGCACACTTGTAACAGCAGAATCATGAATTTATCACGGAAAATGCATATCTCAGCTGGAAACCCAACGAAACCGAAGATATCGCAGTTTCCGCATGTCAAACGCACTGTCGAGTGCTGAAAACACCAGAAAATGTGTTTTTCGCATTCAATAGCACGAAAACAGCGATTTCGGTGATTCTGCACACTTGTAACAGCAGGATAATGAAGATTATCGCTGAAAATGCATATCTCAGCTGGAAACCCAACTATACCGAAGATATTTCTGTTTCCGCATGTCAAACGCACTGCGGAGTGCTGAAAACACCAGGAAACGTGTTTTTCGCATTCAATAGCACGAAACCAGCGATTTCGGTGACTCTGCATACCTGTAAAAGCAGAATCATGAATTTATCACTGAAAATGCATATCTCAGCTGGAATCCCAACGAAACCGATGATATCGCAGTTTCCGCATGTCAAACGCACTGTGGAGTGCTGAAAACACCAGAAAACGTGTTTTATGCATTCAATATCACGAACACAGCGGTTTCGGTGATTCTGCATACTTGTAACAGCAGGATAATGAAGATGATCACTGAAAATGCATATCTCAGCTGGAAACCCAACGAAACCGAAGACATTTCCGTTTCCGCAGGTCAAACTCACTGCGGAGTGCTGAAAACACCAGGAAACGTGTTTTTCGCATTCAATAGCACGAAACCAGCGATTTCGGTGATTCTGCACACCTGTAAAAGCAGAATCATAAATTTATCCCTGAAAATGCATATCTCAGCTGGAAACCCAAAGATACCAAAGATATCGCAGTTTCCGCATGTTAAACGCCCTGCGGAGTTCTGAAAACACCAGGAAACGTGTTTTTCGCATTCAATAGCACGATAACAGCGATGTCGGTGATTCTGCACACTTGTAACAAGGGGATCTTGTAGATTATCACTGAAAATGCATATCTCAGCTGGAAACCCAACGAAACCGAAGATATCACAGTTTCCGCATGTCAAACGCACTGTGGAGTTCCGAAAACACCAGGAAACGTGTTTTTCGCATTCAATAGCACGAAAACAGCGGTTTCGGTGATTCTGCACACTTGTAACAGCAGAATCATGAATGTATCACGGAAAATGCATATCTCAGCTGGAAACCCAACGAAACCGAAGATATCGCAGTTTCCGCATGTCAAACGCACTGTGGAGTGCTGAAAACACCAGAAAACGTGTTTTATGCATTCAATATCACGAAAACAGCGGTTTCGGTGATTCTGCACACTTGTAACAGCAGGATAATGAAGATTATCACTGAAAATGCATATCTCAGCTGGAAACCCAACTATACCGAAGATATTTCTGTTTCCGCATGTCAAACGCACTGCGGAGTGCTGAAAACACCAGGAAACGTGTTTTTCGCATTCAATAGAACGAAACCAGCGATTTCGGTAATTCTGCACACCTGTAAAAGCAGAATCATGAATTTATCACTGAAAATGCATATCTCAGCTGGAAACCCAAAGATACCAAAGATATCGCAGTTTCCGCATGTTAAACGCACTGTGGAGTTCTGAAAACACCAGGAATCGTGTTTTTCGCATTCAATAGCACGAAAACAGCGATTTCGGTGATTCTACACACTTGCAACAGCAGAATCATGAATTTATCACTGAAAATGCATATCTCAGCTGGAAACCCAACGAAACCGAAGATATCGCAGTTTCCGCATGTCAAACGCACTGTCGAGTGCTGAAAACACCAGAAAATGTGTTTTTCGCATTCAATAGCACGAAAACAGCGATTTCGGTGATTCTGCACACTTGTAACAGCAGGATAATGAAGATTATCACTGAAAATGCATATCTCAGCTGGAAACCCAACTATACCGAAGATATTTCTGTTTCCGCATGTCAAACGCACTGCGGAGTGCTGAAAACACCAGGAAACGTGTTTTTCGCATTCAATAGCACGAAACCAGCGATTTCGGTGACTCTGCATACCTGTAAAAGCAGAATCATGAATTTATCACTGAAAATGCATATCTCAGCTGGAAACCCAACGAAACCGATGATATCGCAGTTTCCGCATGTCAAACGCACTGTGGAGTGCTGAAAACACCAGAAAACGAGTTTTATGCATTCAGTATCACGAACACAGCGGTTTCGGTGATTCTGCATACTTGTAACAGCAGGATAATGAAGATGATCACTGAAAATGCATATCTCAGCTGGAAACCCAACGAAACCGAAGACATTTCCGTTTCCGCAGGTCAAACTCACTGCGGAGTGCTGAAAACACCAGGAAACGTGTTTTTCGCATTCAATAGCACGAAACCAGCGATTTCGGTGATTCTGCACACCTGTAAAAGCAGAATTATAAATTTATCCCTGAAAATGCATATCTCAGCTGGAAACCCAAAGATACCAAAGATATCGCAGTTTCCGCATGTTAAACGCCCTGCGGAGTTCTGAAAACACCAGGAAACGTGTTTTTCGCATTCAATAGCACGATAACAGCGATGTCGGTGATTCTGCACACTTGTAACAAGGGGATCTTGTAGATTATCACTGAAAATGCATATCTCAGCTGGAAACCCAACGAAACCGAAGATATCACAGTTTCCGCATGTCAAACGCACTGTGGAGTTCCGAAAACACCAGGAAACGTGTTTTTCGCATTCAATAGCACGAAAACAGCGGTTTCGTTGATTCTGCACACTTGTAACAGCAGAATCATGAATGTATCACGGAAAATGCATATCTCAGCTGGAAACCCAACGAAACCGAAGATATCGCAGTTTCCGCATGTCAAACGCACTGTGGAGTGCTGAAAACACCAGAAAACGTGTTTTATGCATTCAATATCACGAAAACAGCGGTTTCGGTGATTCTGCACACTTGTAACAGCAGGATAATGAAGATTATCACTGAAAGTGCATATCTCAGCTGGAAACCCAACTATACCGAAGATATTTCTGTTTCCGCATGTCAAACGCACTGCGGAGTGCTGAAAACACCAGGAAACGTGTTTTTCGCATTCAATAGAACGAAACCAGCGATTTCGGTAATTCTGCACACCTGTAAAAGCAGAATCATGAATTTATCACTGAAAATGCATATCTCAGCTGGAAACCCAAAGATACCAAAGATATCGCAGTTTCCGCATGTTAAACGCACTGTGGAGTTCTGAAAACACCAGGAAACGTGTTTTTCGCATTCAATAGCACGAAACCAGCGATTTCGGTGATTCTGCATACCTGTAAAAGAAGAATCATGAATTTATCTCTGAAAATGCATATCTCAGCTAGAAACCCAACGAAACCGATGATATCGCAGTTTCCGCATGTCAAACGCACTGTGGAGTGCTGAAAACACCAGAAAACGTGTTTTATGCATTCAATATCACGAACACAGCGGTTTCGGTGATTCTGCACACTTGTAACAGCAGGATAATGAAGATTATCACTGAAAATGCATATCTCAGCTGGAAACCCAACAAAACCGAAGATATCGCGGTTTCCGCATGTCAAACGCACTGTCGAGTGCAGAAAACTCCAGAAAACGTGTTTTTCGCATTCAATAGCGCGAAACCAGCGATTTCGGTGATTCTGCACACCTGTAAAAGCAGAATCATGAATTTATCACTGAAAATGCATATCTCAGCTGGAAACCCAAAGATACCGAAGATATCGCAGTTTCCGCATGTCAAACGCACTGTGGAGTGTTGAAAACACCAGAAAACGTGTTTTATGCATTCAATATCACGAAAACAGCGGTTTCGGTGATTCTGCACACTTGTAACAGCAGGATAATAAAGATTATCACTGAAAATGCATATCTCAGCTGGAAACCCAACTATACCGAAGATATTTCTGTTTCCGCATGTCAAACGCACTGCGGAGTGCTGAAAACACCAGGAAACGGGTTTTTCGCATTCAATAGCACGAAACCAGCGATTTCGGTGATTCTGCACACCTGTAAAAGCAGAATCATGAATTTATCCCTGAAAATGCATATCTCAGCTGGAAACCCAAAGATACCAAAGATATCGCAGTTTCCGCATGTTAAACGCACTGTGGAGTTCTGAAAACACCAGGAAACGTGTTTTTCGAATTCAATAGCACGAAAACAGCGACTTCGGTGATTCTGCACACTTGTAATAGCAGAATCATGAATTTATCACGGAAAATGCATATCTCAGCTGGAAACCCAACGAAACCGAAGATATCGCAGTTTCCGCATGTCAAACGCACTGTGGAGTGCTGAAAACACCAGAAAACGTGTTTTATGCATTCAATATCACGAAAACCGCGGTTTCGGTGATTCTGCACACTTGTAACAGCAGGATAATGAAGATTATCACTGAAAATGCATATCTCAGCTGGAAACCCAACTATACCGAAGATATTTCTGTTTCCGCATGTCAAACGCACTGTGGAGTGCTGAAAACAGCAGGAAACGTGTTTTTCGCATTCAATAGCACGAAACCAGCGATTTCGGTGATTCTGCACACCTGTAAAAGCAGAATCATGAATTTATCACTGAAAATGCATAGCTCAGCTGGAAACCCAAAGATACCAAAGATATCGCAGTTTCCGCATGTAAACGCACTGTGGAGTTCCGAAAACACCAGGAAACGTGTTTTTCGCATTCAATAGCACGAAAACAGTGTTTTCGGTGATTCTGCACACTTGTAACAGCAGAATCATGAATTTATCACGGAAAATGCATATCTCAGCTGGAAACCCAACGAAACCGAAGATATCGCAGTTTGCGCATGTCAAACGCACTGTGGAGTGCTGAAAACACCAGAAAACGTGTTTTATGCATTCAATATCACGAAAACAGCGGTTTCGGTGATTCTGCACACTTGTAACAGCAGGATAATGAAGATTATCACTGAAAATGCATATCTCAGCTGGAAACCCAACTATACCGAAGATATTTCTGTTTCCGCATGTCAAACGCACTGCGGAGTGCTGAAAACACCAGGAAACGTGTTTTTCGCATTCAATAGAACGAAACCAGCGATTTCGGTAATTCTGCACACCTGTAAAAGCAGAATCATGAATTTATCACTGAAAATGCATATCTCAGCTGGAAACCCAAAGATACCAAAGATATCGCAGTTTCCGCATGTTAAACGCACTGTGGAGTTCTGAAAACACCAGGAAACGTGTTTTTCGCATTCAATAGCACGAAACCAGCGATTTCGGTGATTCTGCATACCTGTAAAAGAAGAATCATGAATTTATCTCTGAAAATGCATATCTCAGCTAGAAACCCAACGAAACCGATGATATCGCAGTTTCCGCATGTCAAACGCACTGTGGAGTGCTGAAAACACCAGAAAACGTGTTTTATGCATTCAATATCACGAACACAGCGGTTTCGGTGATTCTGCACACTTGTAACAGCAGGATAATGAAGACTATCACTGAAAATGCATATCTCAGCTGGAAACCCAACAAAACCGAAGATATCGCGGTTTCCGCATGTCAAACGCACTGTCGAGTGCAGAAAACTCCAGAAAACGTGTTTTTCGCATTCAATAGCGCGAAACCAGCGATTTCGGTGATTCTGCACACCTGTAAAAGCAGAATCATGAATTTATCAGTGAAAATGCATATCTCAGCTGGAAACCCAAAGATACCAAAGATATCGCAGTTTCCGCATGTTAAACACAGTGTGGAGTTCTGAAAACACCAGGAAACGTGTTTTTCGCATTCAATAGCACGAAAACAGCGTTTTCGGTGATTCTGCACACTTGTAACAGCAGAATCATGAATTTATCACGGAAAATGCATATCTCAGCTGGAAACCCAACAAAACCGAAGATATCGCAGTTTCCGCATGTCAAACGCACTGCGGAGTGCTGAAAACACCAGGAAACGGGTTTTTCGCATTCAATAGCACGAAACCAGCGATTTCGGTGATTCTGCACACCTGTAAAAGCAGAATCATGAATTTATCCCTGAAAATGCATATCTCAGCTGGAAACCCAAAGATACCAAAGATATCGCAGTTTCCGCATGTTAAACGCACTGTGGAGTTCTGAAAACACCAGGAAACGTGTTTTTCGCATTCAATAGCACGAAAACAGCGATTTCGGTGATTCTGCACACTTGTAACTGCAGAATCATGAATTTATCACTGAAAATGCATATCTCAGCTGGAAACCCAACGAAACCGAAGATATCGCAGTTTCCGCATGTCAAACGCACTGTCGAGTGCAGAAAACTCCAGAAAACGTGTTTTTCGCATTCAATAGCACGAAAACAGCGATTTCGGTGATTCCGCACACTTGTAACAGCAGAATCATGAATTGATCACTGAAAATGCATATCTCAGCTGGAAACCCAACGAAACCGAAGATATCGCAGTTTCCGCATGTCAAACGCACTGCCGAGTGCAGAAAACTCCAGAAAACGTGTTTTTCGCATTCAATAGCACGAAAACAGCGATTTCGGTGATTCTGCACACTTGTAACAGCAGAATCATGAATTTATCACTGAAAATGCATATCTCAGCTGGAAACCCAACGAAACCGAAGATATCGCAGTTTCCGCATGTCAAACGCACTGTCGAGTGCAGAAAACTCCAGAAAACGTGTTTTTCGCATTCAATAGCACGAAAACAGCGATTTCGGTGATTCGGCACACTTGTAACAGCAGGATAATGAAGATTATCACTGAAAATGCATATCTCAGTTTGAAACCCAACGAAACCGAAGATATCACAGTTTCCGCATGTCAAACGCACTGTGGAGTTCTGAAAACACCAGGAAACGTGTTTTTCGCATTCAATAGCACGAAAACAGCGATTTCGGTGATTCTGCACACTTGTAACAGCAGAATCATGAATTTATCACTGAAAATGCATATCTCAGCTGGAAACCCAACGAAACCGAAGATATCGCATTTTCCGCATGTCAAACGCACTGCGGAGTGCTGAAAACACCAGGAATCGTGTTTTTCGCATTCAATAGCACGAAACCAGCGATTTCGGTGATTCTGCACACCTGTAAAAGCAGAATCATGAGTTTATCACTGAAAATGCATATCTTAGCTGGAAACCCAACGAAACCGAAGATATCGCAGTTTCCGCATGTCAAACGCACTGCCGAGTGCAGAAAACTCCAGAAAACGTGTTTTTCGCATTCAATAGCACGAAAACAGCGATTTCGGTGATTCTGCACACCTGTAAAAGCAGAATCATGAGTTTATCACTGAAAATGCATATCTCAGCTGGAAACCCAAAGATACCAAAGATATCGCAGTTTCCGCATGTTAAACGCACTGTGGAGTTCTGAAAACACCAGGAAACGTGTTTTTCGAATTCAATAGCACGAAAACAGCGATTTCGGTGATTCTGCACACTTGTAACAGCAGAATCATGAATTTATCACTGAAAATGCATATCTCAGCTGGAAACCCAACGAAACCGAAGATATCGCAGTTTCCGCATGTCAAACGCACTGCGGAGTGCTGAAAACACCAGGAAACGTGTTTTTCGAATTCAATAGCACTAAAACAGCGATTTCGGTGATTCTGCACACTTGTAACAGCAGAATCATGAATTTATCACTGAAAATGCATATCTCAGCTGGAAACCCAACGAAACCGAAGATATCGCAGTTTCCGCATGTCAAACGCACTGCGGAGTGCTGAAAACACCAGGAAACGTGTTTTTCGCATTCAATAGCACGAAACCAGCGATTTCGGTGATTCTGCACACTTGTAACAGCAGGATAATGAAGATTATCACTGAAAATGCATATCTCTGCTGGAAACCCAACTATACCGAAGATATTTCTGTTTCCGCATGTCAAACGCACTGCGGTGTGCTGAAAACACCAGGAAACGTCTTTTTCGCATTCAATAGCACGAATCCAGCGATTTCGGTGATTCTGCACACCTGCAAATGCAGAATCATGAATTTATCACTGAAAATGCATATCTCAGCTGGAAACCCAAAGATACCAAAGATATCGCAGTTTCCGCATGTCAAACGCACTGCGGAGTGCTGAAAACACCAGGAAACGTGTTTTTCGCATTCAATAGCACGAAACCAGCGATTTCGGTGATGCTGCACACCTGTAAAAGCAGAATCATGTATTTTTCACTGAAAATGCATATCTCAGCTGGAAACCCAACTATACCGAAGATATTTCTGTTTCCGCATGTCAAACGCACTGCGGAGTGCTGAAAACACCAGGAAACGTCTTTTTCGCATTCAATAGCACGAATCCAGCGATTTCGGTGATTCTGCACACCTGTAAATGCAGAATCATGAATTTGTCACTGAAAATGCATATCTCAGCTAGAAACCGAACGAAACCGAAGATATCGCAGTTTCCGCATGTCAAACGCACTGTCGAGTGCAGAAAACTCCAGAAAACGTGTATTTCGCATTATATAGCACGAAAACAGCGATTTCGGTGATTCGGCACACTTGTAACAGCAGGATAATGAAGATTATCACTGAAAATGCATATCTCAGTTTGAAACCCAACGAAACCGAAGATATCGCAGTTTCCGCATGTCAAACGCACTGTGGAGTGCTGAAAACACCAGAAAACGTGTTTTATGCATTCAATATCACGAAAACAGCGGTTTCGGTGATTCTGCACACTTGTAACAGCAGGATAATGAAGGTTATCACTGAAAATGCATATCTCAGCTGGAAACCCAACTATAGCGAAGATATTTCTGTTTCCGCATGTCAAACGCACTGCGGAGTGCTGAAAACACCAGGAATCGTGTTTTTCGCATTCAATAGCACGAAACCAGCGATTTCGGTGATTCTGCACACCTGTAAAAGCAGAATCATGAATTTATCACTGAAAATGCATATCTCAGCTGGAAACCCAACGAAACCGAAGATATCGCAGTTTCCGCATGTCAAACGCACTGTGGAGTGCTGAAAACACCAGAAAACGTGTTTTTCGAATTCAATATCACGAAAACAGCGGTTTCGGTGATTCTACACACTTGTAACAGCAGAATCATGAATTTATCACTGAAAATGCATATCTCAGCTGGAAACCCAACGAAACCGAAGATATCGCAGTTTCCGCATGTCAAACGCACTGCGGAGTGCTGAAAACACCAGGAAACGTGTTTTTCGCATTCAATAGCACGAAACCAGCGATTTCGGTGATTCTGCACACTTGTAACAGCAGGATAATGAAGATTATCACTGAAAATGCATATCTCAGCTGGAAACCCAACTATACCGAAGATATTTCTGTTTCCGCATGTCAAACGCACTGCGGAGTGCTGAAAACACCAGGAAACGTCTTTTTCGCATTCAATAGCACGAATCCAGCGGTTTCGGTGATTCTGCACACCTGTAAATGCAGAATCATGAATTTATCACTGAAAATGCATATCTCAGCTGGAAACCCAAAGATACCAAAGATATCGCAGATTCCGCATGTCAAACGCACTGCGGAGCGCTGAAAACACCAGGAAACGTGTTTTTCGCATTCAATAGCACGAAACCAGCGATTTCGGTGATTCTGCACACCTGTAAAAGCAGAATCATGAATTTATCTCTGAAAACGCATATCTCAGCTGGAAACCCAAAGATACCAAAGATATCGCAGTTTCCGCATGTCAAACGCACTGCGGAGTGCTGAAAACACCAGGAAACGTGTTTTTCGCATTCAATAGCACGAAACCAGCGATTTCGGTGATTCTGCACACCTGTAAAAGCAGAATCATGAATTTATCACTGAAAATGCATATCTCAGCTGGAAACCCAAAGATACCGAAGATATCGCAGTTTCCGCATGTTAAACACAGTGTGGAGTTCTGAAAACACCAGGAAACGTGTTTTTCGCATTCAATAGCACGAAAACAGCGCTTTCGGTGATTCTGCACACTTGTAACAGCAGAATCATGAATTTATCACGAAAAATGCATATCTCAGCTGGAAACCCAACAAAACCGAAGATATCGCAGTTTCCGCATGTCAAACGCACTGTGGAGTGCTGAAAACACCAGAAAACGTGTTTTATGCATTCAATATCACGAAAACAGCGGTTTCGGTGATTCTGCACACTTGTAACAGCAGGATAATAAAGATTATCACTGAAAATGCATATCTCAGCTGGAAACCCAACTATACCGAAGATATTTCTGTTTCCGCATGTCAAACGCACTGCGGAGTGCTGAAAACACCAGGAAACGGGTTTTTCGCATTCAATAGCACGAAACCAGCGATTTCGGTGATTCTGCACACCTGTAAAAGCAGAATCATGAATTTATCCCTGAAAATGCATATCTCAGCTGGAAACCCAAAGATACCAAAGATATCGCAGTTTCCGCATGTTAAACGCACTGTGGAGTTCTGAAAACACCAGGAAACGTGTTTTTCGAATTCAATAGCACGAAAACAGCGACGTCGGTGATTCTGCACACTTGTAATAGCAGAATCATGAATTTATCACGGAAAATGCATATCTCAGCTGGAAACCCAACGAAACCGAAGATATCGCAGTTTCCGCATGTCAAACGCACTGTGGAGTGCTGAAAACACCAGAAAACGTGTTTTATGCATTCAATATCACGAAAACAGCGGTTTCGGTGATTCTGCACACTTGTAACAGCAGGATAATGAAGATTATCACTGAAAATGCATATCTCAGCTGGAAACCCAACTATACCGAAGATATTTCTGTTTCCGCATGTCAAACGCACTGTGGAGTGCTGAAAACAGCAGGAAACGTGTTTTTCGCATTCAACAGCACGAAACCAGCGATTTCGGTGATTCTGCACACCTGTAAAAGCAGAATCATGAATTTATCACTGAAAATGCATAACTCAGCTGGAAACCCAAAGATACCAAAGATATCGCAGTTTCCGCATGTAAACGCACTGTGGAGTTCCGAAAACACCAGGAAACGTGTTTTTCGCATTCAATAGCACGAAAACAGTGTTTTCGGTGATTCTGCACACTTGTAACAGCAGAATCATGAATTTATCACGGAAAATGCATATCTCAGCTGGAAACCCAACGAAACCGAAGATATCGCAGTTTCCGCATGTCAAACGCACTGTGGAGTGCTGAAAACACCAGGAAACGTGTTTTTCGCATTCAATAGCACGAAACCAGCGATTTCGGTGATTCTGCATACCTGTAAAAGAAGAATCATGAATTTATCTCTGAAAATGCATATCTCAGCTAGAAACCCAACGAAACCGATGATATCGCAGTTTCCGCATGTCAAACGCACTGTGGAGTGCTGAAAACACCAGAAAACGTGTTTTATGCATTCAATATCACGAACACAGCGGTTTCGGTGATTCTGCACACTTGTAACAGCAGGATAATGAAGACTATCACTGAAAATGCATATCTCAGCTGGAAACCCAACAAAACCGAAGATATCGCGGTTTCCGCATGTCAAACGCACTGTCGAGTGCAGAAAACTCCAGAAAACGTGTTTTTCGCATTCAATAGCGCGAAACCAGCGATTTCGGTGATTCTGCACACCTGTAAAAGCAGAATCATGAATTTATCACTGAAAATGCATATCTCAGCTGGAAACCCAAAGATACCAAAGATATCGCAGTTTCCGCATGTTAAACACAGTGTGGAGTTCTGAAAACACCAGGAAACGTGTTTTTCGCATTCAATAGCACGAAAACAGCGTTTTCGGTGATTCTGCACACTTGTAACAGCAGAATCATGAATTTATTACGGAAAATGCATATCTCAGCTGGAAACCCAACAAAACCGAAGATATCGCAGTTTCCGCATGTCAAACGCACTGCGGAGTGCTGAAAACACCAGGAAACGGGTTTTTCGCATTCAATAGCACGAAACCAGCGATTTCGGTGATTCTGCACACCTGTAAAAGCAGAATCATGAATTTATCCCTGAAAATGCATATCTCAGCTGGAAACCCAAAGATACCAAAGATATCGCAGTTTCCGCATGTTAAACGCACTGTGGAGTTCTGAAAACACCAGGAAACGTGTTTTTCGCATTCAATAGCACGAAAACAGCGATTTCGGTGATTCTGCACACTTGTAACTGCAGAATCATGAATTTATCACTGAAAATGCATATCTCAGCTGGAAACCCAACGAAACCGAAGATATCGCAGTTTCCGCATGTCAAACGCACTGTCGAGTGCAGAAAACTCCAGAAAACGTGTTTTTCGCATTCAATAGCACGAAAACAGCGATTTCGGTGATTCCGCACACTTGTAACAGCAGAATCATGAATTGATCACTGAAAATGCATATCTCAGCTGGAAACCCAACGAAACCGAAGATATCGCAGTTTCCGCATGTCAAACGCACTGCCGAGTGCAGAAAACTCCAGAAAACGTGTTTTTCGCATTCAATAGCACGAAAACAGCGATTTCGGTGATTCTGCACACTTGTAACAGCAGAATCATGAATTTATCACTGAAAATGCATATCTCAGCTGGAAACCCAACGAAACCGAAGATATCGCAGTTTCCGCATGTCAAACGCACTGTCGAGTGCAGAAAACTCCAGAAAACGTGTTTTTCGCATTCAATAGCACGAAAACAGCGATTTCGGTGATTCGGCACACTTGTAACAGCAGGATAATGAAGATTATCACTGAAAATGCATATCTCAGTTTGAAACCCAACGAAACCGAAGATATCACAGTTTCCGCATGTCAAACGCACTGTGGAGTTCTGAAAACACCAGGAAACGTGTTTTTCGCATTCAATAGCACGAAAACAGCGATTTCGGTGATTCTGCACACTTGTAACAGCAGAATCATGAATTTATCACTGAAAATGCATATCTCAGCTGGAAACCCAACGAAACCGAAGATATCGCAGTTTCCGCATGTCAAACGCACTGTGGAGTGCTGAAAACACCAGAAAACGTGTTTTTCGAATTCAATATCACGAAAACAGCGGTTTCGGTGATTCTACACACTTGTAACAGCAGAATCATGAATTTATCACTGAAAATGCATATCTCAGCTGGAAACCCAACGAAACCGAAGATATCGCAGTTTCCGCATGTCAAACGCACTGCGGAGTGCTGAAAACACCAGGAAACGTGTTTTTCGCATTCAATAGCACGAAACCAGCGATTTCGGTGATTCTGCACACTTGTAACAGCAGGATAATGAAGATTATCACTGAAAATGCATATCTCAGCTGGAAACCCAACTATAGCGAAGATATTTCTGTTTCCGCATGTCAAACGCACTGCGGAGTGCTGAAAACACCAGGAATCGTGTTTTTCGCATTCAATAGCACGAAACCAGCGATTTCGGTGATTCTGCACACCTGTAAAAGCAGAATCATGAATTTATCACTGAAAATGCATATCTCAGCTGGAAACCCAACGAAACCGAAGATATCGCAGTTTCCGCATGTCAAACGCACTGTGGAGTGCTGAAAACACCAGAAAACGTGTTTTTCGAATTCAATATCACGAAAACAGCGGTTTCGGTGATTCTACACACTTGTAACAGCAGAATCATGAATTTATCACTGAAAATGCATATCTCAGCTGGAAACCCAACGAAACCGAAGATATCGCAGTTTCCGCATGTCAAACGCACTGCGGAGTGCTGAAAACACCAGGAAACGTGTTTTTCGCATTCAATAGCACGAAACCAGCGATTTCGGTGATTCTGCACACTTGTAACAGCAGGATAATGAAGATTATCACTGAAAATGCATATCTCAGCTGGAAACCCAACTATACCGAAGATATTTCTGTTTCCGCATGTCAAACGCACTGCGGAGTGCTGAAAACACCAGGAAACGTCTTTTTCGCATTCAATAGCACGAATCCAGCGGTTTCGGTGATTCTGCACACCTGTAAATGCAGAATCATGAATTTATCACTGAAAATGCATATCTCAGCTGGAAACCCAAAGATACCAAAGATATCGCAGATTCCGCATGTCAAACGCACTGCGGAGCGCTGAAAACACCAGGAAACGTGTTTTTCGCATTCAATAGCACGAAACCAGCGATTTCGGTGATTCTGCACACCTGTAAAAGCAGAATCATGAATTTATCACTGAAAACGCATATCTCAGCTGGAAACCCAAAGATACCAAAGATATCGCAGTTTCCGCATGTCAAACGCACTGCGGAGTGCTGAAAACACCAGGAAACGTGTTTTTCGCATTCAATAGCACGAAACCAGCGATTTCGGTGATTCTGCACACCTGTAAAAGCAGAATCATGAATTTATCACTGAAAATGCATATCTCAGCTGGAAACCCAACTATACCGAAGATATTTCTGTTTCCGCATGTCAAACGCACTGCGGAGTGCTGAAAACACCAGGAAACGTCTTTTTCGCATTCAATAGCACGAATCCAGCGATTTCGGTGGTTCTGCACACCTGTAAATGCAGAATCATGAATTTGTCACTGAAAATGCATATCTCAGCTGGAAACCGAACGAAACCGAAGATATCGCAGTTTCCGCATGTCAAACGCACTGTCGAGTGCAGAAAACTCCAGAAAACGTGTTTTTCGCATTATATAGCACGAAAACAGCGATTTCGGTGATTCGGCACACTTGTAACAGCAGGATAATGAAGATTATCACTGAAAATGCATATCTCAGTTTGAAACCCAACGAAACCGAAGATATCGCAGTTTCCGCATGTCAAACGCACTGTCGAGTGCAGAAAACTCCAGAAAACGTGTTTTTCGCATTCAATAGCACGAAAACAGCGATTTCGGTGATTCTGCACCATTGCAACAGCAGAATCATGAATTTATCACTGAAAACGCATATCTCAGCTGGAAACCCAACGAAACCGAAGATATCGCATTTTCCGCATGTCAAACGCACTGCGGAGTTCTGAAAACACCAGGAAACGTGTTTTATGCATTCAATATCACGAAAACAGCGGTTTCGGTGATTCTGCACACTTGTAACAGCAGGATAATGAAGATTATCACTGAAAATGCATATCTCAGCTGGAAACCCAACTATACCGAAGGTATATCTGTTTTCGCATGTCAAACGCACTGCGGAGTGCTGAAAACACCAGGAAACGTGTTTTTCGCATTCAATAGCACGAAACCAGCGATTTCGGTGATTCTGCACACCTGTAAAAGCAGAATCATGAATTTATCACTGAAAATGCATATCTCAGCTGGAAACCCAAAGATACCAAAGATATCGCAGTTTCCGCATGTTAAACGCACTGTGGAGTTCTGAAAACACCAGGAAACGTGTTTTTCGCATTCCCTAGGACGAAAACAGCGATTTCGGTGATACTGCACACTTGTAACAGCAGAATCGTGAATTTATCACTGAAAATGCATATTTCAGCTGGAAACCCAACGAAACCGAAGATATCGCAGTTTCCGCATGTCAAACGCACTGTCGAGTGCTGAAAACACCAGAAAACGTGTTTTTCGCATTCAGTAGCACGAAAACAGCGATTTCGGTGATTCTGCACACTTGTAACAGCAGGATAATGAAGACTATCACTGAAAATGCATATCTCAGCTGGAAACCCAGAGATACCAAAGATATCGCAGTTTCCGCATGTTAAACGCACTGTGGAGTTCTGAAAACACCAGGAAACGTGTTTTTCGCATTCAATAGCACGAAAACAGCGATTTCGGTGATTCTGCACACTTGTAACAGCAGAATCATGAATTTATCACTGAAAATGCATATCTCAGCTGGAAACCCAACTATACCGAAGATATTTCTGTTTCCGCATGTCAAACTCACTGCGGAGTGCTGAAAACACCAGGAAACGTGTTTTTCGCATTCAATAGCACGAAAACAGCGATTTCGGTGATACTGCACCCTGGTAACAGCAGAATCATGAATTTATCACTGAAAATGCATATCTCAGCTGGAAACCCAAAGATACCAAAGATATCGCAGTTTCCGCATGTTAAACGCACTGTGGAGTTCTGAAAACACCAGGAAACGTGTTTTTCGCATTCCCTAGTACGAAAACAGCGATTTCGGTGATACTGCACACTTGTAACAGCAGAATCATGAATTTATCACTGAAAATGCATATTTCAGCTGGAAACCCAACGAAACCGAAGATATCGCAGTTTCCGCATGTCAAACGCACTGTCGAGTGCTGAAAACACCAGAAAACGTGTTTTTCGCATTCAGTAGCACGAAAACAGCGATTTCGGTGATTCTGCACACTTGTAACAGCAGGATAATGAAGACTAGCACTGAAAATGCATATCTCAGCTGGAAACCCAGAGATACCAAAGATATCGCAGTTTCCGCATGTTAAACGCACTGTGGAGTTCTGAAAACACCAGGAAACGTGTTTTTCGCATTCAATAGCACGAAAACAGCGATTTCGGTGATTCTGCACACTTGTAACAGCAGAATCATGAATTTATCACTGAAAATGCATATCTCAGCTGGAAACCCAACTATATCGAAGATATTTCTGTTTCCGCATGTCAAACTCACTGCGGAGTGCTGAAAACACCAGGAAACCCTTTTTTCGCATTCAATAGCACGAAAACAGCGATTTCGGTGATACTGCACCCTGGTAACAGCAGAATCATGAATTTATCACTGAAAATGCATATCTCAGCTGGAAACCCAAAGATACCAAAGATATCGCAGTTTCCGCATGTTAAACGCACTGTGGAGTTCTGAAAACACCAGGAAACGTGTTTTTCGCATTCCCTAGTACGAAAACAGCGATTTCGGTGATACTGCACACTTGTAACAGCAGAATCATGAATTTATCACTGAAAATGCATATTTCAGCTGGAAACCCAACGAAACCGAAGATATCGCAGTTTCCGCATGTCAAACGCACTGTCGAGTGCTGAAAACACCAGAAAACGTGTTTTTCGCATTCAGTAGCACGAAAACAGCGATTTCGGTGATTCTGCACACTTGTAACAGCAGGATAATGAAGACTAGCACTGAAAATGCATATCTCAGCTGGAAACCCAGAGATACCAAAGATATCGCAGTTTCCGCATGTTAAACGCACTGTGGAGTTCTGAAAACACCAGGAAACGTGTTTTTCGCATTCAATAGCACGAAAACAGCGATTTCGGTGATTCTGCACACTTGTAACAGCAGAATCATGAATTTATCACTGAAAATGCATATCTCAGCTGGAAACCCAACTATATCGAAGATATTTCTGTTTCCGCATGTCAAACTCACTGCGGAGTGCTGAAAACACCAGGAAACCCTTTTTTCGCATTCAATAGCACGAAAACAGCGATTTCGGTGATACTGCACACTGGTAACAGCAGAATCATGCATTTATCACTGAAAATGCATATCTCAGCTGGAAACCCAAAGATACCAAAGATATCGCAGTTTCCGCATGTTAAACGCACTGTGGAGTTCTGAAAACACCAGGAAACGTGTTTTTCGCATTCAAAAGCACGAAAACAGCGATTTCGGTGATTCTGCACACTTGTAACAGCAGGATAATGAAGGTTATCACTGAAAATGCATATCTCAGCTGGAAACCCAACTATAGCGAAGATATTTCTGTTTCCGCATGTCAAACGCACTGCGGAGTGCTGAAAACACCCGGAATCGTGTTTCTCGCATTCAATAGCACGAAACCAGCGATTTCGGTGATTCTGCACACCTGTAAAAGCAGAATCATGAATTTATCACTGAAAATGCATATCTCAGCTGGAAACCCAAAGATACCAAAGATATCGCAGTTTCCGCATGTTAAACGCACTGTGGAGTTCTGAAAACACCAGGAAACGTGTTTTTCGAATTCAATAGCACGAAAACAGCGATTTCGGTGATTCTGCACACTTGTAACAGCAGAATCATGAATTTATCACTGAAAATGCATATCTCAGCTGGAAACCCAACGAAACCGAAGATATCGCAGTTTCCGCATGTCAATCGCACTGCGGAGTGCTGAAAACACCAGGAAACGTGTTTTTCGCATTCAATAGCACGAAGCCAGCGATTTCGGTGATTCTGCACACTTGTAACAGCAGGATAATGAAGATTATCACTGAAAATGCATATCTCAGCTGGAAACCCAACTATACCGAAGATATTTCTGTTTCCGCATGTCAAACGCACTGCGGAGTGCTGAAAACACCAGGAAACGTCTTTTTCGCATTCAATAGCACGAAAACAGCGATTTCGGTGATTCTGCACACTTGTAACAGCAGAATCATGAATTTATCACTGAAAATGCATATCTCAGCTGGAAACCCAACGAAACCGAAGATATCGCAGTTTCCGCATGTCAAACGCACTGCGGAGTGCTGAAAACACCAGGAAACGTGTTTTTCGCATTCAATAGCACGAAAACAGCGATTTCGGTGATTCTGCACACTTGTAACAGCAGAATCATGAATTTATCACTGAAAATGCATATCTCAGCTGGAAACCCAACGAAACCGAAGATATCGCATTTTCCGCATGTCAAACGCACTGCGGAGTGCTGAAAACACCAGGAATCGTGTTTTTCGCATTCAATAGCACGAAACCAGCGATTTCGGTGATTCTGCACACCTGTAAAAGCAGAATCATGAGTTTATCACTGAAAATGCATATCTTAGCTGGAAACCCAACGAAACCGAAGATATCGCAGTTTCCGCATGTCAAACGCACTGCCGAGTGCAGAAAACTCCAGAAAACGTGTTTTTCGCATTCAATAGCACGAAAACAGCGATTTCGGTGATTCTGCACACTTGTAACAGCAGAATCATGAATTTATCAGTGAAAATGCATATCTCAGCTGGAAACCCAACGAAACCGAAGATATCGCATTTTCCGCATGTCAAACGCACTGCGGAGTGCTGAAAACACCAGGAATCGTGTTTTTCGCATTCAATAGCACGAAACCAGCGATTTCGGTGATTCTGCACACCTGTAAAAGCAGAATCATGAGTTTATCACTGAAAATGCATATCTCAGCTGGAAACCCAAAGATACCAAAGATATCGCAGTTTCCGCATGTTAAACGCACTGTGGAGTTCTGAAAACACCAGGAAACGTGTTTTTCGAATTCAATAGCACGAAAACAGCGATTTCGGTGATTCTGCACACTTGTAACAGCAGAATCATGAATTTATCACTGAAAATGCATATCTCAGCTGGAAACCCAACGAAACCGAAGATATCGCAGTTTCCGCATGTCAAGCGCACTGCGGAGTGCTGAAAACACCAGGAAACGTGTTTTTCGAATTCAATAGCACTAAAACAGCGATTTCGGTGATTCTGCACACTTGTAACAGCAGAATCATGAATTTATCACTGAAAATGCATATCTCAGCTGGAAACCCAACGAAACCGAAGATATCGCAGTTTCCGCATGTCAAACGCACTGCGGAGTGCTGAAAACACCAGGAAACGTGTTTTTCGCATTCAATAGCACGAAACCAGCGATTTCGGTGATTCTGCACACTTGTAACAGCAGGATAATGAAGATTATCACTGAAAATGCATATCTCTGCTGGAAACCCAACTATACCGAAGATATTTCTGTTTCCGCATGTCAAACGCACTGCGGTGTGCTGAAAACACCAGGAAACGTCTTTTTCGCATTCAATAGCACGAATCCAGCGATTTCGGTGATTCTGCACACCTGCAAATGCAGAATCATGAATTTATCACTGAAAATGCATATCTCAGCTGGAAACCCAAAGATACCAAAGATTTCGCAGTTTCCGCATGTCAAACGCACTGCGGAGTGCTGAAAACACCAGGAAACGTGTTTTTCGCATTCAATAGCACGAAACCAGCGATTTCGGTGATGCTGCACACCTGTAAAAGCAGAATCATGAATTTATCACTGAAAATGCATATCTCAGCTGGAAACCCAACTATACCGAAGATATTTCTGTTTCCGCATGTCAAACGCACTGTCGAGTGCAGAAAACTCCAGAAAACGTGTTTTTCGCATTCAATAGCACGAAAACAGCGATTTCGGTGATTCGGCACACTTGTAACAGCAGGATAATGAAGATTATCACTGAAAATGCATATCTCAGTTTGAAACCCAACGAAACCGAAGATATCACAGTTTCCGCATGTCAAACGCACTGTGGAGTTCTGAAAACACCAGGAAACGTGTTTTTCGCATTCAATAGCACGAAAACAGCGATTTCGGTGATTCTGCACACCTGTAAAAGCAGAATCATGAATTTATCACTGAAAACGCATATCTCAGCTGGAAACCCAAAGATACCAAAGATATCGCAGTTTCCGCATGTCAAACGCACTGCGGAGTGCTGAAAACACCAGGAAACGTCTTTTTCGCATTCAATAGCACGAATCCAGCGATTTCGGTGGTTCTGCACACCTGTAAATGCAGAATCATGAATTTGTCACTGAAAATGCATATCTCAGCTGGAAACCGAACGAAACCGAAGATATCGCTGTTTCCGCATGTCAAACGCACTGTCGAGTGCAGAAAACTCCAGAAAACGTGTTTTTCGCATTATATAGCACGAAAACAGCGATTTCGGTGATTCGGCACACTTGTAACAGCAGGATAATGAAGATTATCACTGAAAATGCATATCTCAGTTTGAAACCCAACGAAACCGAAGATATCGCAGTTTCCGCATGTCAAACGCACTGTCGAGTGCAGAAAACTCCAGAAAACGTGTTTTTCGCATTCAATAGCACGAAAACAGCGATTTCGGTGATTCTGCACCATTGCAACAGCAGAATCATGAATTTATCACTGAAAACGCATATCTCAGCTGGAAACCCAACGAAACCGAAGATATCGCAGTTTCCGCATGTCAAACGCACTGCCGAGTGCTGAAAACACCAGAAAACGTGTTTTTCGCATTCAGTAGCACGAAAACAGCGATTTCGGTGATTCTGCACACTTGTAACAGCAGGATAATGAAGACTATCACTGAAAATGCATATCTCAGCTGGAAACCCAGAGATACCAAAGATATCGCAGTTTCCGCATGTTAAACGCACTGTGGAGTTCTGAAAACACCAGGAAACGTGTTTTTCGCATTCAATAGCACGAAAACAGCGATTTCGGTGATTCTGCACACTTGTAACAGCAGAATCATGAATTTATCACTGAAAATGCATATCTCAGCTGGAAACCCAACTATACCGAAGATATTTCTGTTTCCGCATGTCAAACTCACTGCGGAGTGCTGAAAACACCAGG
Source organism: Anthophora plumipes (assembly GCA_951804975.1). NCBI lineage: Eukaryota > Metazoa > Arthropoda > Insecta > Hymenoptera > Apidae > Anthophora > Anthophora plumipes. The sequence continues at coordinate 1,887,204 of CATORF010000226.1, forward strand.
AAACGTGTTTTTCGCATTCAATAGCACGAAAACAGCGATTTCGGTGATACTGCACCCTGGTAACAGCAGAATCATGAATTTATCACTGAAAATGCATATCTCAGCTGGAAACCCAAAGATACCAAAGATATCGCAGTTTCCGCATGTTAAACGCACTGTGGAGTTCTGAAAACACCAGGAAACGTGTTTTTCGCATTCCCTAGGACGAAAACAGCGATTTCGGTGATACTGCACACTTGTAACAGCAGAATCGTGAATTTATCACTGAAAATGCATATTTCAGCTGGAAACCCAACGAAACCGAAGATATCGCAGTTTCCGCATGTCAAACGCACTGTCGAGTGCTGAAAACACCAGAAAACGTGTTTTTCGCATTCAGTAGCACGAAAACAGCGATTTCGGTGATTCTGCACACTTGTAACAGCAGGATAATGAAGACTATCACTGAAAATGCATATCTCAGCTGGAAACCCAGAGATACCAAAGATATCGCAGTTTCCGCATGTTAAACGCACTGTGGAGTTCTGAAAACACCAGGAAACGTGTTTTTCGCATTCAATAGCACGAAAACAGCGATTTCGGTGATTCTGCACACTTGTAACAGCAGAATCATGAATTTATCACTGAAAATGCATATCTCAGCTGGAAACCCAACTATACCGAAGATATTTCTGTTTCCGCATGTCAAACTCACTGCGGAGTGCTGAAAACACCAGGAAACGTGTTTTTCGCATTCAATAGCACGAAAACAGCGATTTCGGTGATACTGCACCCTGGTAACAGCAGAATCATGAATTTATCACTGAAAATGCATATCTCAGCTGGAAACCCAAAGATACCAAAGATATCGCAGTTTCCGCATGTTAAACGCACTGTGGAGTTCTGAAAACACCAGGAAACGTGTTTTTCGCATTCCCTAGTACGAAAACAGCGATTTCGGTGATACTGCACACTTGTAACAGCAGAATCATGAATTTATCACTGAAAATGCATATTTCAGCTGGAAACCCAACGAAACCGAAGATATCGCAGTTTCCGCATGTCAAACGCACTGTCGAGTGCTGAAAACACCAGAAAACGTGTTTTTCGCATTCAGTAGCACGAAAACAGCGATTTCGGTGATTCTGCACACTTGTAACAGCAGGATAATGAAGACTAGCACTGAAAATGCATATCTCAGCTGGAAACCCAGAGATACCAAAGATATCGCAGTTTCCGCATGTTAAACGCACTGTGGAGTTCTGAAAACACCAGGAAACGTGTTTTTCGCATTCAATAGCACGAAAACAGCGATTTCGGTGATTCTGCACACTTGTAACAGCAGAATCATGAATTTATCACTGAAAATGCATATCTCAGCTGGAAACCCAACTATATCGAAGATATTTCTGTTTCCGCATGTCAAACTCACTGCGGAGTGCTGAAAACACCAGGAAACCCTTTTTTCGCATTCAATAGCACGAAAACAGCGATTTCGGTGATACTGCACACTGGTAACAGCAGAATCATGCATTTATCACTGAAAATGCATATCTCAGCTGGAAACCCAAAGATACCAAAGATATCGCAGTTTCCGCATGTTAAACGCACTGTGGAGTTCTGAAAACACCAGGAAACGTGTTTTTCGCATTCAAAAGCACGAAAACAGCGATTTCGGTGATTCTGCACACTTGTAACAGCAGGATAATGAAGGTTATCACTGAAAATGCATATCTCAGCTGGAAACCCAACTATAGCGAAGATATTTCTGTTTCCGCATGTCAAACGCACTGCGGAGTGCTGAAAACACCCGGAATCGTGTTTCTCGCATTCAATAGCACGAAACCAGCGATTTCGGTGATTCTGCACACCTGTAAAAGCAGAATCATGAATTTATCACTGAAAATGCATATCTCAGCTGGAAACCCAAAGATACCAAAGATATCGCAGTTTCCGCATGTTAAACGCACTGTGGAGTTCTGAAAACACCAGGAAACGTGTTTTTCGAATTCAATAGCACGAAAACAGCGATTTCGGTGATTCTGCACACTTGTAACAGCAGAATCATGAATTTATCACTGAAAATGCATATCTCAGCTGGAAACCCAACGAAACCGAAGATATCGCAGTTTCCGCATGTCAATCGCACTGCGGAGTGCTGAAAACACCAGGAAACGTGTTTTTCGCATTCAATAGCACGAAGCCAGCGATTTCGGTGATTCTGCACACTTGTAACAGCAGGATAATGAAGATTATCACTGAAAATGCATATCTCAGCTGGAAACCCAACTATACCGAAGATATTTCTGTTTCCGCATGTCAAACGCACTGCGGAGTGCTGAAAACACCAGGAAACGTCTTTTTCGCATTCAATAGCACGAAAACAGCGATTTCGGTGATTCTGCACACTTGTAACAGCAGAATCATGAATTTATCACTGAAAATGCATATCTCAGCTGGAAACCCAACGAAACCGAAGATATCGCAGTTTCCGCATGTCAAACGCACTGCGGAGTGCTGAAAACACCAGGAAACGTGTTTTTCGCATTCAATAGCACGAAAACAGCGATTTCGGTGATTCTGCACACTTGTAACAGCAGAATCATGAATTTATCACTGAAAATGCATATCTCAGCTGGAAACCCAACGAAACCGAAGATATCGCATTTTCCGCATGTCAAACGCACTGCGGAGTGCTGAAAACACCAGGAATCGTGTTTTTCGCATTCAATAGCACGAAACCAGCGATTTCGGTGATTCTGCACACCTGTAAAAGCAGAATCATGAGTTTATCACTGAAAATGCATATCTTAGCTGGAAACCCAACGAAACCGAAGATATCGCAGTTTCCGCATGTCAAACGCACTGCCGAGTGCAGAAAACTCCAGAAAACGTGTTTTTCGCATTCAATAGCACGAAAACAGCGATTTCGGTGATTCTGCACACTTGTAACAGCAGAATCATGAATTTATCAGTGAAAATGCATATCTCAGCTGGAAACCCAACGAAACCGAAGATATCGCATTTTCCGCATGTCAAACGCACTGCGGAGTGCTGAAAACACCAGGAATCGTGTTTTTCGCATTCAATAGCACGAAACCAGCGATTTCGGTGATTCTGCACACCTGTAAAAGCAGAATCATGAGTTTATCACTGAAAATGCATATCTCAGCTGGAAACCCAAAGATACCAAAGATATCGCAGTTTCCGCATGTTAAACGCACTGTGGAGTTCTGAAAACACCAGGAAACGTGTTTTTCGAATTCAATAGCACGAAAACAGCGATTTCGGTGATTCTGCACACTTGTAACAGCAGAATCATGAATTTATCACTGAAAATGCATATCTCAGCTGGAAACCCAACGAAACCGAAGATATCGCAGTTTCCGCATGTCAAACGCACTGCGGAGTGCTGAAAACACCAGGAAACGTGTTTTTCGAATTCAATAGCACTAAAACAGCGATTTCGGTGATTCTGCACACTTGTAACAGCAGAATCATGAATTTATCACTGAAAATGCATATCTCAGCTGGAAACCCAACGAAACCGAAGATATCGCAGTTTCCGCATGTCAAACGCACTGCGGAGTGCTGAAAACACCAGGAAACGTGTTTTTCGCATTCAATAGCACGAAACCAGCGATTTCGGTGATTCTGCACACTTGTAACAGCAGGATAATGAAGATTATCACTGAAAATGCATATCTCTGCTGGAAACCCAACTATACCGAAGATATTTCTGTTTCCGCATGTCAAACGCACTGCGGTGTGCTGAAAACACCAGGAAACGTCTTTTTCGCATTCAATAGCACGAATCCAGCGATTTCGGTGATTCTGCACACCTGCAAATGCAGAATCATGAATTTATCACTGAAAATGCATATCTCAGCTGGAAACCCAAAGATACCAAAGATTTCGCAGTTTCCGCATGTCAAACGCACTGCGGAGTGCTGAAAACACCAGGAAACGTGTTTTTCGCATTCAATAGCACGAAACCAGCGATTTCGGTGATGCTGCACACCTGTAAAAGCAGAATCATGAATTTATCACTGAAAATGCATATCTCAGCTGGAAACCCAACTATACCGAAGATATTTCTGTTTCCGCATGTCAAACGCACTGTCGAGTGCAGAAAACTCCAGAAAACGTGTTTTTCGCATTCAATAGCACGAAAACAGCGATTTCGGTGATTCGGCACACTTGTAACAGCAGGATAATGAAGATTATCACTGAAAATGCATATCTCAGTTTGAAACCCAACGAAACCGAAGATATCACAGTTTCCGCATGTCAAACGCACTGTGGAGTTCTGAAAACACCAGGAAACGTGTTTTTCGCATTCAATAGCACGAAAACAGCGATTTCGGTGATTCTGCACACCTGTAAAAGCAGAATCATGAATTTATCACTGAAAACGCATATCTCAGCTGGAAACCCAAAGATACCAAAGATATCGCAGTTTCCGCATGTCAAACGCACTGCGGAGTGCTGAAAACACCAGGAAACGTCTTTTTCGCATTCAATAGCACGAATCCAGCGATTTCGGTGGTTCTGCACACCTGTAAATGCAGAATCATGAATTTGTCACTGAAAATGCATATCTCAGCTGGAAACCGAACGAAACCGAAGATATCGCAGTTTCCGCATGTCAAACGCACTGTCGAGTGCAGAAAACTCCAGAAAACGTGTTTTTCGCATTATATAGCACGAAAACAGCGATTTCGGTGATTCGGCACACTTGTAACAGCAGGATAATGAAGATTATCACTGAAAATGCATATCTCAGTTTGAAACCCAACGAAACCGAAGATATCGCAGTTTCCGCATGTCAAACGCACTGTCGAGTGCAGAAAACTCCAGAAAACGTGTTTTTCGCATTCAATAGCACGAAAACAGCGATTTCGGTGATTCTGCACCATTGCAACAGCAGAATCATGAATTTATCACTGAAAACGCATATCTCAGCTGGAAACCCAACGAAACCGAAGATATCGCAGTTTCTGCATGTCAAACGCACTGCCGAGTGCTGAAAACACCAGAAAACGTGTTTTTCGCATTCAGTAGCACGAAAACAGCGATTTCGGTGATTCTGCACACTTGTAACAGCAGGATAATGAAGACTATCACTGAAAATGCATATCTCAGCTGGAAACCCAGAGATACCAAAGATATCGCAGTTTCCGCATGTTAAACGCACTGTGGAGTTCTGAAAACACCAGGAAACGTGTTTTTCGCATTCAATAGCACGAAAACAGCGATTTCGGTGATTCTGCACACTTGTAACAGCAGAATCATGAATTTATCACTGAAAATGCATATCTCAGCTGGAAACCCAACTATACCGAAGATATTTCTGTTTCCGCATGTCAAACTCACTGCGGAGTGCTGAAAACACCAGGAAACGTGTTTTTCGCATTCAATAGCACGAAAACAGCGATTTCGGTGATACTGCACCCTGGTAACAGCAGAATCATGAATTTATCACTGAAAATGCATATCTCAGCTGGAAACCCAAAGATACCAAAGATATCGCAGTTTCCGCATGTTAAACGCACTGTGGAGTTCTGAAAACACCAGGAAACGTGTTTTTCGCATTCCCTAGGACGAAAACAGCGATTTCGGTGATACTGCACACTTGTAACAGCAGAATCATGAATTTATCACTGAAAATGCATATTTCAGCTGGAAACCCAACGAAACCGAAGATATCGCAGTTTCCGCATGTCAAACGCACTGTCGAGTGCTGAAAACACCAGAAAACGTGTTTTTCGCATTCAGTAGCACGAAAACAGCGATTTCGGTGATTCTGCACACTTGTAACAGCAGGATAATGAAGACTATCACTGAAAATGCATATCTCAGCTGGAAACCCAGAGATACCAAAGATATCGCAGTTTCCGCATGTTAAACGCACTGTGGAGTTCTGAAAACACCAGGAAACGTGTTTTTCGCATTCAATAGCACGAAAACAGCGATTTCGGTGATTCTGCACACTTGTAACAGCAGGATAATGAAGACTATCACTGAAAATGCATATCTCAGCTGGAAACCCAGAGATACCAAAGATATCGCAGTTTCCGCATGTTAAACGCACTGTGGAGTTCTGAAAACACCAGGAAACGTGTTTTTCGCATTCAATAGCACGAAAACAGCGATTTCGGTGATTCTGCACACTTGTAACAGCAGAATCATGAATTTATCACTGAAAATGCATATCTCAGCTGGAAACCCAACTATACCGAAGATATTTCTGTTTCCGCATGTCAAACTCACTGCGGAGTGCTGAAAACACCAGGAAACGTGTTTTTCGCATTCAATAGCACGAAAACAGCGATTTCGGTGATACTGCACCCTGGTAACAGCAGAATCATGAATTTATCACTGAAAATGCATATCTCAGCTGGAAACCCAAAGATACCAAAGATATCGCAGTTTCCGCATGTTAAACGCACTGTGGAGTTCTGAAAACACCAGGAAACGTGTTTTTCGCATTCCCTAGTACGAAAACAGCGATTTCGGTGATACTGCACACTTGTAACAGCAGAATCATGAATTTATCACTGAAAATGCATATTTCAGCTGGAAACCCAACGAAACCGAAGATATCGCAGTTTCCGCATGTCAAACGCACTGTCGAGTGCTGAAAACACCAGAAAACGTGTTTTTCGCATTCAGTAGCACGAAAACAGCGATTTCGGTGATTCTGCACACTTGTAACAGCAGGATAATGAAGACTAGCACTGAAAATGCATATCTCAGCTGGAAACCCAGAGATACCAAAGATATCGCAGTTTCCGCATGTTAAACGCACTGTGGAGTTCTGAAAACACCAGGAAACGTGTTTTTCGCATTCAATAGCACGAAAACAGCGATTTCGGTGATTCTGCACACTTGTAACAGCAGAATCATGAATTTATCACTGAAAATGCATATCTCAGCTGGAAACCCAACTATATCGAAGATATTTCTGTTTCCGCATGTCAAACTCACTGCGGAGTGCTGAAAACACCAGGAAACCCTTTTTTCGCATTCAATAGCACGAAAACAGCGATTTCGGTGATACTGCACACTGGTAACAGCAGAATCATGCATTTATCACTGAAAATGCATATCTCAGCTGGAAACCCAAAGATACCAAAGATATCGCAGTTTCCGCATGTTAAACGCACTGTGGAGTTCTGAAAACACCAGGAAACGTGTTTTTCGCATTCAAAAGCACGAAAACAGCGATTTCGGTGATTCTGCACACTTGTAACAGCAGGATAATGAAGGTTATCACTGAAAATGCATATCTCAGCTGGAAACCCAACTATAGCGAAGATATTTCTGTTTCCGCATGTCAAACGCACTGCGGAGTGCTGAAAACACCCGGAATCGTGTTTCTCGCATTCAATAGCACGAAACCAGCGATTTCGGTGATTCTGCACACTTGTAACAGCAGGATAATGAAGATTATCACTGAAAATGCATATCTCAGCTGGAAACCCAACTATACCGAAGATATTTCTGTTTCCGCATGTCAAACGCACTGCGGAGTGCTGAAAACACCAGGAAACGTCTTTTTCGCATTCAATAGCACGAAAACAGCGATTTCGGTGATTCTGCACACTTGTAACAGCAGAATCATGAATTTATCACTGAAAATGCATATCTCAGCTGGAAACCCAACGAAACCGAAGATATCGCAGTTTCCGCATGTCAAACGCACTGCGGAGTGCTGAAAACACCAGGAAACGTGTTTTTCGCATTCAATAGCACGAAAACAGCGATTTCGGTGATTCTGCACACTTGTAACAGCAGAATCATGAATTTATCACTGAAAATGCATATCTCAGCTGGAAACCCAACGAAACCGAAGATATCGCATTTTCCGCATGTCAAACGCACTGCGGAGTGCTGAAAACACCAGGAATCGTGTTTTTCGCATTCAATAGCACGAAACCAGCGATTTCGGTGATTCTGCACACCTGTAAAAGCAGAATCATGAGTTTATCACTGAAAATGCATATCTTAGCTGGAAACCCAACGAAACCGAAGATATCGCAGTTTCCGCATGTCAAACGCACTGCCGAGTGCAGAAAACTCCAGAAAACGTGTTTTTCGCATTCAATAGCACGAAAACAGCGATTTCGGTGATTCTGCACACTTGTAACAGCAGAATCATGAATTTATCAGTGAAAATGCATATCTCAGCTGGAAACCCAACGAAACCGAAGATATCGCATTTTCCGCATGTCAAACGCACTGCGGAGTGCTGAAAACACCAGGAATCGTGTTTTTCGCATTCAATAGCACGAAACCAGCGATTTCGGTGATTCTGCACACCTGTAAAAGCAGAATCATGAGTTTATCACTGAAAATGCATATCTCAGCTGGAAACCCAAAGATACCAAAGATATCGCAGTTTCCGCATGTTAAACGCACTGTGGAGTTCTGAAAACACCAGGAAACGTGTTTTTCGAATTCAATAGCACGAAAACAGCGATTTCGGTGATTCTGCACACTTGTAACAGCAGAATCATGAATTTATCACTGAAAATGCATATCTCAGCTGGAAACCCAACGAAACCGAAGATATCGCAGTTTCCGCATGTCAAACGCACTGCGGAGTGCTGAAAACACCAGGAAACGTGTTTTTCGAATTCAATAGCACTAAAACAGCGATTTCGGTGATTCTGCACACTTGTAACAGCAGAATCATGAATTTATCACTGAAAATGCATATCTCAGCTGGAAACCCAACGAAACCGAAGATATCGCAGTTTCCGCATGTCAAACGCACTGCGGAGTGCTGAAAACTCCAGAAAACGTGTTTTTCGCATTCAATAGCACGAAAACAGCGATTTCGGTGATTCTGCACACTTGTAACAGCAGAATCATGAATTTATCAGTGAAAATGCATATCTCAGCTGGAAACCCAACGAAACCGAAGATATCGCATTTTCCGCATGTCAAACGCACTGCGGAGTGCTGAAAACACCAGGAATCGTGTTTTTCGCATTCAATAGCACGAAACCAGCGATTTCGGTGATTCTGCACACCTGTAAAAGCAGAATCATGAGTTTATCACTGAAAATGCATATCTCAGCTGGAAACCCAAAGATACCAAAGATATCGCAGTTTCCGCATGTTAAACGCACTGTGGAGTTCTGAAAACACCAGGAAACGTGTTTTTCGAATTCAATAGCACGAAAACAGCGATTTCGGTGATTCTGCACACTTGTAACAGCAGAATCATGAATTTATCACTGAAAATGCATATCTCAGCTGGAAACCCAACGAAACCGAAGATATCGCAGTTTCCGCATGTCAAACGCACTGCGGAGTGCTGAAAACACCAGGAAACGTGTTTTTCGAATTCAATAGCACTAAAACAGCGATTTCGGTGATTCTGCACACTTGTAACAGCAGAATCATGAATTTATCACTGAAAATGCATATCTCAGCTGGAAACCCAACGAAACCGAAGATATCGCAGTTTCCGCATGTCAAACGCACTGCGGAGTGCTGAAAACACCAGGAAACGTGTTTTTCGCATTCAATAGCACGAAACCAGCGATTTCGGTGATTCTGCACACTTGTAACAGCAGGATAATGAAGATTATCACTGAAAATGCATATCTCTGCTGGAAACCCAACTATACCGAAGATATTTCTGTTTCCGCATGTCAAACGCACTGCGGTGTGCTGAAAACACCAGGAAACGTCTTTTTCGCATTCAATAGCACGAATCCAGCGATTTCGGTGATTCTGCACACCTGCAAATGCAGAATCATGAATTTATCACTGAAAATGCATATCTCAGCTGGAAACCCAAAGATACCAAAGATTTCGCAGTTTCCGCATGTCAAACGCACTGCGGAGTGCTGAAAACACCAGGAAACGTGTTTTTCGCATTCAATAGCACGAAACCAGCGATTTCGGTGATGCTGCACACCTGTAAAAGCAGAATCATGAATTTATCACTGAAAATGCATATCTCAGCTGGAAACCCAACTATACCGAAGATATTTCTGTTTCCGCATGTCAAACGCACTGTCGAGTGCAGAAAACTCCAGAAAACGTGTTTTTCGCATTCAATAGCACGAAAACAGCGATTTCGGTGATTCGGCACACTTGTAACAGCAGGATAATGAAGATTATCACTGAAAATGCATATCTCAGTTTGAAACCCAACGAAACCGAAGATATCACAGTTTCCGCATGTCAAACGCACTGTGGAGTTCTGAAAACACCAGGAAACGTGTTTTTCGCATTCAATAGCACGAAAACAGCGATTTCGGTGATTCTGCACACCTGTAAAAGCAGAATCATGAATTTATCACTGAAAACGCATATCTCAGCTGGAAACCCAAAGATACCAAAGATATCGCAGTTTCCGCATGTCAAACGCACTGCGGAGTGCTGAAAACACCAGGAAACGTGTTTTTCGCATTCAATAGCACGAAACCAGCGATTTCGGTGATTCTGCACACCTGTAAAAGCAGAATCATGAATTTATCACTGAAAATGCATATCTCAGCTGGAAACCCAACTATACCGAAGATATTTCTGTTTCCGCATGTCAAACGCACTGCGGAGTGCTGAAAACACCAGGAAACGTCTTTTTCGCATTCAATAGCACGAATCCAGCGATTTCGGTGGTTCTGCACACCTGTAAATGCAGAATCATGAATTTGTCACTGAAAATGCATATCTCAGCTGGAAACCGAACGAAACCGAAGATATCGCAGTTTCCGCATGTCAAACGCACTGTCGAGTGCAGAAAACTCCAGAAAACGTGTTTTTCGCATTATATAGCACGAAAACAGCGATTTCGGTGATTCGGCACACTTGTAACAGCAGGATAATGAAGATTATCACTGAAAATGCATATCTCAGTTTGAAACCCAACGAAACCGAAGATATCGCAGTTTCCGCATGTCAAACGCACTGTCGAGTGCAGAAAACTCCAGAAAACGTGTTTTTCGCATTCAATAGCACGAAAACAGCGATTTCGGTGATTCTGCACCATTGCAACAGCAGAATCATGAATTTATCACTGAAAACGCATATCTCAGCTGGAAACCCAACGAAACCGAAGATATCGCAGTTTCCGCATGTCAAACGCACTGCCGAGTGCTGAAAACACCAGAAAACGTGTTTTTCGCATTCAGTAGCACGAAAACAGCGATTTCGGTGATTCTGCACACTTGTAACAGCAGGATAATGAAGACTATCACTGAAAATGCATATCTCAGCTGGAAACCCAGAGATACCAAAGATATCGCAGTTTCCGCATGTTAAACGCACTGTGGAGTTCTGAAAACACCAGGAAACGTGTTTTTCGCATTCAATAGCACGAAAACAGCGATTTCGGTGATTCTGCACACTTGTAACAGCAGAATCATGAATTTATCACTGAAAATGCATATCTCAGCTGGAAACCCAACTATACCGAAGATATTTCTGTTTCCGCATGTCAAACTCACTGCGGAGTGCTGAAAACACCAGGAAACGTGTTTTTCGCATTCAATAGCACGAAAACAGCGATTTCGGTGATACTGCACCCTGGTAACAGCAGAATCATGAATTTATCACTGAAAATGCATATCTCAGCTGGAAACCCAAAGATACCAAAGATATCGCAGTTTCCGCATGTTAAACGCACTGTGGAGTTCTGAAAACACCAGGAAACGTGTTTTTCGCATTCCCTAGGACGAAAACAGCGATTTCGGTGATACTGCACACTTGTAACAGCAGAATCATGAATTTATCACTGAAAATGCATATTTCAGCTGGAAACCCAACGAAACCGAAGATATCGCAGTTTCCGCATGTCAAACGCACTGTCGAGTGCTGAAAACACCAGAAAACGTGTTTTTCGCATTCAGTAGCACGAAAACAGCGATTTCGGTGATTCTGCACACTTGTAACAGCAGGATAATGAAGACTATCACTGAAAATGCATATCTCAGCTGGAAACCCAGAGATACCAAAGATATCGCAGTTTCCGCATGTTAAACGCACTGTGGAGTTCTGAAAACACCAGGAAACGTGTTTTTCGCATTCAATAGCACGAAAACAGCGATTTCGGTGATTCTGCACACTTGTAACAGCAGAATCATGAATTTATCACTGAAAATGCATATCTCAGCTGGAAACCCAACTATATCGAAGATATTTCTGTTTCCGCATGTCAAACTCACTGCGGAGTGTTGAAAACACCAGGAAACGTGTTTTTCGCATTCAATAGCACGAAAACAGCGATTTCGGTGATACTGCACACTGGTAACAGCAGAATCATGAATTTATCACTGAAAATGCATATCTCAGCTGGAAACCCAAAGATACCAAAGATATCGCAGTTTCCGCATGTTAAACGCACTGTGGAGTTCTGAAAACACCAGGAAACGTGTTTTTCGCAATCAAAAGCACGAAAACAGCGATTTCGGTGATTCTGCACACTTGTAACAGCAGGATAATGAAGGTTATCACTGAAAATGCATATCTCAGCTGGAAACCCAACTATAGCGAAGATATTTCTGTTTCCGCATGTCAAACGCACTGCGGAGTGCTGAAAACACCCGGAATCGTGTTTCTCGCATTCAATAGCACGAAACCAGCGATTTCGGTGATTCTGCACACCTGTAAAAGCAGAATCATGAATTTATCACTGAAAATGCATATCTCAGCTGGAAACCCAAAGATACCAAAGATATCGCAGTTTCCGCATGTTAAACGCACTGTGGAGTTCTGAAAACACCAGGAAACGTGTTTTTCGAATTCAATAGCACGAAAACAGCGATTTCGGTGATTCTGCACACTTGTAACAGCAGAATCATGAATTTATCACTGAAAATGCATATCTCAGCTGGAAACCCAACCAAACCGAAGATATCGCAGTTTCCGCATGTCAATCGCACTGCGGAGTGCTGAAAACACCAGGAAACGTGTTTTTCGCATTCAATAGCACGAAGCCAGCGATTTCGGTGATTCTGCACACTTGTAACAGCAGGATAATGAAGATTATCACTGAAAATGCATATCTCAGCTGGAAACCCAACTATACCGAAGATATTTCTGTTTCCGCATGTCAAACGAACTGCGGAGTGCTGAAAACACCAGGAAACGTCTTTTTCGCATTCAATAGCACGAAAACAGCGATTTCGGTGATTCTGCACACTTGTAACAGCAGAATCATGAATTTATCACTGAAAATGCATATCTCAGCTGGAAACCCAACGAAACCGAAGATATCGCAGTTTCCGCATGTCAAACGCACTGCGGAGTGCTGAAAACACCAGGAAACGTGTTTTTCGCATTCAATAGCACGAAACCAGCGATTTCGGTGATTCTGCACACTTGTAACAGCAGGATAATGAAGATTATCACTGAAAATGCATATCTCAGCTGGAAACCCAAAGATACCAAAGATATCGCAGTTTCCGCATGTCAAACGCACTGCGGAGTGCTGAAAACACCAGGAAACGTGTTTTTCGCATTCAATAGCACGAAACCAGCGATTTCGGTGATTCTGCACACCTGTAAAAGCAGAATCATGAATTTATCACTGAAAATGCATATCTCAGCTGGAAACCCAACTATACCGAAGATATTTCTGTTTCCGCATGTCAAACGCACTGCGGAGTGCTGAAAACACCAGGAAACGTCTTTTTCGCATTCAATAGCACGAATCCAGCGATTTCGGTGGTTCTGCACACCTGTAAATGCAGAATCATGAATTTGTCACTGAAAATGCATATCTCAGCTGGATACCGAACGAAACCGAAGATATCGCAGTTTCCGCATGTCAAACGCACTGTCGAGTGCAGAAAACTCCAGAAAACGTGTTTTTCGCATTATATAGCACGAAAACAGCGATTTCGGTGATTCTGCACCATTGCAACAGCAGAATCATGAATTTATCACTGAAAACGCATATCGCAGCTGGAAACCCAACGAAACCGAAGATATCGCATTTTCCGCATGTCAAACGCACTGTGGAGTTCTGAAAACACCAGGAAACGTGTTTTATGCATTCAATATCACGAAAACAGCGGTTTCGGTGATTCTGCACACTTGTAACAGCAGGATAATGAAGATTATCACTGAAAATGCATATCTCAGTTTGAAACCCAACGAAACCGAAGATATCGCAGTTTCCGCATGCCAAACGCACTGTCGAGTGCAGAAAACTCCAGAAAACGTGTTTTTCGCATTCAATAGCACGAAAACAGCGATTTCGGTGATTCTGCACCATTGCAACAGCAGAATCATGAATTTATCACTGAAAACGCATATCTCAGCTGGAAACCCAACGAAACCGAAGATATCGCATTTTCCGCATGTCAAACGCACTGTGGAGTTCTGAAAACACCAGGAAACGTGTTTTTCGAATTCAATAGCACGAAAACAGCGATTTCGGTGATTCTGCACACTTGTAACAGCAGAATCATGAATTTATCACTGAAAATGCATATCTCAGCTGGAAACCCAACGAAACCGAAGATATCGCAGTTTCCGCATGTCAATCGCACTGCGGAGTGCTGAAAACACCAGGAAACGTGTTTTTCGCATTCAATAGCACGAAGCCAGCGATTTCGGTGATTCTGCACACTTGTAACAGCAGGATAATGAAGATTATCACTGAAAATGCATATCTCAGCTGGAAACCCAACGAAACCGAAGATATCGCATTTTCTGCATGTCAAACGCACTGTGGAGTTCTGAAAACACCAGGAAACGTGTTTTATGCATTCAATATCACGAAAACAGCGGTTTCGGTGATTCTGCACACTTGTAACAGCAGGATAATGAAGATTATCACTGAAAATGCATATCTCAGCTGGAAACCCAACTATACCGAAGGTATATCTGTTTTCGCATGTCAAACGCACTGTGGAGTTCTGAAAACACCAGGAAACGTGTTTTTCGAATTCAATAGCACGAAAACAGCGATTTCGGTGATTCTGCACACTTGTAACAGCAGAATCATGAATTTATCACTGAAAATGCATATCTCAGCTGGAAACCCAACGAAACCGAAGATATCGCAGTTTCCGCATGCCAAACGCACTGTCGAGTGCAGAAAACTCCAGAAAACGTGTTTTTCGCATTCAATAGCACGAAAACAGCGATTTCGGTGATTCTGCACCATTGCAACAGCAGAATCATGAATTTATCACTGAAAACGCATATCTCAGCTGGAAACCCAACGAAACCGAAGATATCGCATTTTCCGCATGTCAAACGCACTGTGGAGTTCTGAAAACACCAGGAAACGTGTTTTATGCATTCAATATCACGAAAACAGCGGTTTCGGTGATTCTGCACACTTGTAACAGCAGGATAATGAAGATTATCACTGAAAATGCATATCTCAGCTGGAAACCCAACTATACCGAAGGTATATCTGTTTTCGCATGTCAAACGCACTGCGGAGTGCTGAAAACACCAGGAAACGTGTTTTTCGCATTCAATAGCACGAAAACAGCGATTTCGGTGATTCTGCACACTTGTAACAGCAGAATCATGAATTTATCACTGAAAATGCATATCTCAGCTGGAAACCCAACTATATCGAAGATATTTCTGTTTCCGCATGTCAAACTCACTGCGGAGTGCTGAAAACACCAGGAAACGTGTTTTTCGCATTCAATAGCACGAAAACGGCGATTTCGGTGATACTGCACAGTGGTAACAGCAGAATCATGAATTTATCACTGAAAATGCATATCTCAGCTGGAAACCCAAAGATACCAAAGATATCGCAGTTTCCGCATGTTAAACGCACTGTGGAGTTCTGAAAACACCAGGAAACGTGTTTTTCGAATTCAATAGCACGAAAACAGCGATTTCGGTGATTCTGCACACTTGTAACAGCAGAATCATGAATTTATCACTGAAAATGCATATCTCAGCTGGAAACCCAACGAAACCGAAGATATCGCAGTTTCCGCATGTCAATCGCACTGCGGAGTGCTGAAAACACCAGGAAACGTGTTTTTCGCATTCAATAGCACGAAGCCAGCGATTTCGGTGATTCTGCACACTTGTAACAGCAGGATAATGAAGATTATCACTGAAAATGCATATCTCAGCTGGAAACCCAACTATACCGAAGATATTTCTGTTTCCGCATGTCAAACGCACTGCGGAGTGCTGAAAACACCAGGAAACGTCTTTTTCGCATTCAATAGCACGAAAACAGCGATTTCGGTGATTCTGCACACTTGTAACAGCAGAATCATGAATTTATCACTGAAAATGCATATCTCAGCTGGAAACCCAACGAAACCGAAGATATCGCAGTTTCCGCATGTCAATCGCACTGCGGAGTGCTGAAAACACCAGGAAACGTGTTTTTCGCATTCAATAGCACGAAGCCAGCGATTTCGGTGATTCTGCACACTTGTAACAGCAGGATAATGAAGATTATCACTGAAAATGCATATCTCAGCTGGAAACCCAACTATACCGAAGATATTTCTGTTTCCGCATGTCAAACGCACTGCGGAGTGCTGAAAACACCAGGAAACGTCTTTTTCGCATTCAATAGCACGAAAACAGCGATTTCGGTGATTCTGCACACTTGTAACAGCAGAATCATGAATTTATCACTGAAAATGCATATCTCAGCTGGAAACCCAACGAAACCGAAGATATCGCAGTTTCCGCATGTCAAACGCACTGCGGAGTGCTGAAAACACCAGGAAACGTGTTTTTCGCATTCAATAGCACGAAACCAGCGATTTCGGTGATTCTGCACACTTGTAACAGCAGGATAATGAAGATTATCACTGAAAATGCATATCTCAGCTGGAAACCCAACTATACCGAAGATATTTCTGTTTCCGCATGTCAAACGCACTGCGGTGTGCTGAAAACACTAGGAAACGTCTTTTTCGCATTCAATAGCACGAATCCAGCGATTTCGGTGATTCTGCACACCTGCAAATGCAGAATCATGAATTTATCACTGAAAATGCATATCTCAGCTGGAAACCCAAAGATACCAAAGATATCGCAGTTTCCGCATGTCAAACGCACTGCGGAGTGCTGAAAACACCAGGAAACGTGTTTTTCGCATTCAATAGCACGAAACCCGCGATTTCGGTGATTCTGCACACCTGTAAAAGCAGAATCATGAATTTATCACTGAAAATGCATATCTCAGCTGGAAACCCAACTATACCGAAGATATTTCTGTTTCCGCATGTCAAACGCACTGCGGAGTGCTGAAAACACCAGGAAACGTCTTTTTCGCATTCAATAGCACGAATCCAGCGATTTCGGTGGTTCTGCACACCTGTAAATGCAGAATCATGAATTTGTCACTGAAAATGCATATCTCAGCTGGAAACCGAACGAAACCGAAGATATCGCAGTTTCCGCATTTCAAACGCACTGTCGAGTGCAGAAAACTCCAGAAAACGTGTTTTTCGCATTATATAGCACGAAAACAGCGATTTCGGTGATTCGGCACACTTGTAACAGCAGGATAATGAAGATTATCACTGAAAATGCATATCTCAGCTTGAAACCCAACGAAACCGAAGATATCGCAGTTTCCGCATGTCAAACGCACTGTCGAGTGCAGAAAACTCCAGAAAACGTGTTTTTCGCATTCAATAGCACGAAATCAGCGATTTCGGTGATTCTGCACCATTGCAACAGCAGAATCATGAATTTATCACTGAAAACGCATATCTCAGCTGGAAGCCCAACGAAACCGAAGATATCGCATTTTCCGCATGTCAAACGCACTGTGGAGTTCTGAAAACACCAGGAAACGTGTTTTATGCATTCAATATCACGAAAACAGCGGTTTCGGTGATTCTGCACACTTGTAACAGCAGGATAATGAAGATTATCACTGAAAATGCATATCTCAGCTGGAAACCCAACTATACCGAAGGTATATCTGTTTTCGCATGTCAAACGCACTGCGGAGTGCTGAAAACACCAGGAAACGTGTTTTTCGCATTCAATAGCACGAAAACCGCGATTTCGGTGATTCTGCACACTTGTAACAGCAGAATCATGAATTTATCACTGAAAATGCATATCTCAGCTGGAAACCCAACTATATCGAAGATATTTCTGTTTCCGCATGTCAAACTCACTGCGGAGTGCTGAAAACACCAAGAAACGTGTTTTTCGCATTCAATAGCACGAAAACGGCGATTTCGGTGATACTGCACACTGGTAACAGCAGAATCATGAATTTATCACTGAAAATGCATATCTCAGCTGGAAACCCAAAGATACCAAAGATATCGCAGTTTCCGCATGTTAAACGCACTGTGGAGTTCTGAAAACACCAGGAAACGTGTTTTTCGCATTCAAAAGCACGAAAACAGCGATTTCGGTGATTCTGCACACTTGTAACAGCAGGATAATGAAGGTTATCACTGAAAATGCATATCTCAGCTGGAAACCCAACTATAGCGAAGATATTTCTGTTTCCGCATGTCAAACGCACTGCGGAGTGCTGAAAACACCCGGAATCGTGTTTCTCGCATTCAATAGCACGAAACCAGCGATTTCGGAGATTCTGCACACCTGTAAAAGCAGAATCATGAATTTATCACTGAAAATGCATATCTCAGCTGGAAACCCAAAGATACCAAAGATATCGCAGTTTCCGCATGTTAAACGCACTGTGGAGTTCTGAAAACACCAGGAAACGTGTTTTTCGAATTCAATAGCACGAAAACAGCGATTTCGGTGATTCTGCACACTTGTAACAGCAGAATCATGAATTTATCACTGAAAATGCATATCTCAGCTGGAAACCCAACGTAACCGAAGATATCGCAGTTTCCGCATGTCAATCGCACTGCGGAGTGCTGAAAACACCAGGAAACGTGTTTTTCGCATTATATAGCACGAAAACAGCGATTTCGGTGATTCGGCACACTTGTAACAGCAGAATCATGAATTTATCACTGAAAATGCATATCTCAGCTGGAAACCCAACGAAACCGAAGATATCGCAGTTTCCGCATGTCAAACGCACTGCGGAGTGCTGAAAACACCAGGAAACGTGTTTTTCGCATTCAATAGCACGAAACCAGCGATTTCGGTGATTCTGCACACTTGTAACAGCAGGATAATGAAGATTATCACTGAAAATGCATATCTCAGCTGGAAACCCAACTATACCGAAGATATTTCTGTTTCCGCATGTCAAACGCACTGCGGTGTGCTGAAAACACTAGGAAACGTCTTTTTCGCATTCAATAGCACGAATCCAGCGATTTCGGTGATTCTGCACACCTGCAAATGCAGAATCATGAATTTATCACTGAAAATGCATATCTCAGCTGGAAACCCAAAGATACCAAAGATATCGCAGTTTCCGCATGTCAAACGCACTGCGGAGTGCTGAAAACACCAGGAAACGTGTTTTTCGCATTCAATAGCACGAAACCCGCGATTTCGGTGATTCTGCACACCTGTAAAAGCAGAATCATGAATTTATCACTGAAAATGCATATCTCAGCTGGAAACCCAACTATACCGAAGATATTTCTGTTTCCGCATGTCAAACGCACTGCGGAGTGCTGAAAACACCAGGAAACGTCTTTTTCGCATTCAATAGCACGAATCCAGCGATTTCGGTGGTTCTGCACACCTGTAAATGCAGAATCATGAATTTGTCACTGAAAATGCATATCTCAGCTGGAAACCGAACGAAACCGAAGATATCGCAGTTTCCGCATGTCAAACGCACTGTCGAGTGCAGAAAACTCCAGAAAACGTGTTTTTCGCATTATATAGCACGAAAACAGCGATTTCGGTGATTCTGCACCATTGCAACAGCAGAATCATGAATTTATCACTGAAAACGCATATCTCAGCTGGAAGCCCAACGAAACCGAAGATATCGCATTTTCCGCATGTCAAACGCACTGTGGAGTTCTGAAAACACCAGGAAACGTGTTTTATGCATTCAATATCACGAAAACAGCGGTTTCGGTGATTCTGCACACTTGTAACAGCAGGATAATGAAGATTATCACTGAAAATGCATATCTCAGCTGGAAACCCAACTATACCGAAGGTATATCTGTTTTCGCATGTCAAACGCACTGCGGAGTGCTGAAAACACCAGGAAACGTGTTTTTCGCATTCAATAGCACGAAAACCGCGATTTCGGTGATTCTGCACACTTGTAACAGCAGAATCATGAATTTATCACTGAAAATGCATATCTCAGCTGGAAACCCAACTATATCGAAGATATTTCTGTTTCCGCATGTCAAACTCACTGCGGAGTGCTGAAAACACCAAGAAACGTGTTTTTCGCATTCAATAGCACGAAAACGGCGATTTCGGTGATACTGCACACTGGTAACAGCAGAATCATGAATTTATCACTGAAAATGCATATCTCAGCTGGAAACCCAAAGATACCAAAGATATCGCAGTTTCCGCATGTTAAACGCACTGTGGAGTTCTGAAAACACCAGGAAACGTGTTTTTCGCATTCAAAAGCACGAAAACAGCGATTTCGGTGATTCTGCACACTTGTAACAGCAGGATAATGAAGGTTATCACTGAAAATGCATATCTCAGCTGGAAACCCAACTATAGCGAAGATATTTCTGTTTCCGCATGTCAAACGCACTGCGGAGTGCTGAAAACACCCGGAATCGTGTTTCTCGCATTCAATAGCACGAAACCAGCGATTTCGGAGATTCTGCACACCTGTAAAAGCAGAATCATGAATTTATCACTGAAAATGCATATCTCAGCTGGAAACCCAAAGATACCAAAGATATCGCAGTTTCCGCATGTTAAACGCACTGTGGAGTTCTGAAAACACCAGGAAACGTGTTTTTCGAATTCAATAGCACGAAAACAGCGATTTCGGTGATTCTGCACACTTGTAACAGCAGAATCATGAATTTATCACTGAAAATGCATATCTCAGCTGGAAACCCAACGAAACCGAAGATATCGCAGTTTCCGCATGTCAATCGCACTGCGGAGTGCTGAAAACACCAGGAAACGTGTTTTTCGCATTCAATAGCACGAAGCCAGCGATTTCGGTGATTCTGCACACTTGTAACAGCAGGATAATGAAGATTATCACTGAAAATGCATATCTCAGCTGGAAACCCAACTATACCGAAGATATTTCTGTTTCCGCATGTCAAACGCACTGCGGAGTGCTGAAAACACCAGGAAACGTCTTTTTCGCATTCAATAGCCCGAAAACAGCGATTTCGGTGATTCTGCACACTTGTAACAGCAGAATCATGAATTTATCACTGAAAATGCATATCTCAGCTGGAAACCCAACGAAACCGAAGATATCGCAGTTTCCGCATGTCAAACGCACTGCGGAGTGCTGAAAACACCAGGAAACGTGTTTTTCGCATTCAGTAGCACGAAACCAGCGATTTCGGTGATTCTGCACACTTGTAACAGCAGGATAATGAAGATTAACACTGAAAATGCATATCTCAGCTGGAAACCCAACTATACCGAAGATATTTTTGTTTCCGCATGTCAAACGCACTGCGGAGTGCTGAAAACACCAGGAAACGTCTTTTTCGCATTCAATAGCACGAATCCAGCGATTTCGGTGATTCTGCACACCTGTAAATGCAGAATCATGAATTTATCACTGAAAATGCATATCTCAGCTGGAAACCCAAAGATACCAAAGATATCGCAGTTTCCGCATGTCAAACGCACTGCGGAGCGCTGAAAACACCAGGAAACGTGTTTTTCGCATTCAATAGCACGAAAACAGCGATTTCGGTGATTCTGCACACTTGTAACAGCAGAATCATGAATTTATCACTGAAAATGCATATCTCAGCTGGAAACCCAACTATATCAAAGATATTTCTGTTTCCGCATGTCAAACTCACTGCGGAGTGCTGAAAACACCAAGAAACGTGTTTTTCGCATTCAATAGCACGAAAACGGCGATTTCGGTGATACTGCACACTGGTAACAGCAGAATCATGAATTTATCACTGAAAATGCATATCTCAGCTGGAAACCCAAAGATACCAAAGATATCGCAGTTTCCGCATGTTAAACGCACTGTGGAGTTCTGAAAACACCAGGAAACGTGTTTTTCGCATTCAAAAGCACGAAAACAGCGATTTCGGTGATTCTGCACACTTGTAACAGCAGGATAATGAAGGTTATCACTGAAAATGCATATCGCAGCTGGAAACCCAACTATAGCGAAGATATTTCTGTTTCCGCATGTCAAACGCACTGCGGAGTGCTGAAAACACCCGGAATCGTGTTTCTCGCATTCAATCGCACGAAACCAGCGATTTCGGTGATTCTGCACACCTGTAAAAGCAGAATCATGAATTTATCACTGAAAATGCATATCTCAGCTGGAAACCCAAAGATACCAAAGATATCGCAGTTTCCGCATGTTAAACGCACTGTGGAGTTCTGAAAACACCAGGAAACGTGTTTTTCGAATTCAATAGCACGAAAACAGCGATTTCGGTGATTCTGCACACTTGTAACAGCAGAATCATGAATTTATCACTGAAAATGCATATCTCAGCTGGAAACCCAACGAAACCGAAGATATCGCAGTTTCCGCATGTCAATCGCACTGCGGAGTGCTGAAAACACCAGGAAACGTGTTTTTCGCATTCAATAGCACGAAAACAGCGATTTCGGTGATTCTGCACCATTGCAACAGCAGAATCATGAATTTATCACTGAAAACGCATATCTCAGCTGGAAGCCCAACGAAACCGAAGATATCGCATTTTCCGCATGTCAAACGCACTGTGGAGTTCTGAAAACACCAGGAAACGTGTTTTATGCATTCAATATCACGAAAACAGCGGTTTCGGTGATTCTGCACACTTGTAACAGCAGGATAATGAAGATTATCACTGAAAATGCATATCTCAGCTGGAAACCCAACTATACCGAAGGTATATCTGTTTTCGCATGTCAAACGCACTGCGGAGTGCTGAAAACACCAGGAAACGTGTTTTTCGCATTCAATAGCACGAAAACCGCGATTTCGGTGATTCTGCACACTTGTAACAGCAGAATCATGAATTTATCACTGAAAATGCATATCTCAGCTGGAAACCCAACTATATCGAAGATATTTCTGTTTCCGCATGTCAAACTCACTGCGGAGGGCTGAAAACACCAAGAAACGTGTTTTTCGCATTCAATAGCACGAAAACGGCGATTTCGGTGATACTGCACACTGGTAACAGCAGAATCATGAATTTATCACTGAAAATGCATATCTCAGCTGGAAACCCAAAGATACCAAAGATATCGCAGTTTCCGCATGTTAAACGCACTGTGGAGTTCTGAAAACACCAGGAAACGTGTTTTTCGCATTCAAAAGCACGAAAACAGCGATTTCGGTGATTCTGCACACTTGTAACAGCAGGATAATGAAGGTTATCACTGAAAATGCATATCTCAGCTGGAAACCCAACTATAGCGAAGATATTTCTGTTTCCGCATGTCAAACGCACTGCGGAGTGCTGAAAACACCCGGAATCGTGTTTCTCGCATTCAATAGCACGAAACCAGCGATTTCGGAGATTCTGCACACCTGTAAAAGCAGAATCATGAATTTATCACTGAAAATGCATATCTCAGCTGGAAACCCAAAGATACCAAAGATATCGCAGTTTCCGCATGTTAAACGCACTGTGGAGTTCTGAAAACACCAGGAAACGTGTTTTTCGAATTCAATAGCACGAAAACAGCGATTTCGGTGATTCTGCACACTTGTAACAGCAGAATCATGAATTTATCACTGAAAATGCATATCTCAGCTGGAAACCCAACGAAACCGAAGATATCGCAGTTTCCGCATGTCAATCGCACTGCGGAGTGCTGAAAACACCAGGAAACGTGTTTTTCGCATTCAATAGCACGAAGCCAGCGATTTCGGTGATTCTGCACACTTGTAACAGCAGGATAATGAAGATTATCACTGAAAATGCATATCTCAGCTGGAAACCCAACTATACCGAAGATATTTCTGTTTCCGCATGTCAAACGCACTGCGGAGTGCTGAAAACACCAGGAAACGTCTTTTTCGCATTCAATAGCCCGAAAACAGCGATTTCGGTGATTCTGCACACTTGTAACAGCAGAATCATGAATTTATCACTGAAAATGCATATCTCAGCTGGAAACCCAACGAAACCGAAGATATCGCAGTTTCCGCATGTCAAACGCACTGCGGAGTGCTGAAAACACCAGGAAACGTGTTTTTCGCATTCAGTAGCACGAAACCAGCGATTTCGGTGATTCTGCACACTTGTAACAGCAGGATAATGAAGATTAACACTGAAAATGCATATCTCAGCTGGAAACCCAACTATACCGAAGATATTTTTGTTTCCGCATGTCAAACGCACTGCGGAGTGCTGAAAACACCAGGAAACGTCTTTTTCGCATTCAATAGCACGAATCCAGCGATTTCGGTGATTCTGCACACCTGTAAATGCAGAATCATGAATTTATCACTGAAAATGCATATCTCAGCTGGAAACCCAAAGATACCAAAGATATCGCAGTTTCCGCATGTCAAACGCACTGCGGAGCGCTGAAAACACCAGGAAACGTGTTTTTCGCATTCAATAGCACGAAAACAGCGATTTCGGTGATTCTGCACACTTGTAACAGCAGAATCATGAATTTATCACTGAAAATGCATATCTCAGCTGGAAACCCAACTATATCGAAGATATTTCTGTTTCCGCATGTCAAACTCACTGCGGAGTGCTGAAAACACCAAGAAACGTGTTTTTCGCATTCAATAGCACGAAAACGGCGATTTCGGTGATACTGCACACTGGTAACAGCAGAATCATGAATTTATCACTGAAAATGCATATCTCAGCTGGAAACCCAAAGATACCAAAGATATCGCAGTTTCCGCATGTTAAACGCACTGTGGAGTTCTGAAAACACCAGGAAACGTGTTTTTCGCATTCAAAAGCACGAAAACAGCGATTTCGGTGATTCTGCACACTTGTAACAGCAGGATAATGAAGGTTATCACTGAAAATGCATATCTCAGCTGGAAACCCAACTATAGCGAAGATATTTCTGTTTCCGCATGTCAAACGCACTGCGGAGTGCTGAAAACACCCGGAATCGTGTTTCTCGCATTCAATAGCACGAAACCAGCGATTTCGGTGATTCTGCACACCTGTAAAAGCAGAATCATGAATTTATCACTGAAAATGCATATCTCAGCTGGAAACCCAAAGATACCAAAGATATCGCAGTTTCCGCATGTTAAACGCACTGTGGAGTTCTGAAAACACCAGGAAACGTGTTTTTCGAATTCAATAGCACGAAAACAGCGATTTCGGTGATTCTGCACACTTGTAACAGCAGAATCATGAATTTATCACTGAAAATGCATATCTCAGCTGGAAACCCAACGAAACCGAAGATATCGCAGTTTCCGCATGTCAATCGCACTGCGGAGTGCTGAAAACACCAGGAAACGTGTTTTTCGCATTCAATAGCACGAAGCCAGCGATTTCGGTGATTCTGCACACTTGTAACAGCAGGATAATGAAGATTATCACTGAAAATGCATATCTCAGCTGGAAACCCAACTATACCGAAGATATTTCTGTTTCCGCATGTCAAACGCACTGCGGAGTGCTGAAAACACCAGGAAACGTCTTTTTCGCATTCAATAGCACGAAAACAGCGATTTCGGTGATTCTGCACACTTGTAACAGCAGAATCATGAATTTATCACTGAAAATGCATATCTCAGCTGGAAACCCAACGAAACCGAAGATATCGCAGTTTCCGCATGTCAAACGCACTGCGGAGTGCTGAAAACACCAGGAAACGTGTTTTTCGCATTCAGTAGCACGAAACCAGCGATTTCGGTGATTCTGCACACTTGTAACAGCAGGATAATGAAGATTAACACTGAAAATGCATATCTCAGCTGGAAACCCAACTATACCGAAGATATTTTTGTTTCCGCATGTCAAACGCACTGCGGAGTGCAGAAAACACCAGGAAACGTCTTTTTCGCATTCAATAGCACGAATCCAGCGATTTCGGTGATTCTGCACACCTGTAAATGCAGAATCATGAATTTATCACTGAAAATGCATATCTCAGCTGGAAACCCAAAGATACCAAAGATATCGCAGTTTCCGCATGTCAAACGCACTGCGGAGCGCTGAGAACACCAGGAAACGTGTTTTTCGCATTCAATAGCACGAAACCAGCGATTTCGGTGATTCTGCACACCTGTAAAAGCAGAATCATGAAATTATCACTGAAAACGCATATCTCAGCTGGAAACCCAAAGATACCAAAGATATCGCAGTTTCCGCATGTCAATCGCACTGTGGAGTTCTGAAAACACCAGAAAACGGGTTTTATGCATTCAATATCACGAGAACAGCGGTTTCGGTGATTCTGCACACTTGTAACAGCAGGATAATGAAGATTATCACTGGAAATGCATATCTCAGCTGGAAATCCAACTATACCGAAGATATTTCTGTTTCCGCATGTCAAACTCACTGCGGAGTGCTGAAAACACCAAGAAACGTGTTTTTCGCATTCAATAGCACGAAAACGGCGATTTCGGTGATACT
Organism: Anthophora plumipes; assembly: GCA_951804975.1. Classification (NCBI taxonomy): domain Eukaryota; kingdom Metazoa; phylum Arthropoda; class Insecta; order Hymenoptera; family Apidae; genus Anthophora; species Anthophora plumipes. The sequence goes on from CATORF010000226.1 coordinate 1,913,792, forward strand.
GCACACTGGTAACAGCAGAATCATGAATTTATCACTGAAAATGCATATCTCAGCTGGAAACCCAAAGATACCAAAGATATCGCAGTTTCCGCATGTTAAACGCACTGTGGAGTTCTGAAAACACCAGGAAACGTGTTTTTCGCATTCAAAAGCACGAAAACAGCGATTTCGGTGATTCTGCACACTTGTAACAGCAGGATAATGAAGGTTATCACTGAAAATGCATATCTCAGCTGGAAACCCAACTATAGCGAAGATATTTCTGTTTCCGCATGTCAAACGCACTGCGGAGTGCTGAAAACACCCGGAATCGTGTTTCTCGCATTCAATAGCACGAAACCAGCGATTTCGGTGATTCTGCACACCTGTAAAAGCAGAATCATGAATTTATCACTGAAAATGCATATCTCAGCTGGAAACCCAAAGATACCAAAGATATCGCAGTTTCCGCATGTTAAACGCACTGTGGAGTTCTGAAAACACCAGGAAACGTGTTTTTCGAATTCAATAGCACGAAAACAGCGATTTCGGTGATTCTGCACACTTGTAACAGCAGAATCATGAATTTATCACTGAAAATGCATATCTCAGCTGGAAACCCAACGAAACCGAAGATATCGCAGTTTCCGCATGTCAATCGCACTGCGGAGTGCTGAAAACACCAGGAAACGTGTTTTTCGCATTCAATAGCACGAAGCCAGCGATTTCGGTGATTCTGCACACTTGTAACAGCAGGATAATGAAGATTATCACTGAAAATGCATATCTCAGCTGGAAACCCAACTATACCGAAGATATTTCTGTTTCCGCATGTCAAACGCACTGCGGAGTGCTGAAAACACCAGGAAACGTCTTTTTCGCATTCAATAGCACGAAAACAGCGATTTCGGTGATTCTGCACACTTGTAACAGCAGAATCATGAATTTATCACTGAAAATGCATATCTCAGCTGGAAACCCAACGAAACCGAAGATATCGCAGTTTCCGCATGTCAAACGCACTGCGGAGTGCTGAAAACACCAGGAAACGTGTTTTTCGCATTCAGTAGCACGAAACCAGCGATTTCGGTGATTCTGCACACTTGTAACAGCAGGATAATGAAGATTAACACTGAAAATGCATATCTCAGCTGGAAACCCAACTATACCGAAGATATTTTTGTTTCCGCATGTCAAACGCACTGCGGAGTGCTGAAAACACCAGGAAACGTCTTTTTCGCATTCAATAGCACGAATCCAGCGATTTCGGTGATTCTGCACACCTGTAAATGCAGAATCATGAATTTATCACTGAAAATGCATATCTCAGCTGGAAACCCAAAGATACCAAAGATATCGCAGTTTCCGCATGTCAAACGCACTGCGGAGCGCTGAAAACACCAGGAAACGTGTTTTTCGCATTCAATAGCACGAAACCAGCGATTTCGGTGATTCTGCACACCTGTAAAAGCAGAATCATGAAATTATCACTGAAAACGCATATCTCAGCTGGAAACCCAAAGATACCAAAGATATCGCAGTTTCCGCATGTCAAACGCACTGTGGAGTTCTGAAAACACCAGAAAACGGGTTTTATGCATTCAATATCACGAGAACAGCGGTTTCGGTGATTCTGCACACTTGTAACAGCAGGATAATGAAGATTATCACTGGAAATGCATATCTCAGCTGGAAACCCAACTATACCGAAGATATTTCTGTTTCCGCATGTCAAACGCACTGCGGAGTGCTGAAAACACCAGGAAACGTGTTTTTCGCATTCAATAGCACGAAACCAGCGATTTCGGTGATTCTGCACACCTGTAAAAGCAGAATCATGAATTTATCACTGAAAACGCATATCTCAGCTGGAAACCCAAAGATACCAAAGATATCGCAGTTTCCGCATGTCAAACGCACTATGGAGTTCTGAAAACACCAGGAAACGTGTTTTTCGCATTCAGTAGCACGAAAACAGCGATTTCGGTGATTCTGCACACTTGTAACAGCAGGATAATGAAGACTATCACTGAAAATGCATATCTCAGCTGGAAACCCAAAGATACCAAAGATATCGCAGTTTCCGCATGTTAAACGCACTGTGGAGTTCTGAAAACACCAGGAAACGTGTTTTTCGCATTCAATAGCACGAAAACAGCGATTTCGGTGATACTGCACACTGGTAACAGCAGAATCATGAATTTATCACTGAATATGCATATCTCAGCTGGAAACCCAAAGATACCAAAGATATCGCAGTTTCCGCATGTTAAACGCACTGTGGAGTTCTGAAAACACCAGGAAACGTGTTTTTCGCATTCCCTAGGACGAAAACAGCGATTTCGGTGATACTGCACACTTGTAACAGCAGAATCATGAATTTATCACTGAAAATGCATATTTCAGCTGGAAACCCAACGAAACCGAAGATATCGCAGTTTCCGCATGTCAAACGCACTGTCAAGTGCTGAAAACACCAGAAAACGTGTTTTTCGCATTCAGTAGCACGAAAACAGCGATTTCGGTGATTCTGCACACCTGTAAAAGCAGAATCATGAATTTATCACTGAAAATGCATATCTCCGCTGGAAACCCAAAGATACCAAAGATATCGCAGTTTCCGCATGTTAAACGCACTGTGGAGTTCTGAAAACACCAGGAAACGTGTTTTTCGCATTCCCTAGGACGAAAACAGCGATTTCGGTGATACTGCACACTTGTAACAGCAGAATCATGAATTTATCACTGAAAATGCATATTTCAGCTGGAAACCCAACGAAACCGAAGATATCGCAGTTTCCGCATGTCAAACGCACTGTCAAGTGCTGAAAACACCAGAAAACGTGTTTTTCGCATTCAGTAGCACGAAAACAGCGATTTCGGTGATTCTGCACACTTGTAACAGCAGGATAATGAAGACTATCACTGAAAATGCATATCTCAGCTGGAAACCCAAAGATACCAAAGATATCGCAGTTTCCGCATGTTAAACGCACTGTGGAGTTCTGAAAACACCAGGAAACGTGTTTTTCGCATTCAATAGCACGAAAACAGCGATTTCGGTGATACTGCACACTGGTAACAGCAGAATCATGAATTTATCACTGAATATGCATATCTCAGCTGGAAACCCAAAGATACCAAAGATATCGCAGTTTCCGCATGTTAAACGCACTGTGGAGTTCTGAAAACACCAGGAAACGTGTTTTTCGCATTCAAAAGCACGAAAACAGCGATTTCGGTGATTCTGCACACTTGTAACAGCAGGATAATGAAGACGATCACTGAAAATGCATATCTCAGCTGGAAACCCAACTATACCGAAGATATCGCAGTTTCCGCATGTTAAACGCACTGTGGAGTTCTGAAAACACCAGGAAACGTGTTTTTCGCATTCAATAGCACGAAAACAGCGATTTCGGTGATTCTGCACACTTGTAACAGCAGGATAATGAAGACTATCACTGAAAATGCATATCTCAGCTGGAATCCCAACTATACCGAAGATATTTCTGTTTCCGCATGTCAAACTCACTGCGGAGTGCTGAAAACACCAGGAAACGTGTTTTTCGCATTCAATAGCACGAAAACAGCGATTTCGGTGATTCTGCACACTTGTAACAGCAGAATCATGAATTTATCACTGAAAATGCATATCTCAGCTGGAAACCCAACTATACCGAAGATATTTCTGTTTCCGCATGTCAAACTCACTGCGGAGTGCTGAAAACACCAGGAAACGTGTTTTTCGCATTCAATAGCACGAAAACAGCGATTTCGGTGATTCTGCACACTTGTAACAGCAGAATCATGAATTTATCACTGAAAATGCATATTTCAGCTGGAAACCCAACGAAACCGAAGATATCGCAGTTTCCGCATGTCAAACGCACTGTCGAGTGCTGAAAACACCAGAAAACGTGTTTTTCGCATTCAATATCACGAAAACAGCGGTTTCGGTGATTCTGCACACTTGTAACAGCAGGATAATGAAGACTATCACTGAAAATGCATATCTCAGCTGGAATCCCAACTATACCGAAGATATTTCTGTTTCCGCATGTCAAACTCACTGCGGAGTGCTGAAAACACCAGGAAACGTGTTTTTCGCATTCAATAGCACGAAAACAGCGATTTCGGTGATTCTGCACACTTGTAACAGCAGAATCATGAATTTATCACTGAAAATGCATATCTCAGCTGGAAACCCAACTATACCGAAGATATCGCAGTTTCCGCATGTCAAACGCACTGTCGAGTGCAGAAAACTCCAGAAAACGTGTTTTTCGCATTATATAGCAAGAAAACAGCGATTTCGGTGATTCGGCACACTTGTAACAGCAGAATCATGAAATTATCACTGAAAACGCATATCTCAGCTGGAAACCCAAAGATACCAAAGATATCGCAGTTTCCGCATGTCAAACGCACTGTGGAGTTCTGAAAACACCAGAAAACGGGTTTTATGCATTCAATATCACGAGAACAGCGGTTTCGGTGATTCTGCACACTTGTAACAGCAGGATAATGAAGATTATCACTGAAAATGCATATCTCAGCTGGAAACCCAACTATACCGAAGATATTTCTGTTTCCGCATGTCAAACGCACTGCGGAGTGCTGAAAACACCAGGAAACGTGTTTTTCGCATTCAATAGCACGAAACCAGCGATTTCGGTGATTCTGCACACCTGTAAAAGCAGAATCATGAATTTATCACTGAAAACGCATATCTCAGCTGGAAACCCAAAGATACCAAAGATATCGCAGTTTCCGCATGTCAAACGCACTATGGAGTTCTGAAAACACCAGGAAACGTGTTTTTCGCATTCAGTAGCACGAAAACAGCGATTTCGGTGATTCTGCACACTTGTAACAACGGGATCATGTAGATTATCACTGAAAATGCATATCTCAGCTGGAAACCCAACGAAACCGAAGATATCGCAGTTTCCGCATGTCAAACGCACTGCGGAGTGCTGAAAACACCAGGAAACGTGTTCTATGCATTCAATATCACGAAAACAGCGATTTCGGTGATTCTGCACACTTGTAACAACGGGATCATGTAGATTATCACTGAAAATGCATATCTCAGCTGGAAACCTAACGAACCCGAAGATATCGCAGTTTCCGCATGTTAAACGCACTGTGGAGTTCTGAAAACACCAGGAAACGTGTTTTTCGCATTCAATAGCACGAAAACAGCGATTTCGGTGATACTGCATACTGGTAACAGCAGAATCATGAATTTATCACTGAATATGCATATCTCAGCTGGAAACCCAAAGATACCAAAGATATCGCAGTTTCCGCATGTTAAACGCACTGTGGAGTTCTGAAAACACCAGGAAACGTGTTTTTCGCATTCAAAAGCACGAAAACAGCGATTTCGGTGATTCTGCACACTTGTAACAGCAGGATAATGAAGACGATCACTGAAAATGCATATCTCAGCTGGAAACCCAACTATACCGAAGATATCGCAGTTTCCGCATGTTAAACGCACTGTGGAGTTCTGAAAACACCAGGAAACGTGTTTTTCGCATTCAATAGCACGAAAACAGCGATTTCGGTGATTCTGCACACTTGTAACAGCAGGATAATGAAGACTATCACTGAAAATGCATATCTCAGCTGGAATCCCAACTATACCGAAGATATTTCTGTTTCCGCATGTCAAACTCACTGCGGAGTGCTGAAAACACCAGGAAACGTGTTTTTCGCATTCAATAGCACGAAAACAGCGATTTCGGTGATTCTGCACACTTGTAACAGCAGAATCATGAATTTATCACTGAAAATGCATATCTCAGCTGGAAACCCAACTATACCGAAGATATTTCTGTTTCCGCATGTCAAACTCACTGCGGAGTGCTGAAAACACCAGGAAACGTGTTTTTCGCATTCAATAGCACGAAAACAGCGATTTCGGTGATTCTGCACACTTGTAACAGCAGAATCATGAATTTATCACTGAAAATGCATATCTCAGCTGGAAACCCAACGAAACCGAAGATATCGCAGTTTCCGCATGTCAAACGCACTGTCGAGTGCTGAAAACACCAGAAAACGTGTTTTTCGCATTCAATAGCACGAAAACAGCGATTTCGGTGATTCTGCACCATTGCAACAGCAGAATCATGAATTTATCACTGAAAACGCATATCTCAGCTGGAAACCCAACGAAACCGAAGATATCGCATTTTCCGCATGTCAAACGCACTGTGGAGTTCTGAAAACACCAGGAAACCTGTTTTATGCATTCAATATCACGAAAACAGCGGTTTCGGTGATTCTGCACACTTGTAACAGCAGGATAATGAAGACTATCACTGAAAATGCATATCTCAGCTGGAATCCCAACTATACCGAAGATATTTCTGTTTCCGCATGTCAAACTCACTGCGGAGTGCTGAAAACACCAGGAAACGTGTTTTTCGCATTCAATAGCACGAAAACAGCGATTTCGGTGATTCTGCACACTTGTAACAGCAGAATCATGAATTTATCACTGAAAATGCATATCTCAGCTGGAAACCCAACTATACCGAAGATATCGCAGTTTCCGCATGTCAAACGCACTGTCGAGTGCAGAAAACTCCAGAAAACGTGTTTTTCGCATTATATAGCACGAAAACAGCGATTTCGGTGATTCGGCACACTTGTAACAGCAGAATCATGAAATTATCACTGAAAACGCATATCTCAGCTGGAAACCCAAAGATACCAAAGATATCGCAGTTTCCGCATGTCAAACGCACTGTGGAGTTCTGAAAACACCAGAAAACGGGTTTTATGCATTCAATATCACGAGAACAGCGGTTTCGGTGATTCTGCACACTTGTAACAGCAGGATAATGAAGATTATCACTGAAAATGCATATCTCAGCTGGAAACCCAACTATACCGAAGATATTTCTGTTTCCGCATGTCAAACGCACTGCGGAGTGCTGAAAACACCAGGAAACGTGTTTTTCGCATTCAATAGCACGAAACCAGCGATTTCGGTGATTCTGCACACCTGTAAAAGCAGAATCATGAATTTATCACTGAAAACGCATATCTCAGCTGGAAACCCAAAGATACCAAAGATATCGCAGTTTCCGCATGTCAAACGCACTATGGAGTTCTGAAAACACCAGGAAACGTGTTTTTCGCATTCAGTAGCACGAAAACAGCGATTTCGGTGATTCTGCACACTTGTAACAACGGGATCATGTAGATTATCACTGAAAATGCATATCTCAGCTGGAAACCCAACGAAACCGAAGATATCGCAGTTTCCGCATGTCAAACGCACTGCGGAGTGCTGAAAACACCAGGAAACGTGTTCTATGCATTCAATATCACGAAAACAGCGATTTCGGTGATTCTGCACACTTGTAACAACGGGATCATGTAGATTATCACTGAAAATGCATATCTCAGCTGGAAACCTAACGAACCCGAAGATATCGCAGTTTCCGCATGTTAAACGCACTGTGGAGTTCTGAAAACACCAGGAAACGTGTTTTTCGCATTCAATAGCACGAAAACAGCGATTTCGGTGATACTGCATACTGGTAACAGCAGAATCATGAATTTATCACTGAATATGCATATCTCAGCTGGAAACCCAAAGATACCAAAGATATCGCAGTTTCCGCATGTTAAACGCACTGTGGAGTTCTGAAAACACCAGGAAACGTGTTTTTCGCATTCAAAAGCACGAAAACAGCGATTTCGGTGGTTCTGCACACTTGTAACAGCAGGATAATGAAGACGATCACTGAAAATGCATATCTCAGCTGGAAACCCAACTATACCGAAGATATCGCAGTTTCCGCATGTTAAACGCACTGTGGAGTTCTGAAAACACCAGGAAACGTGTTTTTCGCATTCAATAGCACGAAAACAGCGATTTCGGTGATTCTGCACACTTGTAACAGCAGGATAATGAAGACTATCACTGAAAATGCATATCTCAGCTGGAATCCCAACTATACCGAAGATATTTCTGTTTCCGCATGTCAAACTCACTGCGGAGTGCTGAAAACACCAGGAAACGTGTTTTTCGCATTCAATAGCACGAAAACAGCGATTTCGGTGATTCTGCACACTTGTAACAGCAGAATCATGAATTTATCACTGAAAATGCATATCTCAGCTGGAAACCCAACTATACCGAAGATATTTCTGTTTCCGCATGTCAAACTCACTGCGGAGTGCTGAAAACACCAGGAAACGTGTTTTTCGCATTCAATAGCACGAAAACAGCGATTTCGGTGATTCTGCACACTTGTAACAGCAGAATCATGAATTTATCACTGAAAATGCATATCTCAGCTGGAAACCCAAAGATACCAAAGATATCGCAGTTTCCGCATGTTAAACGCACTGTGGAGTTCAGAAAACACCAGGAAACGTGTTTTTCGCATTCAATAGCACGAAAACAGCGATTTCGGTGATTCTGCACACTTGTAACAGCAGAATCATGAATTTATCACTGAAAATGAATATCTCAGCTGGAAACCCAACTATACCGAAGATATTTCTGTTTCCGCATGTCAAACTCACTGCGGAGTGCTGAAAACACCAGGAAACGTGTTTTTCGCATTCAATAGCCCGAAAACAGCGATTTCGGTGATACTGCACACTGGTAACAGCAGAATCATGAATTTATCACTGAAAATGCATATCTCAGCTGGAAACCCAAAGATACCAAAGATATCGCAGTTTCCGCATGTTAAACGCACTGTGGAGTTCTGAAAACACCAGGAAACGTGTTTCTCGCATTCCCTAGGACGAAAACAGCGATTTCGGTGGTACTGCACACTTGTAACAGCAGAATCATGAATTTATCACTGAAAATGCATATTTCAGCTGGAAACCCAACGAAACCGAAGATATCGCAGTTTCCGCATGTCAAACGCACTGTCGAGTGCTGAAAACACCAGAAAACGTGTTTTTCGCATTCAGTAGCACGAAAACAGCGATTTCGGTGATTCTGCACACTTGTAACAGCAGGATAATGAAGACTATCACTGAAAATGCATATCTCAGCTGGAAACCCAAAGATACCAAAGATATCGCAGTTTCCGCATGTTAAACGCACTGTGGAGTTCTGAAAACACCAGGAAACGTGTTTTTCGCATTCAATAGCACGAAAACAGCGATTTCGGTGATACTGCACACTGGTAACAGCAGAATCATGAATTTATCACTGAATATGCATATCTCAGCTGGAAACCCAAAGATACCAAAGATATCGCAGTTTCCGCATGTTAAACGCACTGTGGAGTTCTGAAAACACCAGGAAACGTGTTTTTCGCATTCAAAAGCACGAAAACAGCGATTTCGGTGATTCTGCACACTTGTAACAGCAGGATAATGAAGACGATCACTGAAAATGCATATCTCAGCTGGAAACCCAACTATACCGAAGATATCGCAGTTTCCGCATGTTAAACGCACTGTGGAGTTCTGAAAACACCAGGAAACGTGTTTTTCGCATTCAATAGCACGAAAACAGCGATTTCGGTGATTCTGCACACTTGTAACAGCAGGATAATGAAGACTATCACTGAAAATGCATATCTCAGCTGGAATCCCAACTATACCGAAGATATTTCTGTTTCCGCATGTCAAACTCACTGCGGAGTGCTGAAAACACCAGGAAACGTGTTTTTCGCATTCAATAGCACGAAAACAGCGATTTCGGTGATTCTGCACACTTGTAACAGCAGAATCATGAATTTATCACTGAAAATGCATATCTCAGCTGGAAACCCAACTATACCGAAGATATTTCTGTTTCCGCATGTCAAACTCACTGCGGAGTGCTGAAAACACCAGGAAACGTGTTTTTCGCATTCAATAGCACGAAAACAGCGATTTCGGTGATTCTGCACACTTGTAACAGCAGAATCATGAATTTATCACTGAAAATGCATATCTCAGCTGGAAACCCAAAGATACCAAAGATATCGCAGTTTCCGCATGTTAAACGCACTGTGGAGTTCTGAAAACACCAGGAAACGTGTTTTTCGCATTCAATAGCACGAAAACAGCGATTTCGGTGATTCTGCACACTTGTAACAGCAGAATCATGAATTTATCACTGAAAATGAATATCTCAGCTGGAAACCCAACTATACCGAAGATATTTCTGTTTCCGCATGTCAAACTCACTGCGGAGTGCTGAAAACACCAGGAAACGTGTTTTTCGCATTCAATAGCACGAAAACAGCGATTTCGGTGATACTGCACACTGGTAACAGCAGAATCATGAATTTATCACTGAATATGCATATCTCAGCTGGAAACCCAAAGATACCAAAGATATCGCAGTTTCCGCATGTTAAACGCACTGTGGAGTTCTGAAAACACCAGGAAACGTGTTTTTCGCATTCAAAAGCACGAAAACAGCGATTTCGGTGATTCTGCACACTTGTAACAGCAGGATAATGAAGACGATCACTGAAAATGCATATCTCAGCTGGAAACCCAACTATACCGAAGATATCGCAGTTTCCGCATGTTAAACGCACTGTGGAGTTCTGAAAACACCAGGAAACGTGTTTTTCGCATTCAATAGCACGAAAACAGCGATTTCGGTGATTCTGCACACTTGTAACAGCAGGATAATGAAGACTATCACTGAAAATGCATATCTCAGCTGGAATCCCAACTATACCGAAGATATTTCTGTTTCCGCATGTCAAACTCACTGCGGAGTGCTGAAAACACCAGGAAACGTGTTTTTCGCATTCAATAGCACGAAAACAGCGATTTCGGTGATTCTGCACACTTGTAACAGCAGAATCATGAATTTATCACTGAAAATGCATATCTCAGCTGGAAACCCAACTATACCGAAGATATTTCTGTTTCCGCATGTCAAACTCACTGCGGAGTGCTGAAAACACCAGGAAACGTGTTTTTCGCATTCAATAGCACGAAAACAGCGATTTCGGTGATTCTGCACACTTGTAACAGCAGAATCATGAATTTATCACTGAAAATGCATATCTCAGCTGGAAACCCAAAGATACCAAAGATATCGCAGTTTCCGCATGTTAAACGCACTGTGGAGTTCTGAAAACACCAGGAAACGTGTTTTTCGCATTCAATAGCACGAAAACAGCGATTTCGGTGATTCTGCACACTTGTAACAGCAGAATCATGAATTTATCACTGAAAATGAATATCTCAGCTGGAAACCCAACTATACCGAAGATATTTCTGTTTCCGCATGTCAAACTCACTGCGGAGTGCTGAAAACACCAGGAAACGTGTTTTTCGCATTCAATAGCACGAAAACAGCGATTTCGGTGATACTGCACACTGGTAACAGCAGAATCATGAATTTATCACTGAAAATGCATATCTCAGCTGGAAACCCAAAGATACCAAAGATATCGCAGTTTCCGCATGTTAAACGCACTGTGGAGTTCTGAAAACACCAGGAAACGTGTTTCTCGCATTCCCTAGGACGAAAACAGCGATTTCGGTGATACTGCACACTTGTAACAGCAGAATCATGAATTTATCACTGAAAATGCATATTTCAGCTGGAAACCCAACGAAACCGAAGATATCGCAGTTTCCGCATGTCAAACGCACTGTCGAGTGCTGAAAACACCAGAAAACGTGTTTTTCGCATTCAGTAGCACGAAAACAGCGATTTCGGTGATTCTGCACACTTGTAACAGCAGGATAATGAAGACTATCACTGAAAATGCATATCTCAGCTGGAAACCCAAAGATACCAAAGATATTTCTGTTTCCGCATGTCAAACGCACTGCGGAGTGCTGAAAACACCAGGAAACGTGTTTTACGCATTCAATAGCACGAAACCAGCGATTTCGGTGAATCTGCACACCTGTAAAAGCAGAATCATGAATTTATCACTGAAAACGCATATCTCAGCTGGAAACCCAAAGATACCAAAGATATCGCAGTTTCCGCATGTCAAACGCACTGCGGAGTGCTGAAAACACCAGGAAACGTGTTTTTCGCATTCAATAGCACGAAACCAGCGATTTCGGTGATTCTGCACACCTGTAAAAGCAGAATCATGAATTTATCACTGAAAACGCATATCTCAGCTGGAAACCCAAAGATACCAAAGATATCGCAGTTTCCGCATGTCAAACGCACTGCGGAGTGCTGAAAACACCAGGAAACGTGTTTTTCGCATTCAATAGCACGAAACCAGCGATTTCGGTGATTCTGCACACCTGTAAAAGCAGAATCATGAATTTATCACTGAAAATGCATATCTCCGCTGGAAACCCAAAGATACCAAAGATATCGCAGTTTCCGCTTGTCAAACGCACTGTGGTGTGCTGAAAACACCAGGAAACGTGTTTTATGCATTCAATATCACGAAAACAGCGGTTTCGGTGATTGTGCACACTTGTAACAGCAGGATAATGAAGATTATCACTCAAAATGCATATCTCAGCTGGAAACCCAACTATACCGAAAGTATATCTGTTTTCGCATGTCAAACGCACTGCGGAGTGCTGAATACACCAGGAAACGTGTTTTTCGCATTCTATAGCCCGAAACCAGCGATTTCGGTGATTCTGCACACCTGTAAAAGCAGAATCATGAATTTATCACTGAAAATGCATATCTCCGCTGGAAACCCAAAGATACCAAAGATATCGCAGTTTCCGCATGTTAAACGCACTGTGGATTTCTGAAAACACCAGGAAACGTGTTTTTCGCATTCCCTAGGACGAAAACAGCGATTTCGGTGATTCTGCACACTTGTAACAGCAGAATCATGAATTTATCACTGAAAATGCATATTTCAGCTGGAAACCCAACGAAACCGAAGATATCGCAGTTTCCGCATGTCAAACGCACTGTCAAGTGCTGAAAACACCAGAAAACGTGTTTTTCGCATTCAGTAACACGAAAACAGCGATTTCGGTGATTCTGCACACTTGTAACAGCAGGATAATGAAGACTATCACTGAAAATGCATATCTCAGCTGGAAACCCAAAGATACCAAAGATATCGCAGTTTCCGCATGTTAAACGCACTGTGGAGTTCTGAAAACACCAGGAAACGTGTTTTTCGCATTCAAAAGCACGAAAACAGCGATTTCGGTGATTCTGCACACTTGTAACAGCAGGATAATGAAGACGATCACTGAAAATGCATATCTCAGCTGGAAACCCAACTATACCGAAGATATCGCAGTTTCCGCATGTTAAACGCACTGTGGAGTTCTGAAAACACCAGGAAACGTGTTTTTCGCATTCAATAGCACGAAAACAGCGATTTCGGTGATTCTGCACACTGGTAACAGCAGAATCATGAATTTATCACTGAAAATGCATATCTCAGCTGGAAACCCAAAGATACCAAAGATATCGCAGTTTCCGCATGTTAAACGCACTGTGGAGTTCTGAAAACACCAGGAAACGTGTTTTTCGCATTCAATAGCACGAAAACAGCGATTTCGGTGATTCTGCACACTTGTAACAGCAGAATCATGAATTTATCACTGAAAATGCATATCTCAGCTGGAAACCCAACTATACCGAAGATATTTCTGTTTCCGAATGTCAAACTCACTGCGGAGTGCTGAAAACACCAGGAAACGTGTTCTTCGCATTCAATAGCACGAAAGCAGCGATTTCGGTGATATTGCACACTTGTAACAGCAGAATCATGAATTTATCACTGAAAATGCATATCTCAGCTGGAAACCCAAAGATACCAAAGATATCGCAGTTTCCGCATGTTAAACGCACTGTGGAGTTCTGAAGCCACCAGGAAACGTGTTTTTCGCATTCAATAGCACGAAAACAGCGATTTCGGTGATTCTGCACACTTGTAACCGCAGGATAATGAAGACTATCACTGAAAATGCATATCTCTGCTGGAAACCCAACTATACCGAAGATATCGCAGTTTCCGCATGTTAAACGCACTGTGGAGTTCTGAAAACACCAGAAAACGTGTTTTTCGCATTCAATAGCACGAAAACAGCGATTTCGGTGATTCTGCACACTTGTAACAGCAGGATAATGAAGACTATCACTGAAAATGCATATCTCAGCTGGAATCCCAACTATACCGAAGATATTTCTGTTTCCGCATGTCAAACTCACTGCGGAGTGCTGAAAACACCAGGAAACGTGTTTATCGCATTCAATAGCACGAAAACAGCGATTTCGGTGATTCTGCACACTTGTAACAGCAGGATAATGAAGACTATCACTGAAAATGCATATCTCAGCTGGAAACCCAACTGTACCGAAGATATCGCAGTTTCCGAATGTTAAACGCACTGTGGAGTTCTGAAAACACCAGGAAACGTGTTTTTCGCATTCAATAGCACGAAAACAGCGATTTCGGTGATTCTGCACAATTGTAACAGCAGGATAATGAAGACTATCACTGAAAATGCATATCTCAGCTGGAAACCCAAAGATTCCAAAGATATCGCAGTTTCCGCATGTTAAACGCACTGTGGAGTTCTGAAAACACCAGGAAACGTGTTTTTCGCATTCACTAGGACGAAAACAGCGATTTCGGTGATACTGCACACTTGTAACAGCAGAATCATGAATTTATCACTGAAAATGCATATCTCAGCTGGAAACCCAACGAAACCGAAGATATCGCAGTTTCCGCATGTCAAACGCACTGTCGAGTGCTGAAAACTCCAGGAAACGTGTTTTTCGCATTCAACAGCACGAAACCAGCGATTTCGGTGATTCTGCACACCTGTAAAAGCAGAATCATGAATTTATCACTGAAAATGCATATCTCAGCTGGAAACCCAAAGATACCAAAGATATCGCAGTTTCCGCATGTTAAACGCACTGTGGAGTTCTGAAAACACCAGGAAACGTGTTTTTCGCATTCAATAGCACGAAAACAGCGATTTCGGTGATTCTGCACACTTGTAACAGCAGAATCATGAATTTATCACTGAAAATGCATATCTCAGCTGGAAACCCAACTATACCGAAGATATTTCTGTTTCCGCATGTCAAACTCACTGCGGAGTGCTGAAAACACCAGGAAACGTGTTTTTCGCATTCAATAGCACGAAATAGCGATTTCGGTGATTCTGCACACTTGTAACAGCAGGATAATGAAGACTATCACTGAAAATGCATATCTCAGCTGGAATCCCAACTATACCGAAGATATTTCTGTTTCCGCATGTCAAACTCACTGCGGAGTGCTGAAAACACCAGGAAACGTGTTTTTCGCATTCAATAGCACGAAAACAGCGATTTCGGTGATTCTGCACACTTGTAGCAGCAGGATAATGAAGGCTATCACTGAAAATGCATATCTCAGCTGGAAACCCAACTGTACCGAAGATATCGCAGTTTCCGAATGTTAAACGCACTGTGGAGTTCTGAAAACACCAGGAAACGTGTTTTTCGCATTCAATAGCACGAAAACAGCGATTTCGGTGATTCTGCACAATTGTAACAGCAGGATAATGAAGACTATCACTGAAAATGCATATCTCAGCTGGAAACCCAACTATACCGAAGATATTTCTGTTTCCGCATGTCAAACTCACTGCGGAGTGCTGAAAACACCAGGAAACGTGTTTTTCGCATTCAATAGCACGAAAACAGCGATTTCGGTGATACTGCACACTTGTAACAGCAGGATAATGAAGACTATCACTGAAAATGCATATCTCAGCTGGAAACCCAACTATACCGAAGATATTTCTGTTTCCGCATGTCAAACTCACTGCGGAGTGCTGAAAACACCAGGAAACGTGTTTTTCGCATTCAATAGCACGAAAACAGCGATTTCGGTGATTCTGCACGCTTGTAACAGCAGGGTAATGAAGACTATCACTGAAAATGCATATCTCAGCTGGAAACCCAACTATACCGAAGATATTTCTGTTTCCGCATGTCAAACTCACTGCGGAGTGCTGAAAACACCAGGAAACGTGTTTTTCGCATTCAATAGCACGAAACCAGCGATTTCGGTGATACTGCACACTGGTAACAGCAGAATCATGAATTTATCACTGAAAATGCATATCTCAGCTGGAAACCCAAAGATACCAAAGATATCGCAGTTTCCGCATGTCAAACGCGCTGTCGAGTGCTGAAAACGCCAGAAAACGTGTTTTTCGCATTCAATAGCACGAAAACAGCGATTTCGGTGATTCTGCACACTTGTAACAGCAGGATAATGGAGACTATCACTGAAAATGCATATCTCAGCTGGAAACCTAACTATACCGAAGATATTTCTGTTTCCGCATGTCAAACTCACTGCGGAGTGCGGAAAACACCAGGAAACGCGTTTTTCGCATTCAATAGCACGAAACCAGCGATTTCGGAGATTCTGCACACCTGTAAAAGCAGAATCATGAATTTATCACTGAAAATGCATATCTCAGCTGGAAACCCAAAGATACCAAAGATATCGCAGTTTCCGCATGTTAAACGCACTGTGGAGTTCTGAAAACACCAGGAAACGTGTTTTTCGCATTCAATAGCACGAAAACAGCGATTTCGGTGATTCTGCACACTTGTAACAGCAGGATAATGAAGACTATCACTGAAAATGCATATCTCAGCTGGAAACCCAACTGTACCGAAGATATCGCAGTTTCCGCATGTCAAACGCACTGTCGAGTGCTGAAAACTCCAGGAAACGTGTTTTTCGCATTCAACAGCACGAAACCAGCGATTTCGGTGATTCTGCACACCTGTAAAAGCAGAATCATGAATTTATCACTGAAAATGCATATCTCAGCTGGAAACCCAACTATACCGAAGATATTTCTGTTTCCGCATGTCAAACTCACTGCGGAGTGCTGAAAACACCAGGAAACGTGTTTTTCGCATTCAATAGCACGAAAACAGCGATTTCGGTGATACTGCACACTGGTAACAGCAGAATCATGAATTTATCACTGAAAATGCATATCTCAGCTGGAAACCCAAAGATACCAAAGATATCGCAGTTTCCGCATGTTAAACGCACTGTGGAGCTCTGAAAACACCACGAAACGTGTTTTTCGCATTCAAAAGCACGAAAACAGCGATTTCGGTGATTCTGCACACTTGTAACAGCAGGATAATGAAGACGATCACTGAAAATGCATATCTCAGCTGGAAACCCAACTATACCGAAGATATCGCAGTTTCCGCATGTTAAACGCACTGTGGAGTTCTGAAAACACCAGGAAACGTGTTTTTCGCATTCAATAGCACGAAAACAGCGATTTCGGTGATTCTGCACACTTGTAACAGCAGGATAATGAAGACTATCACTTAAAATGCATATCTCAGCTGGAAACCCAACTATACCGAAGATATTTCTGTTTCCGCATGTCAAACGCACTGTCGAGTGCTGAAAACACCAGAAAACGTGTTTTTCGCATTCAATAGCACGAAAACAGCGATTTCGGTGATTCTGCACGCTTGTAACAGCAGGATAATGAAGACTATCACTGAAAATGCATATCTCAGCTGGAAACCCAACTATACCGAAGATATTTCTGTTTCCGCATGTCAAACTCACTGCGGAGTGCTGAAAACACCAGGAAACGTGTTTTTCGCATTCAATAGCACGAAACCAGCGATTTCGGTGATTCTGCACACCTGTAAAAGCAGAATCATGAATTTATCACTGAAAATGCATATCTCAGCTGGAAACCCAAAGATACCAAAGATATCGCAGTTTCCGCATGACAAACGCACTGCGGAGTGCTGAAAACACCAGGAAACGTGTTTTCCGCATTCAATAGCACGAAAACAGCGATTTCGGTGATACTGCACACTTGTAACAGCAGAATCATGAATTTATCACTGAAAATGCATATCTCAGCTGGAAACCCAACGAAACCGAAGATATCGCAGTTTCCGCATGTCAAACGCACTGTCGAGTGCTGAAAACACCAGAAAACGTGTTTTTCGCATTGAATAGCACGAAAACAGCGATTTCGGTGATTCTGCACACTTGTAACAGCAGGATAATGAAGACTATCACTGAAAATGCATATCTCAGCTGGAAACCCAACTATACCGAAGATATTTCTGTTTCCGCATGTCAAACTCACTGTGGAGTTCTGAAAACACCAGGAAACGTGTTTTTCGCATTCAATAGCACGAAAACAGCGATTTCGGTGATTCTGCACACTTGTAACAGCAGAATCATGAATTTATCACTGAAAATGCATATCTCAGCTGGAAACCCAACTATACCGAAGATATTTCTGTTTCCGCATGTCAAACGCACTGTCGAGTGCTGAAAACACCAGAAAACGTGTTTTTCGCATTGAATAGCACGAAAACAGCGATTTCGGTGATACTGCACACTGGTAACAGCAGAATCATGAATTTATCACTGAAAATGCATATCTCAGCTGGAAACACAAAGATACCAAAGATATCGCAGTTTCCGCATGTTAAACGCACTGTGGAGCTCTGAAAACACCAGGAAACGTGTTTTTCGCATTCAAAAGCACGAAAACAGCGATTTCGGTGATTCTGCACACTTGTAACAGCAGGATAATGAAGACGATCACTGAAAATGCATATCTCAGCTGGAAACCCAACTATACCGAAGATATCGCAGTTTCCGCATGTTAAACGCACTGTGGAGTTCTGAAAACACCAGGAAACGTGTTTTTCGCATTCAATAGCACGAAAACAGCGATTTCGGTGATTCTGCACACTTGTAACAGCAGAATCATGAATTTATCACTGAAAATGCATATCTCAGCTGGAAACCCAACTATACCGAAGATACTTCTGTTTCCGAATGTCAAACTCACTGCGGAGTGCTGAAAACACCAGGAAACGTGTTCTTCGCATTCAATAGCACGAAAGCAGCGATTTCGGTGATATTGCACACTTGTAACAGCAGAATCATGAATTTATCACTGAAAATGCATATCTCAGCTGGAAACCCAAAGATACCAAAGATATCGCAGTTTCCGCATGTTAAACGCACTGTGGAGTTCTGAAAACACCAGGAAACGTGTTTTTCGCATTCAATAGCACGAAAACAGCGATTTCGGTGATTCTGCACACTTGCAACCGCAGGATAATGAAGACTATCACTGAAAATGCATATCTCTGCTGGAAACCCAACTATACCGAAGATATCGCAGTTTCCGCATGTTAAACGCACTGTGGAGTTCTGAAAACACCAGAAAACGTGTTTTTCGCATTCAATAGCACGAAAACAGCGATTTCGGTGATTCTGCACACTTGTAACAGCAGGATAATGAAGACTATCACTGAAAATGCATATCTCAGCTGGAAACCCAACTATACCGAAGATATTTCTGTTTCCGCATGTCAAACTCACTGCGGAGTGCTGAAAACACCAGGAAACGTGTTTTTCGCATTCAATAGCACGAAAACAGCGATTTCGGTGATACTGCACACTTGTAACAGCAGAATCATGAATTTATCACTGAAAATGCATATCTCAGCTGGAAACCCAACGAAACCGAAGATATCGCAGTTTCCGCATGTCAAACGCACTGTCGAGTGCTGAAAACACCAGAAAACGTGTTTTTCGCATTCAATAGCACGAAAACAGCGATTTCGGTGATTCTGCACGCTTGTAACAGCAGTATAATGAAGACTATCACTGAAAATGCATATCTCAGCTGGAAACCCAACTATACCGAAGATATTTCTGTTTCCGCATGTCAAACTCACTGCGGAGTGCTGAAAACACCAGGAAACGTGTTTTTCGCATTCAATAGCACGAAACCAGCGATTTCGGTGATTCTGCACACCTGTAAAAGCAGAATCATGAATTTATCACTGAAAATGCATATCTCAGCTGGAAACCCAAAGATACCAAAGATATCGCAGTTTCCGCATGACAAACGCACAGTGGAGTGCTGAAAACACCATAAAACGTGTTTTATGCATTCAATATCACGAAAACAGCGGTTTCGGTGATTCTGCACACTTGTAACAGCAGGATAATGAAGAATATCACTGAAAATGCATATCTCAGCTGGAAACCCAACAATACCGAAGTTATTTCTGTTTCCGCATGTCAAACGCACTGCGGAGTGCTGAAAACACCAGGAAACGTGTTTTTCGCATTCAATAGCACGAAACCAGCGATTTCGGTGATTCTGCACACCTGTAAAAGCAGAATCATGAATTTACCACTGAAAATGCATATCTCAGCTGGAAACCCAAAGATACCGAAGATATCGCAGTTTCCGCATGTTAAACGCACTGTGGAGTTCTGAAAACACCAGGAAACGTGTGTTTCGCATTCAATAGCACGAAAACAGCGATTTCTGTGATTCTGCACACTTGTAACAGCAGAATCATGAATTTATCACTGAAAATGCATATCTCAGCTGGAAACCCAACGAAACCGAGGATATTTCTGTTTCCGCATGTCAAACTCACTGCGGAGTGCTGAAAACACCAGGAAACGTGTTTTTTGCATTCAATAGCACGAAAACAGCGATTTCGGTGATACTGCGCACTTGTAACAGCAGAATCATGAATTTATCACTGAAAATGCATATCTCAGCTGGAAACCCAACGAAACCGAAGATATCGCATTTTCCGCATGTCAAACGCACTGTCGTGTGCTGAAAACACCAGAAAACGTGTTTTTCGCATTCAATAGCACGAAACCAGCGATTTCGGTGATTCTGCACACTTGTAACAGCAGGATAATGAAGACTATCACTGAAAATGCATATCTCAGCTGGAAACCCAACTATACCGAAGATATCGCAGTTTCCGCATGTTAAACGCACTGTGGAGTTCTGAAAACACCAGGAAACGTGTTTTTCGCATTCAATAGCACGAAAACAGCGATTTCGGTGATTATGCACACTTGTAACAGCAGGATAATGAAGACTGTCACTGAAAATGCATATCTCAGCTGGAAACCCAACTATACCGAAGATATTTCTGTTTCCGCATGTCAAACTCACTGCGGAGTGCTGAAAACACCAGGAAACGTGTTTTTCGCATTCAATAGCACGAGAACAGCGATTTCGGTGATACTGCACACTTGTAACAGCATTATAATGAAGACTATCACTGAAAATGCATATCTCAGCTGGAAACCCAACTATACCGAAGATATTTCTGTTTCCGCATGTCAAACTCACTGCGGAGTGCTGAAAACACCAGGAAACGTGTTTTTCGCATTCAATAGCACGAAAACAGCGATTTCGGTGATTCTGCACACTTGTAACAGCAGGATAATGAAGACTATCACTGAAAATGCATATCTCAGCTGGAAACCCAACTATACCGAAGATATTTATGTTTCCGCATATCAAACTCACTGCGGAGTGCTGAAAACACCAGGAAACGTGTTCTTCGCATTCAATAGCACGAAAACAGCGATTTCGGTGATACTGCACACTTGTAACAGCAGAATCATGAATTTATCACTGAAAATGCATATCTCAGCTGGAAACCCAACGAAACCGAAGATATCGCAGTTTCCGCATGTCAAACGCACTGTCGAGTGCTCAAAACACCAGAAAACGTGTTTTTCGCATTCAATAGCACGAAAACAGCGATTTCGGTGATTATGCGCACTTGTAACAGCAGAATCATGAATTTATCACTGAAAATGCATATCTCAGCTGGAAACCCAACGAAACCGAAGATATCGCATTTTCCGCATGTCAAACGCACTGTCGTGTGCTGAAAACACCAGAAAACGTGTTTTTCGCATTCAATAGCACGAAACCAGCGATTTCGGTGATTCTGCACACCTGTAAAAGCAGAATCATGAATTTATCACTGAAAATGCATATCTCAGCTGGAAACCCAAAGATACCAAAGATATCGCAGTTTCCGCATGTTAAACGCACTGTGGAGTTCTGAAAACACCAGGAAACGTGTTTTTCGAATTCAATAGCACGAAAACAGCGATTTCGGTGATTCTGCACACTTGTAACAGCAGGATAACGAAGATTATCACTGAAAATGCATATCTCAGCTGGAAACCCTACTATACCGAAGATATTTCTGTTTCCGCATGTCAAACTCACTGCGGAGTGCTGAAAACACCAGGAAACGTGTTTTTCGCATTCAATAGCACGAGAACAGCGATTTCGGTGATACTGCACACTTGTAACAGCATTATAATGAAGACTATCACTGAAAATGCATATCTCAGCTGGAAACCCAACTATACCGAAGATATTTCTGTTTCCGCATGTCAAACTGACTGCGGAGTGCTGAAAACACCAGGAAACGTGTTTTTCGCATTCAATAGCACGAAAACAGCGATTTCGGTGATTCTGCACACTTGTAACAGCAGGATAATGAAGACTATCACTGAAAATGCATATCTCAGCTGGAAACCCAACTATACCGAAGATATTTATGTTTCCGCATATCAAACTCACTGCGGAGTGCTGAAAACACCAGGAAACGTGTTCTTCGCATTCAATAGCACGAAAACAGCGATTTCGGTGATACTGCACACTTGTAACAGCAGAATCATGAATTTATCACTTAAAATGCATATCTCAGCTGGAAACCCAACGAAACCGAAGATATCGCAGTTTCCGCATGTCAAACGCACTGTCGAGTGCTCAAAACACCAGAAAACGTGTTTTTCGCATTCAATAGCACGAAACCAGCGATTTCGGTGATACTGCACACTTGTAACAGCAGAATCATGAATTTATCACTGAAAATGCATATCTCAGCTGGAAACCCAACGAAACCGAAGATATCGCAGTTTCCGCATGTCAAACACACTGTCGAGTGCTGAAAACACCAGGAAACGTGTTTTTCGCATTCAATAGCACGAAACCAGCGATTTCGGTGATACTGCACACTTGTAACAGCAGAATCATGAATTTATCACTGAAAATGCATATCTCAGCTGGAAACCCAACGAAACCGAAGATATCGCAGTTTCCGCATGTCAAACACACTGTCGAGTGCTGAAAACACCAGAAAACGTGTTTTTCGCATTCAATAGCACGAAAACAGTGATTTCGGTGATTCTGCACGCTTGTAACAGCAGGATAATGAAGATTATCACTGAAAATGCATGTCTCAGCTGGAAACCCTACTATACCGAAGATATTTCTGTTTCCGCGTGTCAAACTCACTGCGGAGTGCTGAAAACACCAGGAAACGTGTTTTTCGCATTCAATAGCACGAAAACAGCGATTTCGGTGATACTGCACAATTGTAACAGCAGGATAATGAAGACTATCACTGAAAATGCATATCTCAGCTGGAAACCCAACTATACCGAAGATATTTCTGTTTCCGCATGTCAAACTCACTGCGGAGTGCTGAAAACACCAGGAAACGTGTTCTTCGCATTCAATAGCACGAAAACAGCGATTTCGATGATACTGCACACTTGTAACAGCAGAATCATGAATTTATCACTGAAAATGCATATCTCAGCTGGAATTCCAACGAAACCGAAGATATCGCAGTTTCCGCATGTCAAAAGCACTGTCGAGTGCTCAAAACACCAGAAAACGTGTTTTTCGCATTCAATAGCACGAAAACAGCGATTTCTGTGATTATGCGCACTTGTAACAGCAGGATAATGAAGACTATCACTGAAAATGCATATCTCAGCTGGAAACCCAACTATACAGAAGATATTTCTGTTTCCGCATGTCAAACGCACTGCGGAGTGCTGAAAACACCAGGAAACGTGTTTTATGCATTCAATATCACGAAAACAGCGGTTTCGGTGATTCTGCACACTTGTAACAGCAGGTTAATGAAGGTTATCACTGAAAATGCATATCTCAGCTGGAAACCCAACTATACCGTAGATATTTCTGTTTCCGCATGTCAAACGCCCTGCGGAGTGCTGAAAACACCAGGACACGTGTTTTTCGCATTCAGTAGCACGAAACCAGCGATTTCGGTGATTCTGCACACCTGTAAAAGCAGAATCATGAATTTATCACTGAAAATGCATATCTCAGCTGGATACCCAACGAAACCGAAGATATCGCAGTTTCCGCAAGTCAAACGCACTGTGGAGTGCTGAAAACACCAGAAAACGTGTTTTATGCATTCAATATCACGAAAGCAGCGGTTTCGGTGATTCTGCACGCTTGTAACAGCTGGATAATGAAGACTATCACTGAAAATGCATATCTCAGCTGGAAACCCAACTATACCGAAGATATTTCTGTTTCCGCATGTCAAACGCACTGCGGAGTGCTGAAAACACCAGGAAACGTGTTTTTCGCATTCAATAGCACGAAACCAGCGATTTCGGTGATTCTGCACACTTGTAACAGCAGGATAATGAAGGTTATCACTGAAAATGCATATCTCAGCTGGAAACCCAACTATACCGAAGATATTTCTGTTTCCGCATGTCAAACTCACTGCGGAGTGCTGAACACACCAGGAAACGAGTTTTTCGCATTCAATAGCACGAAAACAGCGATTTCGGTGATTAGGCACACTTGTAACAGCAGGATAATGAAGACTATCACTGAAAATGCATATCTCAGCTGGAAACCCAACTATACCGAAGATATTTCTGATTCCGCATGTCAAACGCACTGCGGAGTGCTGAAAACACCAGGAAACGTGTTTTTCGCATTCAATAGCACGAAACCAGCGATTTCGGTGATTCTGCACACTTGTAACAGCAGGATAATGAAGGTTATCACTGAAAATGCATATCTCAGCTGGAAACCCAACTATACCGAAGATATTTCTGTTTCCGCATGTCAAACTCACTGCGGAGTGCTGAACACACCAGGAAACGTGTTTTTCGCATTCAATAGCACGAAAACAGCGATTTCGGTGATTATGCACACTTGTAACAGCAGGATAATGAAGACTATCACTGAAAATGCATATCTCAGCTGGAAACCCAACTATACCGAAGATATTTCTGATTCCGCATGTCAAACGCACTGCGGAGTGCTGAAAACACCAGGAAACGTGTTTTATGCTTTCAACATCACGAAAACAGCGGTTTCGGTGATTCTGCACACTTGTAACAGCAGGATAATGAAGGTTATCACTGAAAATGCATATCTCAGCTGGAAACCAAACTATACCGAAGATATTTCTGTTTCCGCATATCAAACGCACTGCGGAGTGCTGAAAACACCAGGACACGTGTTTTTCGCATTCAATAGCACGAAACCAGCGATTTCGGTGGTTCTGCACACCTGTAAAAGCAGAATCATGAATTTATCACTGAAAATGCATATCTCAGCTGGATACCCAACGAAACCGAAGATATCGCAGTTTCCGCATGTCAAACGCACTGTGGAGTGCTGAAAACACCAGAAAACGTGTTTTATGCATTCAATATCACGAAAACAGCGGTTTCGGTGATTCTGCACACTTGTAACAGCAGGATAATGATGGTTATCACTGAAAATGCATATCTCAGCTGGAAACCCAACTATACCGAAGATATTTCTGTTTCCGCATGTCAAACTCACTGCGGAGTGCTGAAAACACCAGAAAACGTGTTTTTCGCATTCAATAGCACGAAAACAGCGATTTCGGTGATTATGCACACTTGTAACAGCAGGATAATGAAGACTATCACTGAAAATGCATATCTCAGCTGGAAACCCAACTATACCGAAGATATTTCTGTTTCCGCATGTCAAACTCACTGCGGACTGCTGAAAACACCAGGAAACGTGTTTTTCGCATTCAATAGCACGAAACCAGCGATTTCGGTGATTCTGCACACTTGTAACAGCAGGATAATGAAGACTATCACTGAAAATGCATATCTCAGCTGGAAACCCAACTATACCGAAGATATTTCTGTTTCCGAATGTCAAACTCACTGCGGAGTGCTGAAAACACCAGGAAACGTGTTTTACCAATTCAATAGCACGAAAACAGCGATTTCGGTGATTCTGCACACTTGTAACAGCAGGATAATGAAGATTATCACTGAAAATGCATATCTCAGCTGTAAACCCAACTATACCGAAGATATTTCCGTTTCCGCATGTCAAACGCACTGCGGAGTGCTGAAAACACCAGGAAACGTGTTTTTTGCATTCAACAGCACGAAACCAGCGATTTCGGTGATTCTGCACACCTGTAAAGCAGAATCATGAATTTATCACTGAAAATGCATATCTCAGCTGGAAACCCAAAGATACCAAAGATATCGCAGTTTCCGCATGTCAAACGCACTGTGGAGTGCTGAAAACACCAGAAAACGGGTTTTATGTATTCAATATCACGAAAACAGCGGTTTCGGTGATTCTGCACACTTGTAACAGCAGGATAATGAAGATTATCACTGAAAATGCATATCTCAGCTGTAAACCCAACTATACCGAAGATATTTCCGTTTCCGCATGTCAAACGCACTGCGGAGTGCTGAAAACACCAGGAAACGTGTTTTTCGCATTCAATAGCACGAAACCAGCGATTTCGGTGATTCTGCACACTTGTAACAGCAGGATAATGAAGACTATCACTGAAAATGCATATCTCAGCTGGAAACCCAACTATACCGAAGATATTTCTGTTTCCGCATGTCAAACGCACTGCGGAGTGCTGAAAACACCTGGAAACGTGTTTTTCGCATTCAATAGCACGAAACCAGCGATTTCGGTGATTCTGCACACTTGTAACAGCAGGATAATGAAGGTTATCACTGAAAATGCATATCTCAGCTGGAAACCCAACTATACCGAAGATATTTCTGTTTCCGCATGTCAAACTCACTGCGGAGTGCTGAAAACACCAGGAAACGTGTTTTTCGCATTCAATAGCACGAAAACAGCGATTTCGGTGATACTGCACACTTGTGACAGCAGAATCATGAATTTATCACTGAAAATGCATATCTCAGCTGGAAACCCAACGAAACCGAAGATATCGCAGTTTCCGCATGTCAAACGCACTGTCGAGTGCTGAAAACATCAGAAAACGTGTTTTTCGCATTCAATAGCACGAAAACAGCGATTTCGGTGATTATGCACACTTGTAACAGCAGGATAATGAAGACTATCACTGAAAATGCATATCTCAGCTGGAAACCCAACTATACCGAAGATATTTCTGTTTCCGCATGTCAAACGCACTGCGGAGTGCTGAAAACACCAGGAAACGTGTTTTTCGCATTCAATAGCACGAAACCAGCGATTTCGGTGATTCTGCACACTTGCAACAGCAGGATAATGAAGACTATCACTGAAAATGCATATCTCAGCTGGAAACCCAACTATACCGAAGATATTTCTGTTTCCGCATGTCAAACTCACTGCGGAGTGCTGAAAACACACGGAAACGTGTTTTTCGCATTCAGTAGCACGAAACCAGCGATTTCGGTGATTCTGCACACTTGTAACAGCAGGATAATGAAGACTATCACTGAAAATGCATATCTCAGCTGGAAACCCAACTATACCGAAGATATTTCTGTTTCCGCATGTCAAACGCACTGCGGAGTGCTGAAAACACCAGGAAACGTGTTTTTCGCATTCAATAGCACGAAACCAGCG
This sequence comes from Anthophora plumipes, assembly GCA_951804975.1. NCBI lineage: Eukaryota > Metazoa > Arthropoda > Insecta > Hymenoptera > Apidae > Anthophora > Anthophora plumipes. Next base: position 1,941,239 of record CATORF010000226.1, read on the forward strand.
ATTTCGGTGATTCTGCATACCTGTAAAAGCAGAATCATGAATTTATCACTGAAAATGCATATCTCAGCTGGAAACCCAAAGATACCAAAGATATCGCAGTTTCCGCATGTCAAACTCACTGCGGAGTGCTGAAAACACCAGGAAACGTGTTTTTCGCATTCAATAGCACGAAACCAGCGATTTCGGTGATTCTGCACACCTGTAAAAGCAGAATGATGAATTTATCTCTGAAAATGCATATCTCAGCTGGAAACCCAAAGATACCAAAGATATCGCAGTTTCCGCATGTTAAACGCACTGTGGAGTTCTGAAAACACCAGGAAACTTTTTTTTCGAATTCACTAGCACGAAAACAGCGATTTCGGTGATTCTGCACACTTGTAACAGCAGGATAATGAATTTATCTCTGAAAATGCATATCTCAGCTGGAAACACAAAGATACCAAAGATATCGCAGTTTCCGCATGTTAAACGCACTGTGGAGTTCTGAAAACACCAGGAAACGTGTTTTTCGAATTCAATAGCACGAAAACAGCGATTTCGGTGATTCTGCACACTTGTAACAGCAGGATAATGAAGATTATCACTGAAAATGCATATCTCAGCTGGAAACCCTACTATACCGAAGATATTTCTGTTTCCGCATGTCAAACTCACTGCGGAGTGCTGAAAACACCAGGAAACGTGCTTTTCGCATTCAATAGCACGAAAACAGCGATTTCGGTGATACTGCACACTTGTAACAGCAGGATAATGAAGACTATCACTGAAAATGCATATCTCAGCTGGAAACCCAACTATACCGAAGATATTTCTGTTTCCGCATGTCAAACTCACTGCGGAGTGCTGAAAACACCAGGAAACGTGTTTTTCGCATTCAATAGCACGAAAACAGCGATTTCGGTGATTAGGCACACTTGTAACAGCAGGATAATGAAGACTATCACTGAAAATGCATATCTCAGCTGGAAACCCATCTATACCGAAGATATTTCTGATTCCGCATGTCAAACGCACTGCGGAGTGCTGAAAACACCAGGAAACGTGTTTTTCGCATTCAATAGCACGAAACCAGCGATTTCGGTGATTCTGCACACTTGTAACAGCAGGATAATGAAGGTTATCACTGAAAATGCATATCTCAGCTGGAAACCCAACTATACCGAAGATATTTCTGTTTCCGCATGTCAAACTCACTGCGGAGTGCTGAACACACCAGGAAACGTGTTTTTCGCATTCAATAGCGCGAAAACAGCGATTTCGGTGATTATGCACACTTGTAACAGCAGGATAATGAAGACTATCACTGAAAATGCATATCTCAGCTGGAAACCCAACTATACCGAAGATATTTCTGATTCCGCATGTCAAACGCACTGCGGAGTGCTGAAAACACCAGGAAACGTGTTTTATGCATTCAATATCACGAAAACAGCGGTTTCGGTGATTCTGCACACTTGTAACAGCAGGATAATGAAGGTTATCACTGAAAATGCATATCTCAGCTGGAAACCAAACTATACCGAAGATATTTCTGTTTCCGCATGTCAAACGCACTGCGGAGTGCTGAAAACACCAGGACACGTGTTTTTCGCATTCAATAGCACGAAACCAGCGATTTCGGTGATTCTGCACACCTGTAAAAGCAGAATCATGAATTTATCACTGAAAATGCATATCTCAGCTGGATACCCAACGAAACCGAAGATATCGCAGTTTCCGCATGTCAAACGCACTGTGGAGTGCTGAAAACACCAGAAAACGTGTTTTATGCATTCAATATCACGAAAACAGCGGTTTCGGTGATTCTGCACACTTGTAACAGCAGGATAATGATGGTTATCACTGAAAATGCATATCTCAGCTGGAAACCCAACTATACCGAAGATATTTCTGTTTCCGCATGTCAAACTCACTGCGGAGTGCTGAAAACACCAGGAAACGTGTTTTTCGCATTCAATAGCTCGAAAACAGCGATTTAGGTGATACTGCACACTTGTAACAGCAGAATCATGAATTTATCACTGAAAATGCATATCTCAGCTGGAAACCCAACGAAACCGTAGATATCGCAGTTTCCGCATGTCAAACGCACTGTCGAGTGCTGAAAACACCAGAAAACGTGTTTTTCGCATTCAATAGCACGAAAACAGCGATTTCGGTGATTATGCACACTTGTAACAGCAGGATAATGAAGACTATCACTGAAAATGCATATCTCAGCTGGAAACCAAACTATACCGAAGATATTTCTGTTTCCGCATGTCAAACTCACTGCGGAGTGCTGAAAACACCAGGAAACGTGTTCTTCGCATTCAATAGCACGAAAATAGCGATTTCGGTGATACTGCACACTTGTAACAGCAGAATCATGAATTTATCACTGAAAATGCATATCTCAGCTGGAAACCCAACGAAACCGAAGATATCGCAGTTTCCGCATGTCAAACGCACTGTCGAGTGCTCAAAACACCAGAAAACGTGTTTTTCGCATTCAATAGCACGAAAACAGCGATTTCGGTGATTATGCGCACTTGTAACAGCAGGATAATGAAGATTATCACTGAAAATGCATATCTCAGCTGTAAACCCAACTATACCGAAGATATTTCCGTTTCCGCATGTCAAACGCACTGCGGAGTGCTGAAAACACCAGGAAACGTGTTTTTCGCATTCAACAGCACGAAACCAGCGATTTCGGTGATTCTGCACACCTGTAAAGCAGAATCATGAATTTATCACTGAAAATGCATATCTCAGCTGGAAACCCAAAGATACCAAAGATATCGCAGTTTCCGCATGTCAAACTCACTGCGGAGTGCTGAAAACACCAGGAAACGTGTTTTTCGCATTCAATAGCACGAAAACAGCGATTTCGGTGATACTGCACACTTGTGACAGCAGAATCATGAATTTATCACTGAAAATGCATATCTCAGCTGGAAACCCAACGAAACCGAAGATATCGCAGTTTCCGCATGTCAAACGCACTGTCGAGTGCTGAAAACATCAGAAAACGTGTTTTTCGCATTCAATAGCACGAAAACAGCGATTTCGGTGATTATGCACACTTGTAACAGCAGGATAATGAAGACTATCACTGAAAATGCATATCTCAGCTGGAAACCCAACTATACCGAAGATATTTCTGTTTCCGCATGTCAAACGCACTGCGGAGTGCTGAAAACACCAGGAAACGTGTTTTTCGCATTCAATAGCACGAAACCAGCGATTTCGGTGATTCTGCACACTTGCAACAGCAGGATAATGAAGACTATCACTGAAAATGCATATCTCAGCTGGAAACCCAACTATACCGAAGATATTTCTGTTTCCGCATGTCAAACTCACTGCGGAGTGCTGAAAACACACGGAAACGTGTTTTTCGCATTCAGTAGCACGAAACCAGCGATTTCGGTGATTCTGCACACTTGTAACAGCAGGATAATGAAGACTATCACTGAAAATGCATATCTCAGCTGGAAACCCAACTATACCGAAGATATTTCTGTTTCCGCATGTCAAACGCACTGCGGAGTGCTGAAAACACCAGGAAACGTGTTTTTCGCATTCAATAGCACGAAACCAGCGATTTCGGTGATTCTGCATACCTGTAAAAGCAGAATCATGAATTTATCACTGAAAATGCATATCTCAGCTGGAAACCCAAAGATACCAAAGATATCGCAGTTTCCGCATGTCAAACTCACTGCGGAGTTCTGAAAACACCAGGAAACGTGTTTTTCGCATTCAATAGCACGAAACCAGCGATTTCGGTGATTCTGCACACCTGTAAATGCAGAATCATGAATTTATCTCTGAAAATGCATATCTCAGCTGGAAACACAAAGATACCAAAGATATCGCAGTTTCCGCATGTTAAACGCACTGTGGAGTTCTGAAAACACCAGGAAACTTTTTTTTCGAATTCACTAGCACGAAAACAGCGATTTCGGTGATTCTGCACACTTGTAACAGCAGGATAATGAATTTATCTCTGAAAATGCATATCTCAGCTGGAAACACAAAGATACCAAAGATATCGCAGTTTCCGCATGTTAAACGCACTGTGGAGTTCTGAAAACACCAGGAAACGTGTTTTTCGAATTCAATAGCACGAAAACAGCGATTTCGGTGATTCTGCACACTTGTAACAGCAGGATAATGAAGATTATCACTGAAAATGCATATCTCAGCTGGAAACCCTACTATACCGAAGATATTTCTGTTTCCGCATGTCAAACTCACTGCGGAGTGCTGAAAACACCAGGAAACGTGCTTTTCGCATTCAATAGCACGAAAACAGCGATTTCGGTGATACTGCACACTTGTAACAGCAGGATAATGAAGACTATCACTGAAAATGCATATCTCAGCTGGAAACCCAACTATACCGAAGATATTTCTGTTTCCGCATGTCAAACTCACTGCGGAGTGCTGAAAACACCAGGAAACGTGTTTTTCGCATTCAATAGCACGAAAACAGCGATTTCGGTGATTCTGCACACTTGTAACAGCAGGATAATGAAGACTATCACTGAAAATGCATATCTCAGCTGGAAACCCAACTATACCGAAGATATTTCTGTTTCCGCATGTCAAACGCACTGCGGAGTGCTGAAAACACCAGGAAACGTGTTTTTCGCATTCAATAGCACGAAACCAGCGATTTCGGTGATTCTGCATACCTGTAAAAGCAGAATCATGAATTTATCACTGAAAATGCATATCTCAGCTGGAAACCCAAAGATACCAAAGATATCGCAGTTTCCGCATGTCAAACTCACTGCGGAGTTCTGAAAACACCAGGAAACGTGTTTTTCGCATTCAATAGCACGAAACCAGCGATTTCGGTGATTCTGCACACCTGTAAATGCAGAATCATGAATTTATCTCTGAAAATGCATATCTCAGCTGGAAACACAAAGATACCAAAGATATCGCAGTTTCCGCATGTTAAACGCACTGTGGAGTTCTGAAAACACCAGGAAACTTTTTTTTCGAATTCACTAGCACGAAAACAGCGATTTCGGTGATTCTGCACACTTGTAACAGCAGGATAATGAATTTATCTCTGAAAATGCATATCTCAGCTGGAAACACAAAGATACCAAAGATATCGCAGTTTCCGCATGTTAAACGCACTGTGGAGTTCTGAAAACACCAGGAAACGTGTTTTTCGAATTCAATAGCACGAAACCAGCGATTTCGGTGATTCTGCACACTTGTAACAGCAGGATAATGAAGACTATCACTGAAAATGCATATCTCAGCTGGAAACCCAACTATACCGAAGATATTTCTGTTTCCGCATGTCAAACGCACTGCGGAGTGCTGAAAACACCAGGAAACGTGTTTTTCGCATTCAATAGCACGAAACCAGCGATTTCGGTGATTCTGCATACCTGTAAAAGCAGAATCATGAATTTATCACTGAAAATGCATATCTCAGCTGGAAACCCAAAGATACCAAAGATATCGCAGTTTCCGCATGTCAAACTCACTGCGGAGTTCTGAAAACACCAGGAAACGTGTTTTTCGCATTCAATAGCACGAAACCAGCGATTTCGGTGATTCTGCACACCTGTAAATGCAGAATCATGAATTTATCTCTGAAAATGCATATCTCAGCTGGAAACACAAAGATACCAAAGATATCGCAGTTTCCGCATGTTAAACGCACTGTGGAGTTCTGAAAACACCAGGAAACTTTTTTTTCGAATTCACTAGCACGAAAACAGCGATTTCGGTGATTCTGCACACTTGTAACAGCAGGATAATGAATTTATCTCTGAAAATGCATATCTCAGCTGGAAACACAAAGATACCAAAGATATCGCAGTTTCCGCATGTTAAACGCACTGTGGAGTTCTGAAAACACCAGGAAACGTGTTTTTCGAATTCAATAGCACGAAAACAGCGATTTCGGTGATTCTGCACACTTGTAACAGCAGGATAATGAAGATTATCACTGAAAATGCATATCTCAGCTGGAAACCCTACTATACCGAAGATATTTCTGTTTCCGCATGTCAAACTCACTGCGGAGTGCTGAAAACACCAGGAAACGTGCTTTTCGCATTCAATAGCACGAAAACAGCGATTTCGGTGATACTGCACACTTGTAACAGCAGGATAATGAAGACTATCACTGAAAATGCATATCTCAGCTGGAAACCCAACTATACCGAAGATATTTCTGTTTCCGCATGTCAAACTCACTGCGGAGTGCTGAAAACACCAGGAAACGTGTTTTTCGCATTCAATAGCACGAAAACAGCGATTTCGGTGATTCTGCACACTTGTAACAGCAGGATAATGAAGACTATCACTGAAAATGTATATCTCAGCTGGAAACCCAACTATACCGAAGATATTTCTGTTTCCGCATGTCAAACGCACTGCGGAGTGCTGAAAACACCAGGACACGTGTTTTTCGCATTCAATAGCACGAAACCAGCGATTTCGGTGATTCTGCACACCTGTAAAAGCAGAATTATGAATTTATCACTGAAAATGCATATCTCAGCTGGATACCCAACGAAACCGAAGATATCGCAGTTTCCGCATGTCAAACGCACTGTGGAGTGCTGAAAACACCAGAAAACGTGTTTTATGCATTCAATATCACCAAAACAGCGGTTTCGGTGATTCTGCACACTTGTAACAGCAGGATAATGAAGGTTATCACTGAAAATGCATATCTCAGCTGGAAACCCAACTATACCGAAGATATTTCTGTTTCCGCATGTCAAACGCACTGCGGAGTGCTGAAAACACCAGAAAACGTGTTTTTCGCATTCAATAGCACGAAAACAGCGATTTCGGTGATTATGCACACTTGTAACAGCAGGATAATGAAGACTATCACTGAAAATGCATATCTCAGCTGGAAACCCAACTATACCGAAGATATTTCTGTTTCCGCATGTCAAACTCACTGCGGAGTGCTGAAAACACCAGGAAACGTGTTTTTCGCATTCAATAGCACGAAACCAGCGATTTCGGTGATTCTGCACACTTGTAACAGCAGGATAATGAAGACTATCACTGAAAATGCATATCTCAGCTGGAAACCCAACTATACCGAAGATATTTCTGTTTCCGCATGTCAAACGCACTGCGGAGTGCTGAAAACACCAGGAAACGTGTTTTTCGCATTCAATAGCACGAAACCAGCGATTTCGGTGATTCTGCACACTTGTAACAGCAGGATAATGAAGGTTATCACTGAAAATGCATATCTCAGCTGGAAACCTAACTATACCGAAGATATTTCTGTTTCCGCATGTCAAACTCACTGCGGAGTGCTGAAAACACCAGGAAACGTGTTTTTCGCATTCAATAGCACGAAAACAGCGATTTCGGTGATACTGCACACTTGTAACAGCAGAATCATGAATTTATCACGCTAAATGCATATCTCAGCTGGAAACCCAACGAAACCCAAGATATCGCAGTTTCCGCATGTCAAACGCACTGTCGAGTGCTGAAAACACCAGAAAACGTGTTTTTCGCATTCAATAGCACGAAAACAGCGATTTCGGTGATTATGCACACTTGTAACAGCAGGATAATGAAGACTATCACTGAAAATGCATATCTCAGCTGGAAACCCAACTATACCGAAGATATTTCTGTTTCCGCATGTCAAACGCACTGCGCAGTGCTGAAAACACCAGGAAACGTGTTTTTCGCATTCAATAGCACGAAACCAGCGATTTCGGTGATTCTGCACACTTGTAACAGCAGGATAATGAAGACTATCACTGAAAATGCATATCTCAGCTGGAAACCCAACTATACCGAAGATATTTCTGTTTCCGCATGTCAAACTCACTGCGGAGTGCTGAAAACACACGGAAACGTGTTTTTCGCATTCAGTAGCACGAAACCAGCGATTTCGGTGATTCTGCACACTTGTAACAGCAGGATAATGAAGACTATCACTGAAAATGCATATCTCAGCTGGAAACCCAACTATACCGAAGATATTTCTGTTTCCGCATGTCAAACGCACTGCGGAGTGCTGAAAACACCAGGAAACGTGTTTTTCGCATTCAATAGCACGAAACCAGCGATTTCGGTGATTCTGCATACCTGTAAAAGCAGAATCATGAATTTATCACTGAAAATGCATATCTCAGCTGGAAACCCAAAGATACCAAAGATATCGCAGTTTCCGCATGTCAAACTCACTGCGGAGTTCTGAAAACACCAGGAAACGTGTTTTTCGCATTCAATAGCACGAAACCAGCGATTTCGGTGATTCTGCACACCTGTAAATGCAGAATCATGAATTTATCTCTGAAAATGCATATCTCAGCTGGAAACACAAAGATACCAAAGATATCGCAGTTTCCGCATGTTAAACGCACTGTGGAGTTCTGAAAACACCAGGAAACTTTTTTTTCGAATTCACTAGCACGAAAACAGCGATTTCGGTGATTCTGCACACTTGTAACAGCAGGATAATGAATTTATCTCTGAAAATGCATATCTCAGCTGGAAACACAAAGATACCAAAGATATCGCAGTTTCCGCATGTTAAACGCACTGTGGAGTTCTGAAAACACCAGGAAACGTGTTTTTCGAATTCAATAGCACGAAAACAGCGATTTCGGTGATTCTGCACACTTGTAACAGCAGGATAATGAAGATTATCACTGAAAATGCATATCTCAGCTGGAAACCCTACTATACCGAAGATATTTCTGTTTCCGCATGTCAAACTCACTGCGGAGTGCTGAAAACACCAGGAAACGTGCTTTTCGCATTCAATAGCACGAAAACAGCGATTTCGGTGATACTGCACACTTGTAACAGCAGGATAATGAAGACTATCACTGAAAATGCATATCTCAGCTGGAAACCCAACTATACCGAAGATATTTCTGTTTCCGCATGTCAAACTCACTGCGGAGTGCTGAAAACACCAGGAAACGTGTTTTTCGCATTCAATAGCACGAAAACAGCGATTTCGGTGATTCTGCACACTTGTAACAGCAGGATAATGAAGACTATCACTGAAAATGTATATCTCAGCTGGAAACCCAACTATACCGAAGATATTTCTGTTTCCGCATGTCAAACGCACTGCGGAGTGCTGAAAACACCAGGACACGTGTTTTTCGCATTCAATAGCACGAAACCAGCGATTTCGGTGATTCTGCACACCTGTAAAAGCAGAATTATGAATTTATCACTGAAAATGCATATCTCAGCTGGATACCCAACGAAACCGAAGATATCGCAGTTTCCGCATGTCAAACGCACTGTGGAGTGCTGAAAACACCAGAAAACGTGTTTTATGCATTCAATATCACCAAAACAGCGGTTTCGGTGATTCTGCACACTTGTAACAGCAGGATAATGAAGGTTATCACTGAAAATGCATATCTCAGCTGGAAACCCAACTATACCGAAGATATTTCTGTTTCCGCATGTCAAACGCACTGCGGAGTGCTGAAAACACCAGAAAACGTGTTTTTCGCATTCAATAGCACGAAAACAGCGATTTCGGTGATTATGCACACTTGTAACAGCAGGATAATGAAGACTATCACTGAAAATGCATATCTCAGCTGGAAACCCAACTATACCGAAGATATTTCTGTTTCCGCATGTCAAACTCACTGCGGAGTGCTGAAAACACCAGGAAACGTGTTTTTCGCATTCAATAGCACGAAACCAGCGATTTCGGTGATTCTGCACACTTGTAACAGCAGGATAATGAAGACTATCACTGAAAATGCATATCTCAGCTGGAAACCCAACTATACCGAAGATATTTCTGTTTCCGCATGTCAAACGCACTGCGGAGTGCTGAAAACACCAGGAAACGTGTTTTTCGCATTCAATAGCACGAAACCAGCGATTTCGGTGATTCTGCACACTTGTAACAGCAGGATAATGAAGGTTATCACTGAAAATGCATATCTCAGCTGGAAACCTAACTATACCGAAGATATTTCTGTTTCCGCATGTCAAACTCACTGCGGAGTGCTGAAAACACCAGGAAACGTGTTTTTCGCATTCAATAGCACGAAAACAGCGATTTCGGTGATACTGCACACTTGTAACAGCAGAATCATGAATTTATCACGCTAAATGCATATCTCAGCTGGAAACCCAACGAAACCCAAGATATCGCAGTTTCCGCATGTCAAACGCACTGTCGAGTGCTGAAAACACCAGAAAACGTGTTTTTCGCATTCAATAGCACGAAAACAGCGATTTCGGTGATTATGCACACTTGTAACAGCAGGATAATGAAGACTATCACTGAAAATGCATATCTCAGCTGGAAACCCAACTATACCGAAGATATTTCTGTTTCCGCATGTCAAACGCACTGCGCAGTGCTGAAAACACCAGGAAACGTGTTTTTCGCATTCAATAGCACGAAACCAGCGATTTCGGTGATTCTGCACACTTGTAACAGCAGGATAATGAAGACTATCACTGAAAATGCATATCTCAGCTGGAAACCCAACTATACCGAAGATATTTCTGTTTCCGCATGTCAAACGCACTGCGGAGTGCTGAAAACACCAGGAAACGTGTTTTTCGCATTCAATAGCACGAAACCAGCGATTTCGGTGATTCTGCACACTTGTAACAGCAGGATAATGAAGGTTATCACTGAAAATGCATATCTCAGCTGGAAACCTAACTATACCGAAGATATTTCTGTTTCCGCATGTCAAACTCACTGCGGAGTGCTGAAAACACCAGGAAACGTGTTTTTCGCATTCAATAGCACGAAAACAGCGATTTCGGTGATACTGCACACTTGTAACAGCAGAATCATGAATTTATCACGCAAAATGCATATCTCAGCTGGAAACCCAACGAAACCCAAGATATCGCAGTTTCCGCATGTCAAACGCACTGTCGAGTGCTGAAAACACCAGAAAACGTGTTTTTCGCATTCAATAGCACGAAAACAGCGATTTCGGTGATTATGCACACTTGTAACAGCAGGATAATGAAGACTATCACTGAAAATGCATATCTCAGCTGGAAACCCAACTATACCGAAGATATTTCTGTTTCCGCATGTCAAACTCACTGCGGACTGCTGAAAACACCAGGAAACGTGTTTTTCGAATTCAATAGCACGAAAACAGCGATTTCGGTGATTCTGCACACTTGTAACAGCAGGATAATGAAGATTATCACTGAAAATGCATATCTCAGCTGGAAACCCTACTATACCGAAGATATTTCTGTTTCCGCATGTCAAACTCACTGCGGAGTGCTGAAAACACCAGGAAACGTGTTTTTCGCATTCAATAGCACGAAAACAGTGATTTCGGTGATTCTGCACACCTGTAAAAGCAGAATCATGAATTTATCACTGAAAATGCATATCTCAGCTGGAAACCCAATGATACCAAAGATATCGCAGTTTCCGCATTTCAAACGCATTGTGGAGTGCTGAAAACACCGGGAAACGTGTTTTATGCATTCAATATCACGAAAACAGCGGTTTCGGTGATTCTGCACACTTGTAACAGCAGGATAATGAAGGTTATCACTGAAAATGCATATCTCAGCTGGAAACCAAACTATACCGAAGATATTTCTGTTTCCGCATGTCAAACGCACTGCGGAGTGCTGAAAACACCAGGACACGTGTTTTTCGCATTCAATAGCACGAAACCAGCGATTTCGGTGATTCTGCACACCTGTAAAAGCAGAATCATGAATTTATCACTGAAAATGCATATCTCAGCTGGATACCCAACGAAACCGAAGATATCGCAGTTTCCGCATGTCAAACGCACTGTGGAGTGCTGAAAACACCAGAAAACGTGATTTATGCATTCAATATCACGAAAACAGCGGTTTCGGTGATTCTGCACACTTGTAACAGCAGGATAATGAAGGTTATCACTGAAAATGCATATCTCAGCTGGAAACCCAACTATACCGAAGCTATTTCTGTTTCCGCATGTCAAACGCACTGCGGAGTGCTGAAAACACCAGGACACGTGTTTTTCGCATTCAATAGCACGAAACCAGCGATTTCGGTGATTCTGCACACTTGTAACAGCAGAATCATGAATTTATCACTGAAAATGCATATCTCAGCTGGAAACCCAACGAAACCGAAGATATCGCAGTTTCCGCATGTCAAACGCACTGTCGAGTGCTGAAAACACCAGAAAACGTGTTTTTCGCATTCAATAGCACGAAAACAGCGATTTCGGTGATTATGCACACTTGTAACAGCAGGATAATGAAGACTATCACTGAAAATGCATATCTCAGCTGGAAACCCAACTATACCGAAGATATTTCTGTTTCCGCATGTCAAACTCACTGCGGAGTGCTGAAAACACCAGGAAACGTGTTTTTCGCATTCAATAGCACGAAAACAGCGATTTCGGTGATTCTGCACACTTGTAACAGCAGGATAATGAAGACTATCACTGAAAATGCATATCTCAGCTGGAAACCCAACTATACCGAAGATATTTCTGTTTCCGCATGTCAAACTCACTGCGGAGTGCTGAAAACACCAGGAAACGTGTTCTTCGCATTCAATAGCACGAAAATAGCGATTTCGGTGATACTGCACACTTGTAACAGCAGAATCATGAATTTATCACTGAAAATGCATATCTCAGCTGGAAACCCAACGAAACCGAAGATATCGCAGTTTCCGCATGTCAAACGCACTGTCGAGTGCTCAAAACACCAGAAAACGTGTTTTTCGCATTCAATAGCACGAAAACAGCGATTTCGGTGATTATGCGCACTTGTAACAGCAGGATAATGAAGACTATCACTGAAAATGCATATCTCAGCTGGAAACCCAACTATACCGAAGATATTTCCGTTTCCGCATGACAAACGCACTGCGGAGTGCTGAAAACACCAGGAAACGTGTTTTATGCATTCAATATCACGAAAACAGCGGTTTCGGTGATTCTGCACACTTGTAACAGCAGGTTAATGAAGGTTATCACTGAAAATGCATATCTCAGCTGGAAACCCAACTATACCGAAGATATTTCTGTTTCCGCATGTCAAACGCACTGCGGAGTGCTGAAAACACCAGGACACGTGTTTTTCGCATTCAATAGCACGAAACCAGCGATTTCGGTGATTCTGCACACCTGTAAAAGCAGAATCATGAATTTACCACTGAAAATGCATATCTCAGCTGGATACCCAACGAAACCGAAGATATCGCAGTTTCCGCATGTCAAACGCACTGTGGAGTGCTGAAAACACCAGAAAACGTGTTTTATGCATTCAATATCACGAAAACAGCGGTTTCGGTGATTCTGCACACTTGTAACAGCAGGATAATGAAGACTATCACTGAAAATGCATATCTCAGCTGGAAACCCAACTATACCGAAGATATTTCTGTTTCCGCATGTCAAACTCACTGCGGAGTGCTGAACACACCAGGAAACGTGTTTTTCGCATTCAATAGCACGAAAACAGCGATTTCGGTGATTATGCACACTTGTAACAGCAGGATAATGAAGGTTATCACTGAAAATGCATATCTCAGCTGGAAACCAAACTATACCGAAGATATTTCTGTTTCCGCATGTCAAACGCACTGCGGAGTGCTGAAAACACCAGGACACGTGTTTTTCGCATTCAATAGCACGAAACCAGCGATTTCGGTGATTCTGCACACCTGTAAAAGCAGAATTATGAATTTATCACTGAAAATGCATATCTCAGCTGGATACCCAACGAAACCGAAGATATCGCAGTTTCCGCATGTCAAACGCACTGTGGAGTGCTGAAACACCAGAAAACGTGTTTTATGCATTCAATATCACCAAAACAGCGGTTTCGGTGATTTTGCACACTTGTAACAGCAGGATAATGAAGGTTATCACTGAAAATGCATATCTCAGCTGGAAACCCAACTATACCGAAGATATTTCTGTTTCCGCATGTCAAACGCACTGCGGAGTGCTGAAAACACCAGAAAACGTGTTTTTCGCATTCAATAGCACGAAAACAGCGATTTCGGTGATTATGCACACTTGTAACAGCAAGATAATGAAGACTATCACTGAAAATGCATATCTCAGCTGGAAACCCAACTATACCGAAGATATTTCTGTTTCCGCATGTCAAACTCACTGCGGAGTGCTGAAAACACCAGGAAACGTGTTTTTCGCATTCAATAGCACGAAACCAGCGATTTCGGTGATTCTGCACACTTGTAACAGCAGGATAATGAAGACTATCACTGAAAATGCATATCTCAGCTGGAAACCCAACTATACCGAAGATATTTCTGTTTCCGCATGTCAAACGCACTGCGGAGTGCTGAAAACACCAGGAAACGTGTTTTTCGCATTCAATAGCACGAAACCAGCGATTTCGGTGATTCTGCACACTTGTAACAGCAGGATAATGAAGGTTATCACTGAAAATGCATATCTCAGCTGGAAACCTAACTATACCGAAGATATTTCTGTTTCCGCATGTCAAACTCACTGCGGAGTGCTGAAAACACCAGGAAACGTGTTTTTCGCATTCAATAGCACGAAAACAGCGATTTCGGTGATACTGCACACTTGTAACAGCAGAATCATGAATTTATCACGCAAAATGCATATCTCAGCTGGAAACCCAACGAAACCCAAGATATCGCAGTTTCCGCATGTCAAACGCACTGTCGAGTGCTGAAAACACCAGAAAACGTGTTTTTCGCATTCAATAGCACGAAAACAGCGATTTCGGTGATTATGCACACTTGTAACAGCAGGATAATGAAGACTATCACTGAAAATGCATATCTCAGCTGGAAACCCAACTATACCGAAGATATTTCTGTTTCCGCATGTCAAACGCACTGCGGAGTGCTGAAAACACCAGGAAACGTGTTTTTCGCATTCAATAGCACGAAACCAGCGATTTCGTTGATTCTGCATACCTGTAAAAGCAGAATCATGAATTTATCACTGAAAATGCATATCTCAGCTGAAAACCCAAAGATACCAAAGATATCGCAGTTTCCGCATGTCAAACTCACTGCGGAGTGCTGAAAACACCAGGAAACGTGTTTTTCGCATTCAATAGCTCGAAAACAGCGATTTAGGTGATACTGCACACTTGTAACAGCAGAATCATGAATTTATCACTGAAAATGCATATCTCAGCTGGAAACCCAACGAAACCGTAGATATCGCAGTTTCCGCATGTCAAACGCACTGTCGAGTGCTGAAAACACCAGAAAACGTGTTTTTCGCATTCAATAGCACGAAAACAGCGATTTCGGTGATTATGCACACTTGTAACAGCA
Source organism: Anthophora plumipes (assembly GCA_951804975.1). Classification (NCBI taxonomy): domain Eukaryota; kingdom Metazoa; phylum Arthropoda; class Insecta; order Hymenoptera; family Apidae; genus Anthophora; species Anthophora plumipes. The sequence goes on from CATORF010000226.1 coordinate 1,956,534, forward strand.
GGATAATGAAGACTATCACTGAAAATGCATATCTCAGCTGGAAACCCAACTATACCGAAGATATTTCTGTTTCCGCATGTCAAACTCACTGCGGACTGCTGAAAACACCAGGAAACGTGTTTTTCGCATTCAATAGCACGAAACCAGCGATTTCGGTGATTCTGCACACTTGTAACAGCAGGATAATGAAGACTATCACTGAAAATGCATATCTCAGCTGGAAACCCAACTATACCGAAGATATTTCTGTTTCCGAATGTCAAACTCACTGCGGAGTGCTGAAAACACCAGGAAACGTGTTTTTCGAATTCAATAGCACGAAAACAGCGATTTCGGTGATTCTGCACATTTGTAACAGCAGGATAATGAAGATTATCACTGAAAATGCATATCTCAGCTGGAAACCCTACCATACCGAAGATATTTCTGTTTCCGCATGTCAAACTCACTGCGGAGTGCTGAAAACACCAGGAAACGTGTTTTTCGCATTCAATAGCACGAGAACAGCGATTTCGGTGATTCTGCACACCTGTAAAAGCAGAATCATGAATTTATCACTGAAAATGCATATCTCAGCTGGAAACCCAATGATACCAAAGATATCGCAGTTTCCGCATTTCAAACGCATTGTGGAGTGCTGAAAACACCGGGAAACGTGTTTTATGCATTCAATATCACGAAAACAGCGGTTTCGGTGATTCTGCACACTTGTAACAGCAGGATAATGAAGGTTATCACTGAAAATGCATATCTCAGCTGGAAACCAAACTATACCGAAGATATTTCTGTTTCCGCATGTCAAACGCACTGCGGAGTGCTGAAAACACCAGGACACGTGTTTTTCGCATTCAATAGCACGAAACCAGCGATTTCGGTGATTCTGCACACCTGTAAAAGCAAAATCATGAATTTATCACTGAAAATGCATATCTCAGCTGGATACCCAACGAAACCGAAGATATCGCAGTTTCCGCATGTCAAACGCACTGTGGAGTGCTGAAAACACCAGAAAACGTGATTTATGCATTCAATATCACGAAAACAGCGGTTTCGGTGATTCTGCACACTTGTAACAGCAGGATAATGAAGGTTATCACTGAAAATGCATATCTCAGCTGGAAACCCAACTATACCGAAGCTATTTCTGTTTCCGCATGTCAAACGCACTGCGGAGTGCTGAAAACACCAGGACACGTGTTTTTCGCATTCAATAGCACGAAACCAGCGATTTCGGTGATTCTGCACACTTGTAACAGCAGAATCATGAATTTATCACTGAAAATGCATATCTCAGCTGGAAACCCAACGAAACCGAAGATATCGCAGTTTCCGCATGTCAAACGCACTGTCGAGTGCTGAAAACACCAGAAAACGTGTTTTTCGCATTCAATAGCACGAAAACAGCGATTTCGGTGATTATGCACACTTGTAACAGCAGGATAATGAAGACTATCACTGAAAATGCATATCTCAGCTGGAAACCCAACTATACCGAAGATATTTCTGTTTCCGCATGTCAAACTCACTGCGGAGTGCTGAAAACACCAGGAAACGTGTTTTTCGCATTCAATAGCACGAAACCAGCTATTTCGGTGATTCTGCACACCTGTAAAAGCAGAATCATGAATTTATCACTGAAAATGCATATCTCAGCTGGAAACCCAAAGATACCAAAGATATCGCAGTTTCCGCATGTCAAACGCACTGTGGAGTGCTGAAAACACCAGAAAACGTGTCTTATGCATTCAGTATCACGAAAACAGCGGTTTCGGTGATTCTGCACACTTGTAACAGCAGGATAATGAAGACTATCACTGAAAATGCATATCTCAGCTGGAAACCCAACTATACCGAAGATATTTCTGTTTCCGCATGTCAAACGCACTGCGGAGTGCTGAAAACACCAGGAAACGTGTTTTTCGCATTCAATAGCACGAAACCAGCGATTTCGTTGATTCTGCATACCTGTAATAGCAGAATCATGAATTTATCACTGAAAATGCATATCTCAGCTGGAAACCCAAAGATACCAAAGATATCGCAGTTTCCGCATGTCAAACTCACTGCGGAGTGCTGAAAACACCAGGAAACGTGTTTTTCGCATTCAATAGCTCGAAAACAGCGATTTAGGTGATACTGCACACTTGTAACAGCAGAATCATGAATTTATCACTGAAAATGCGTATCTCAGCTGGAAACCCAACGAAACCGTAGATATCGCAGTTTCCGCATGTCAAACGCACTGTCGAGTGCTGAAAACACCAGATAACGTGTTTTTCGCATTCAATAGCACGAAAACAGCGATTTCGGTGATTATGCACACTTGTAACAGCAGGATAATGAAGACTATCACTGAAAATGCATATCTCAGCTGGAAACCCAACTATACCGAAGATATTTCTGTTTCCGCATGTCAAACTCACTGCGGACTGCTGAAAACACCAGGAAACGTGTTTTTCGCATTCAATAGCACGAAACCAGCGATTTCGGTGATTCTGCACACTTGTAACAGCAGGATAATGAAGACTATCACTGAAAATGCATATCTCAGCTGGAAACCCAACTATACCGAAGATATTTCTGTTTCCGAATGTCAAACTCACTGCGGAGTGCTGAAAACACCAGGAAACGTGTTTTTCGCATTCAATAGCACGAAACCAGCGATTTCGGTGATTCTGCACACCTGTAAAAGCAGAATCATGAATTTATCACTGAAAATGCATATCTCAGCTGGAAACCCTACTATACCGAAGATATTTCTGTTTCCGCATGTCAAACTCACTGCGGAGTGCTGAAAACACCAGGAAACGTGCTTTTCGCATTCAATAGCACGAAAACAGCGATTTCGGTGATACTGCACACTTGTAACAGCAGGATAATGAAGACTATCACTGAAAATGCATATCTCAGCTGGAAACCCAACTATACCGAAGATATTTCTGTTTCCGCATGTCAAACTCACTGCGGAGTGCTGAAAACACCAGGAAACGTGTTTTTCGCATTCAATAGCACGAAAACAGCGATTTCGGTGATTCTGCACACTTGTAACAGCAGGATAATGAAGACTATCACTGAAAATGCATATCTCAGCTGGAAACCCAACTATACCGAAGATATTTCTGTTTCCGCATGTCAAACTCACTGCGGAGTGCTGAAAACACCAGGAAACGTGTTCTTCGCATTCAATAGCACGAAAATAGCGATTTCGGTGATACTGCACACTTGTAACAGCAGGATAATGAAGACTATCACTGAAAATGCATATCTCAGCTGGAAACCAAACTATACCGAAGATATTTCTGTTTCCGCATGTCAAACGCACTGCGGAGTGCTGAAAACACCAGGACACGTGTTTTTCGCATTCAATAGCACGAAACCAGCGATTTCGGTGATTCTGCACACCTGTAAAAGCAGAATTATGAATTTATCACTGAAAATGCATATCTCAGCTGGATACCCAACGAAACCGAAGATATCGCAGTTTCCGCATGTCAAACGCACTGTGGAGTGCTGAAAACACCAGAAAACGTGTTTTATGCATTCAATATCACCAAAACAGCGGTTTCGGTGATTCTGCACACTTGTAACAGCAGGATAATGAAGGTTATAACTGAAAATGCATATCTCAGCTGGAAACCCAACTATACCGAAGATATTTCTGTTTCCGCATGTCAAACGCACTGCGGAGTGCTGAAAACACCAGAAAACGTGTTTTTCGCATTCAATAGCACGAAAACAGCGATTTCGGTGATTATGCACACTTGTAACAGCAGGATAATGAAGACTATCACTGAAAATGCATATCTCAGCTGGAAACCCAACTATACCGAAGATATTTCTGTTTCCGCATGTCAAACTCACTGCGGAGTGCTGAAAACACCAGGAAACGTGTTTTTCGCATTCAATAGCACGAAACCAGCGATTTCGGTGATTCTGCACACTTGTAACAGCAGGATAATGAAGACTATCACTGAAAATGCATATCTCAGCTGGAAACCCAACTATACCGAAGATATTTCTGTTTCCGCATGTCAAACGCACTGCGGAGTGCTGAAAACACCAGGAAACGTGTTTTTCGCATTCAATAGCACGAAACCAGCGATTTCGTTGATTCTGCATACCTGTAAAAGCAGAATCATGAATTTATCACTGAAAATGCATATCTCAGCTGAAAACCCAAAGATACCAAAGATATCGCAGTTTCCGCATGTCAAACTCACTGCGGAGTGCTGAAAACACCAGGAAACGTGTTTTTCGCATTCAATAGCTCGAAAACAGCGATTTAGGTGATACTGCACACTTGTAACAGCAGAATCATGAATTTATCACTGAAAATGCATATCTCAGCTGGAAACCCAACAAAACCGTAGATATCGCAGTTTCCGCATGTCAAACGCACTGTCGAGTGCTGAAAACACCAGAAAACGTGTTTTTCGCATTCAATAGCACGAAAACAGCGATTTCGGTGATTATGCACACTTGTAACAGCAGGATAATGAAGACTATCACTGAAAATGCATATCTCAGCTGGAAACCCAACTATACCGAAGATATTTCTGTTTCCGCATGTCAAACTCACTGCGGACTGCTGAAAACACCAGGAAACGTGTTTTTCGCATTCAATAGCACGAAACCAGCGATTTCGGTGATTCTGCACACTTGTAACAGCAGGATAATGAAGACTATCACTGAAAATGCATATCTCAGCTGGAAACCCAACTATACCGAAGATATTTCTGTTTCCGAATGTCAAACTCACTGCGGAGTGCTGAAAACACCAGGAAACGTGTTTTTCGAATTCAATAGCACGAAAACAGCGATTTCGGTGATTCTGCACACTTGTAACAGCAGGATAATGAAGATTATCACTGAAAATGCATATCTCAGCTGGAAACCCTACTATACCGAAGATATTTCTGTTTCCGCATGTCAAACTCACTGCGGAGTGCTGAAAACACCAGGAAACGTGTTTTTCGCATTCAATAGCACGAAAACAGCGATTTCGGTGATTCTGCACACCTGTAAAAGCAGAATCATGAATTTATCACTGAAAATGCATATCTCAGCTGGAAACCCAATGATACCAAAGATATCGCAGTTTCCGCATTTCAAACGCATTGTGGAGTGCTGAAAACACCGGGAAACGTGTTTTATGCATTCAATATCACGAAAACAGCGGTTTCGGTGATTCTGCACACTTGTAACAGCAGGATAATGAAGGTTATCACTGAAAATGCATATCTCAGCTGGAAACCAAACTATACCGAAGATATTTCTGTTTCCGCATGTCAAACGCACTGCGGAGTGCTGAAAACACCAGGACACGTGTTTTTCGCATTCAATAGCACGAAACCAGCGATTTCGGTGATTCTGCACACCTGTAAAAGCAGAATCATGAATTTATCACTGAAAATGCATATCTCAGCTGGATTCCCAACGAAACCGAAGATATCGCAGTTTCCGCATGTCAAACGCACTGTGGAGTGCTGAAAACACCAGAAAACGTGATTTATGCATTCAATATCACGAAAACAGCGGTTTCGGTGATTCTGCACACTTGTAACAGCAGGATAATGAAGGTTATCACTGAAAATGCATATCTCAGCTGGAAACCCAACTATACCGAAGATATTTCTGTTTCCGCATGTCAAACTCACTGCGGAGTGCTGAAAACACCAGGAAACGTGTTCTTCGCATTCAATAGCACGAAAATAGCGATTTCGGTGATACTGCACACTTGTAACAGCAGAATCATGAATTTATCACTGAAAATGCATATCTCAGCTGGAAACCCAACGAAACCGAAGATATCGCAGTTTCCGCATGTCAAACGCACTGTCGAGTGCTCAAAACACCAGAAAACGTGTTTTTCGCATTCAATAGCACGAAAACAGCGATTTCGGTGATTATGCGCACTTGTAACAGCAGGATAATGAAGACTATCACTGAAAATGCATATCTCAGCTGGAAACCCAACTATACCGAAGATATTTCCGTTTCCGCATGACAAACGCACTGCGGAGTGCTGAAAACACCAGGAAACGTGTTTTATGCATTCAATATCACGAAAACAGCGGTTTCGGTGATTCTGCACACTTGTAACAGCAGGTTAATGAAGGTTATCACTGAAAATGCATATCTCAGCTGGAAACCCAACTATACCGAAGATATTTCTGTTTCCGCATGTCAAACGCACTGCGGAGTGCTGAAAACACCAGGACACGTGTTTTTCGCATTCAATAGCACGAAACCAGCGATTTCGGTGATTCTGCACACCTGTAAAAGCAGAATCATGAATTTACCACTGAAAATGCATATCTCAGCTGGATACCCAACGAAACCGAAGATATCGCAGTTTCCGCATGTCAAACGCACTGTGGAGTGCTGAAAACACCAGAAAACGTGTTTTATGCATTCAATATCACGAAAACAGCGGTTTCGGTGATTCTGCACACTTGTAACAGCAGGATAATGAAGACTATCACTGAAAATGCATATCTCAGCTGGAAACCCAACTATACCGAAGATATTTCTGTTTCCGCATGTCAAACTCACTGCGGAGTGCTGAACACACCAGGAAACGTGTTTTTCGCATTCAATAGCACGAAAACAGCGATTTCGGTGATTATGCACACTTGTAACAGCAGGATAATGAAGGTTATCACTGAAAATGCATATCTCAGCTGGAAACCAAACTATACCGAAGATATTTCTGTTTCCGCATGTCAAACGCACTGCGGAGTGCTGAAAACACCAGGACACGTGTTTTTCGCATTCAATAACACGAAACCAGCGATTTCGGTGATTCTGCACACCTGTAAAAGCAGAATTATGAATTTATCACTGAAAATGCATATCTCAGCTGGATACCCAACGAAACCGAAGATATCGCAGTTTCCGCATGTCAAACGCACTGTGGAGTGCTGAAAACACCAGAAAACGTGTTTTATGCATTCAATATCACCAAAACAGCGGTTTCGGTGATTCTGCACACTTGTAACAGCAGGATAATGAAGGTTATCACTGAAAATGCATATCTCAGCTGGAAACCCAACTATACCGAAGATATTTCTGTTTCCGCATGTCAAACGCACTGCGGAGTGCTGAAAACACCAGAAAACGTGTTTTTCGCATTCAATAGCACGAAAACAGCGATTTCGGTGATTATGCACACTTGTAACAGCAGGATAATGAAGACTATCACTGAAAATGCATATCTCAGCTGGAAACCCAACTATACCGAAGATATTTCTGTTTCCGCATGTCAAACTCACTGCGGAGTGCTGAAAACACCAGGAAACGTGTTTTTCGCATTCAATAGCACGAAACCAGCGATTTCGGTGATTCTGCACACTTGTAACAGCAGGATAATGAAGACTATCACTGAAAATGCATATCTCAGCTGGAAACCCAACTATACCGAAGATATTTCTGTTTCCGCATGTCAAACGCACTGCGGAGTGCTGAAAACACCAGGAAACGTGTTTTTCGCATTCAATAGCACGAAACCAGCGATTTCGGTGATTCTGCACACTTGTAACAGCAGGATAATGAAGGTTATCACTGAAAATGCATATCTCAGCTGGAAACCTAACTATACCGTAGATATTTCTGTTTCCGCATGTCAAACTCACTGCGGAGTGCTGAAAACACCAGGAAACGTGTTTTTCGCATTCAATAGCACGAAAACAGCGATTTCGGTGATACTGCACACTTGTAACAGCAGAATCATGAATTTATCACGCAAAATGCATATCTCAGCTGGAAACCCAACGAAACCCAAGATATCGCAGTTTCCGCATGTCAAACGCACTGTCGAGTGCTGAAAACACCAGAAAACGTGTTTTTCGCATTCAATAGCACGAAAACAGCGATTTCGGTGATTATGCACACTTGTAACAGCAGGATAATGAAGACTATCACTGAAAATGCATATCTCAGCTGGAAACCCAACTATACCGAAGATATTTCTGTTTCCGCATGTCAAACGCACTGCGGAGTGCTGAAAACACCAGGAAACGTGTTTTTCGCATTCAATAGCACGAAACCAGCGATTTCGTTGATTCTGCATACCTGTAAAAGCAGAATCATGAATTTATCACTGAAAATGCATATCTCAGCTGAAAACCCAAAGATACCAAAGATATCGCAGTTTCCGCATGTCAAACTCACTGCGGAGTGCTGAAAACACCAGGAAACGTGTTTTTCGCATTCAATAGCTCGAAAACAGCGATTTAGGTGATACTGCACACTTGTAACAGCAGAATCATGAATTTATCACTGAAAATGCATATCTCAGCTGGAAACCCAACGAAACCGTAGATATCGCAGTTTCCGCATGTCAAACGCACTGTCGAGTGCTGAAAACACCAGAAAACGTGTTTTTCGCATTCAATAGCACGAAAACAGCGATTTCGGTGATTATGCACACTTGTAACAGCAGGATAATGAAGACTATCACTGAAAATGCATATCTCAGCTGGAAACCCAACTATACCGAAGATATTTCTGTTTCCGCATGTCAAACTCACTGCGGACTGCTGAAAACACCAGGAAACGTGTTTTTCGCATTCAATAGCACGAAACCAGCGATTTCGGTGATTCTGCACACTTGTAACAGCAGGATAATGAAGACTATCACTGAAAATGCATATCTCAGCTGGAAACCCAACTATACCGAAGATATTTCTGTTTCCGAATGTCAAACTCACTGCGGAGTGCTGAAAACACCAGGAAACGTGTTTTTCGAATTCAATAGCACGAAAACAGCGATTTCGGTGATTCTGCACACTTGTAACAGCAGGATAATGAAGATTATCACTGAAAATGCATATCTCAGCTGGAAACCCTACTATACCGAAGATATTTCTGTTTCCGCATGTCAAACTCACTGCGGAGTGCTGAAAACACCAGGAAACGTGTTTTTCGCATTCAATAGCACGAAAACAGCGATTTCGGTGATTCTGCACACCTGTAAAAGCAGAATCATGAATTTATCACTGAAAATGCATATCTCAGCTGGAAACCCAATGATACCAAAGATATCGCAGTTTCCGCATTTCAAACGCATTGTGGAGTGCTGAAAACACCGGGAAACGTGTTTTATGCATTCAATATCACGAAAACAGCGGTTTCGGTGATTCTGCACACTTGTAACAGCAGGATAATGAAGGTTATCACTGAAAATGCATATCTCAGCTGGAAACCAAACTATACCGAAGATATTTCTGTTTCCGCATGTCAAACGCACTGCGGAGTGCTGAAAACACCAGGACACGTGTTTTTCGCATTCAATAGCACGAAACCAGCGATTTCGGTGATTCTCCACACCTGTAAAAGCAGAATCATGAATTTATCACTGAAAATGCATATCTCAGCTGGATACCCAACGAAACCGAAGATATCGCAGTTTCCGCATGTCAAACGCACTGTGGAGTGCTGAAAACACCAGAAAACGTGATTTATGCATTCAATATCACGAAAACAGCGGTTTCGGTGATTCTGCACACTTGTAACAGCAGGATAATGAAGGTTATCACTGAAAATGCATATCTCAGCTGGAAACCCAACTATACCGAAGCTATTTCTGTTTCCGCATGTCAAACGCACTGCGGAGTGCTGAAAACACCAGGACACGTGTTTTTCGCATTCAATAGCACGAAACCAGCGATTTCGTTGATTCTGCATACCTGTAATAGCAGAATCATGAATTTATCACTGAAAATGCATATCTCAGCTGGAAACCCAAAGATACCAAAGATATCGCAGTTTCCGCATGTCAAACTCACTGCGGAGTGCTGAAAACACCAGGAAACGTGTTTTTCGCATTCAATAGCTCGAAAACAGCGATTTAGGTGATACTGCACACTTGTAACAGCAGAATCATGAATTTATCACTGAAAATGCGTATCTCAGCTGGAAACCCAACGAAACCGTAGATATCGCAGTTTCCGCATGTCAAACGCACTGTCTAGTGCTGAAAACACCAGATAACGTGTTTTTCGCATTCAATAGCACGAAAACAGCGATTTCGGTGATTATGCACACTTGTAACAGCAGGATAATGAAGACTATCACTGAAAATGCATATCTCAGCTGGAAACCCAACTATACCGAAGACATTTCTGTTTCCGCATGTCAAACTCACTGCGGACTGCTGAAAACACCAGGAAACGTGTTTTTCGCATTCAATAGCACGAAACCAGCGATTTCGGTGATTCTGCACACTTGTAACAGCAGGATAATGAAGACTATCACTGAAAATGCATATCTCAGCTGGAAACCCAACTATACCGAAGATATTTCTGTTTCCGAATGTCAAACTCACTGCGGAGTGCTGAAAACACCAGGAAACGTGTTTTTCGAATTCAATAGCACGAAAACAGCGATTTCGGTGATTCTGCACACTTGTAACAGCAGGATAATGAAGATTATCACTGAAAATGCATATCTCAGCTGGAAACCCTACTATACCGAAGATATTTCTGTTTCCGCATGTCAAACTCACTGCGGAGTGCTGAAAACACCAGGAAACGTGTTTTTCGCATTCAATAGCACGAAAACAGCGATTTCGGTGATTCTGCACACCTGTAAAAGCAGAATCATGAATTTATCACTGAAAATGCATATCTCAGCTGGAAACCCAATGATACCAAAGATATCGCAGTTTCCGCATGTCAAACGCATTGTGGAGTTCTGAAAACACCAGGAAACGTGTTTTTCGAATTCAATAGCACGAAAACAGCGATTTCGGTGATTCTGCACACTTGTAACAGCAGGATAATGAAGATTATCACTGAAAATGCATATCTCAGCTGGAAACCCTACTATACCGAAGATATTTCTGTTTCCGCATGTCAAACTCACTGCGGAGTGCTGAAAACACCAGGAAACGCGTTTTTCGCATTCAATAGCACGAAAACAGCGATTTCGGTGATTCTGCACACCTGTAAAAGCAGAATCATGAATTTATCACTGAAAATGCATATATCAGCTGGAAACCCAACTATACCGAAGATATTTCTGTTTCCGCATGTCAAACGCACTGCGGAGTGCTGAAAACACCAGGAAACGTGTTTTTCGCATTCAATAGCACGAAACCAGCGATTTCGTTGATTCTGCATACCTGTAAAAGCAGAATCATGAATTTATCACTGAAAATGCATATCTCAGCTGGAAACCCAACTATACCGAAGATATTTCTGTTTCCGCATGTCAAACTCACTGCGGACTGCTGAAAACACCAGGAAACGTGTTTTTCGCATTCAATAGCACGAAACCAGCGATTTCGGTGATTCTGCACACTTGTAACAGCAGGATAATGAAGACTATCACTGAAAATGCATATCTCAGCTGGAAACCCAACTACACCGAAGATATTTCTGTTTCCGAATGTCAAACTCACTGCGGAGTGCTGAAAACACCAGGAAACGTGTTTTTCGAATTCCATAGCACGAAAACAGCGATTTCGGTGATTCTGCACACTTGTAACAGCAGGATAATGAAGATTATCACTGAAAATGCATATCTCAGCTGGAAACCCTACTATACCGAAGATATTTCTGTTTCCGCATGTCAAACTCACTGCGGAGTGCTGAAAACACCAGGAAACGTGTGTTTCGCATTCAATAGCACGAAAACAGCGATTTCGGTGATTCTGCACACTTGTAACAGCAGGATAATGAAGACTATCACTGAAAATGCATATCTCAGCTGGAAACCCAACTACACCGAAGATATTTCTGTTTCCGAATGTCAAACTCACTGCGGAGTGCTGAAAACACCAGGAAACGTGTTTTTCGAATTCCATAGCACGAAAACAGCGATTTCGGTGATTCTGCACACTTGTAACAGCAGGATAATGAAGATTATCACTGAAAATGCATATCTCAGCTGGAAACCCAACGAAACCGAAGATATCGCAGTTTCCGCATGTCAAACGCACTGTCGAGTGCTGAAAACATCAGAAAACGTGTTTTTCGCATTCAATAGCACGAAAACAGCGATTTCGGTGATTATGCACACTTGTAACAGCAGGATAATGAAGACTATCACTGAAAATGCATATCTCAGCTGGAAACCCAACTATACCGAAGATATTTCTGTTTCCGCATGTCAAACTCACTGCGGAGTGCTGAAAACACCAGGAAACGTGTTTTTCGCATTCAATAGCACGAAACCAGCGATTTCGGTGATTCTGCACACTTGTAACAGCAGGATAATGAAGACTATCACTGAAAATGCATATCTCAGCTGGAAACCCAACTATACCGAAGATATTTCTGTTTCCGCATGTCAAACGCACTGCGGAGTGCTGAAAACACCAGGAAACGTGTTTTTCGCATTCAATAGCACGAAACCAGCGATTTCGGTGATTCTGCACACTTGTAACAGCAGGATAATGAAGGTTATCACTGAAAATGCATATCTCAGCTGGAAACCTAACTATACCGAAGATATTTCTGTTTCCGCATGTCAAACTCACTGCGGAGTGCTGAAAACACCAGGAAACGTGTTTTTCGCATTCAATAGCACGAAAACAGCGATTTCGGTGATACTGCACACTTGTAACAGAAGAATCATGAATTTATCACGGAAAATGCATATCTCAGCTGGAAACCCAGCGAAACCCAAGATATCGCAGTTTCCGCATGTCAAACGCACTGTCGAGTGCTGAAAACACCAGAAAACGTGTTTTTCGCATTCAATAGCACGAAAACAGCGATTTCGGTGATTATGCACACTTGTAACAGCAGGATAATGAAGACTATCACTGAAAATGCATATCTCAGCTGGAAACCCAACTATACCGAAGATATTTCTGTTTCCGCATGTCAAACGCACTGTGCAGTGCTGAAAACACCAGGAAACGTGTTTTTCGCATTCAATAGCACGAAACCAGCGATTTCTCTGATTCTGCATACCTGTAAAAGCACAATCATGAATTTATCACTGAAAATGCATATCTCAGCTGGAAACCCAAAGATACCAAAGATATCGCAGTTTCCGCATGTCAAACTCACTGCGGAGTGCTGAAAACACCAGGAAACGTGTTTTTCGCATTCAATAGCTCGAAAACAGCGATTTAGGTGATACTGCACACTTGTAACAGCAGAATCATGAATTTATCACTGAAAATGCGTATCTCAGCTGGAAACCCAACGAAACCGTAGATATCGCAGTTTCCGCATGTCAAACGCACTGTCGAGTGCTGAAAACACCAGAAAACGTGTTTTTCGCATTCAATAGCTCGAAAACAGCGATTTAGGTGATTATGCACACTTGTAACAGCAGGATACTGAAGACTATCACTGAAAATGCATATCTCAGCTGGAAACCCAACTATACCGAAGATATTTCTGTTTCCGCATGTCAAACTCACTGCGGACTGCTGAAAACACCAGGAAACGTGTTTTTCGCATTCAATAGCACGAAACCAGCGATTTCGGTGATTCTGCACACTTGTTACAGCAGGATAATGAAGACTATCACTGAAAATGCATATCTCAGCTGGAAACCCAACTATACCGAAGATATTTCTGTTTCCGAATGTCAAAATCACTGCGGAGTGCTGAAAACACCAGGAAACGTGTTTTTCGAATTCAATAGCACGAAAACAGCGATTTCGGTGATTCTGCACACCTGTAAAAGCAGAATCATGAATTTATCACTGAAAATGCATATCTCAGCTGGAAACCCAATGATACCAAAGATATCGCAGTTTCCGCATGTCAAACGCATTGTGGAGTTCTGAAAACACCAGTAAACGTGTTTTTCGAATTCAATTGCACGAAAACAGCGATTTCGGTGATTCTGCACACTTGTAACAGCAGGATAATGAAGATTATCACTGAAAATGCTTATCTCAGCTGGAAACCCTACTATACCGAAGATATTTCTGTTTCCGCATGTCAAACTCACTGCGGAGTGCTGAAAACACCAGGAAACGTGTTTTTCGCATTCAATAGCACGAAACCAGCGATTTCGTTGATTCTGCATACCTGTAAAAGCAGAATCATGAATTCATCACTGAAAATGCATATCTCAGCTGGAAACCCAAAGATACCAAAGATATCGCAGTTTCCGCATGCTAAACGCACTGTGGAGTTCTGAAAACACCAGGAAACGTGTTTTTCGAATTCAATAGCACGAAAACAGCGATTTCGGTGATTCTGCACACTTGTAACAGCAGGATAATGAAGGTTATCACTGAAAATGCATATCTCAGCTGGAAACCCAACTATACCGAAGATATTTCTATTTCCGCATGACAATCGCAATGTGGAGTGCTGAAAACACCAGGAAACGTGTTTTTCGCATTCAATAGCACGAAAACAGCGATTTCGGTGATTCTGCAAACTTGAAACAGCAGAATCATGAATTTATCACTGAAAATGCATATCTCAGCTGGAAACCCAACGAAACCGTAGATATCGCGGTTTCCGCATGTCAAACGCACTGTCGAGTGCTGAAAACACCAGGAAACGTGTTTTTCGCATTCAATAGCACGAAACCAGCGATTTCGGTGATTCTGCACACTTGTAACAGCAGGATAATGAAGACTATCACTGAAAATGCATATCTCAGCTGGAAACCCAACTATACCGAAGATATTTCTGTTTCCGCATGTCAAACGCACTGCGGAGAGCTGAAAACACCAGGAAACGTGTTTTTCGCATTCAATAGCACGAAACCAGCGATTTCGGTGATTCTGCACACTTGTAACAGCAGGATAATGAAGGTTATCACTGAAAATGCATATCTCAGCTGGAAACCTAACTATACCGAAGATATTTCTGTTTCCGCATGTCAAACTCACTGCGGAGTGCTGAAAACACCAGGAAACGTGTTTTTCGCATTCAATAGCACGAAAACAGCGATTTCGGTGATTCTGCACACTTGTAACAGCAGGATAATGAAGACTATCACTGAAAATGCATATCTCAGCTGGAAACCCAACTATACCGAAGATATTTCTGTTTCCGCATGTCAAACGCACTGCGGAGTGCTGAAAACACCAGGAAACGTGTTTTTCGCATTCAATAGCACGAAACCAGCGATTTCGGTGATTCTGCACACTTGTAACAGCAGGATAATGAAGACTATCACTGAAAATGCATATCTCAGCTGGAAACCCAACTATACCGAAGATATTTCTGTTTCCGCATGTCAAACGCACTGCGGAGTGCTGAAAACACCAGGAAACGTGTTTTTCGCATTCAATAGCACGAAACCAGCGATTTCGGTGATTCTGCACACTTGTAACAGCAGGATAATGAAGGTTATCACTGAAAATGCATATCTCAGCTGGAAACCTAACTATACCGAAGATATTTCTGTTTCCGCATGTCAAACTCACTGCGGAGTGCTGAAAACACCAGGAAACGTGTTTTTCGCATTCAATAGCACGAAAACAGCGATTTCGGTGATACTGCACACTTGTAACAGCAGAATCATGAATTTATCACGGAAAATGCATATCTCAGCTGGAAACCCAGCGAAACCCAAGATATCGCAGTTTCCGCATGTCAAACGCACTGTCGAGTGCTGAAAACACCAGAAAACGTGTTTTTCGCATTCAATAGCACGAAAACAGCGATTTCGGTGATTATGCACACTTGTAACAGCAGGATAATGAAGACTATCACTGAAAATGCATATCTCAGCTGGAAACCCAACTATACCGAAGATATTTCTGTTTCCGCATGTCAAACGCACTGCGCAGTGCTGAAAACACCAGGAAACGTGTTTTTCGCATTCAATAGCACGAAACCAGCGATTTCGTTGATTCTGCATACCTGTAAAAGCACAATCATGAATTTATCACTGAAAATGCATATCTCAGCTGGAAACCCAAAGATACCAAAGATATCGCAGTTTCCGCATGTCAAACTCACTGCGGAGTGCTGAAAACACCAGGAAACGTGTTTTTCGCATTCAATAGCTCGAAAACAGCGATTTAGGTGATACTGCACACTTGTAACAGCAGAATCATGAATTTATCACTGAAAATGCGTATCTCAGCTGGAAACCCAACGAAACCGTAGATATCGCCGTTTCCGCATGTCAAACGCACTGTCGAGTGCTGAAAACACCAGAAAACGTGTTTTTCGCATTCAATAGCTCGAAAACAGCGATTTAGGTGATTATGCACACTTGTAACAGCAGGATACTGAAGACTATCACTGAAAATGCATATCTCAGCTGGAAACCCAACTATACCGAAGATATTTCTGTTTCCGCATGTCAAACTCACTGCGGACTGCTGAAAACACCAGGAAACGTGTTTTTCGCATTCAATAGCACGAAACCAGCGATTTCGGTGATTCTGCACACTTGTAACAGCAGGATAATGAAGACTATCACTGAAAATGCATATCTCAGCTGGAAACCCAACTATACCGAAGATATTTCTGTTTCCGCATGTCAAACTCACTGCGGAGTGCTGAAAACACCAGGAAACGTGTTTTTCGCATTCAATAGCACGAAAACAGCGATTTCGGTGATACTGCACACTTGTAACAGCAGAATCATGAATTTATCACGGAAAATGCATATCTCAGCTGGAAACCCAGCGAAACCCAAGATATCGCAGTTTCCGCATGTCAAACGCAGTGTCGAGTGCTGAAAACACCAGAAAACGTGTTTTTCGCATTCAATAGCACGAAAACAGCGATTTCGGTGATTATGCACACTTGTAACAGCAGGATAATGAAGACTATCACTGAAAATGCATATCTCAGCTGGAAACCCAACTATACCGAAGATATTTCTGTTTCCGCATGTCAAACGCACTGCGCAGTGCTGAAAACACCAGGAAACGTGTTTTTCGCATTCAATAGCACGAAACCAGCGATTTCGTTGATTCTGCATACCTGTAAAAGCACAATCATGAATTTATCACTGAAAATGCATATCTCAGCTGGAAACCCAAAGATACCAAAGATATCGCAGTTTCCGCATGTCAAACTCACTGCGGAGTGCTGAAAACACCAGGAAACGTGTTTTTCGCATTCAATAGCTCGAAAACAGCGATTTAGGTGATACTGCACACTTGTAACAGCAGAATCATGAATTTATCACTGAAAATGCGTATCTCAGCTGGAAACCCAACGAAACCGTAGATATCGCAGTTTCCGCATGTCAAACGCACTGTCGAGTGCTGAAAACACCAGAAAACGTGTTTTTCGCATTCAATAGCTCGAAAACAGCGATTTAGGTGATTATGCACACTTGTAACAGCAGGATACTGAAGACTATCACTGAAAATGCATATCTCAGCTGGAAACCCAACTATACCGAAGATATTTCTGTTTCCGCATGTCAAACTCACTGCGGACTGCTGAAAACACCAGGAAACGTGTTTTTCGCATTCAATAGCACGAAACCAGCGATTTCGGTGATTCTGCACACTTGTAACAGCAGGATAATGAAGACTATCACTGAAAATGCATGTCTCAGCTGGAAACCCAACTATACCGAAGATATTTCTGTTTCCGAATGTCAAAATCACTGCGGAGTGCTGAAAACACCAGGAAACGGGTTTTTCGCATTCAATAGCACGAAACCAGCGATTTCGTTGATTCTGCATACCTGTAAAAGCAGAATCATGAATTCATCACTGAAAATGCATATCTCAGCTGGAAACCCAACTATACCGAAGATATTTCTGTTTCCGAATGTCAAAATCACTGCGGAGTTCTGAAAACACCAGGAAACGTGTTTTTCGAATTCAATAGCACGAAAACAGCGATTTCGGTGATTCTGCACACTTGTAACAGCAGGATAATGAAGGTTATCACTGAAAATGCATATCTCAGCTGGAAACCCAACTATACCGAAGATATTTCTATTTCCGCGTGACAATCGCAATGTGGAGTGCTGAAAACACCAGGAAACGTGTTTTTCGCATTCAATAGCACGAAAACAGCGATTTCGGTGATTCTGCAAACTTGAAACAGCAGAATCATGAATTTATCACTGAAAATGCATATCTCAGCTGGAAACCCAACGAAACCGTAGATATCGCGGTTTCCGCATGTCAAACGCACTGTCGAGTGCTGAAAACACCAGGAAACGTGTTTTTCGCATTCAATAGCACGAAACCAGCGATTTCGGTGATTCTGCACACTTGTAACAGCAGGATAATGAAGACTATCACTGAAAATGCATATCTCAGCTGGAAACCCAACTATACCGAAGATATTTCTGTTTCCGCATGTCAAACGCACTGCGGAGTGCTGAAAACACCAGGAAACGTGTTTTTCGCATTCAATAGCACGAAACCAGCGATTTCGGTGATTCTGCACACTTGTAACAGCAGGATAATGAAGGTTATCACTGAAAATGCATATCTCAGCTGGAAACCTAACTATACCGAAGATATTTCTGTTTCCGCATGTCAAACTCACTGCGGAGTGCTGAAAACACCAGGAAACGTGTTTTTCGCATTCAATAGCACGAAAACAGCGATTTCGGTGATTCTGCACACTTGTAACAGCAGGATAATGAAGACTATCACTGAAAATGCATATCTCAGCTGGAAACCCAACTATACCGAAGATATTTCTGTTTCCGCATGTCAAACGCACTGCGGAGTGCTGAAAACACCAGGAAACGTGTTTTTCTCATTCAATAGCACGAAACCAGCGATTTCGGTGATTCTGCACACTTGTAACAGCAGGATAATGAAGGTTATCACTGAAAATGCATATCTCAGCTGGAAACCTAACTATACCGAAGATATTTCTGTTTCCGCATGTCAAACTCACTGCGGAGTGCTGAAAACACCAGGAAACGTGTTTTTCGCATTCAATAGCACGAAAACAGCGATTTCGGTGATACTGCACACTTGTAACAGCAGAATCATGAATTTATCACGGAAAATGCATATCTCAGCTGGAAACCC
The DNA here is from genome assembly GCA_951804975.1 of Anthophora plumipes. Classification (NCBI taxonomy): domain Eukaryota; kingdom Metazoa; phylum Arthropoda; class Insecta; order Hymenoptera; family Apidae; genus Anthophora; species Anthophora plumipes. Next base: position 1,975,441 of record CATORF010000226.1, read on the forward strand.
AGCGAAACCCAAGATATCGCAGTTTCCGCATGTCAAACGCACTGTCGAGTGCTGAAAACACCAGAAAACGTGTTTTTCGCATTCAATAGCACGAAAACAGCGATTTCGGTGATTATGCACACTTGTAACAGCAGGATAATGAAGACTATCACTGAAAATGCATATCTCAGCTGGAAACCCAACTATACCGAAGATATTTCTGTTTCCGCATGTCAAACGCACTGCGGAGTGCTGAAAACACCAGGAAACGTGTTTTTCGCATTCAATAGCACGAAACCAGCGATTTCGGTGATTCTGCACACTTGTAACAGCAGGATAATGAAGACTATCACTGAAAATGCATATCTCAGCTGGAAACCCAACTATACCGAAGATATTTCTGTTTCCGAATGTCAAAATCACTGTGGAGTGCTGAAAACACCAGGAAACGTGTTTTTCGAATTCAATAGCACGAAAACAGCGATTTCGGTGATTCTGCACACCTGTAAAAGCAGAATCATGAATTTATCACTGAAAATGCATATCTCAGCTGGAAACCCAATGATACCAAAGATATCGCAGTTTCCGCATGTCAAACGCATTGTGGAGTTCTGAAAACACCAGGAAACGTGTTTTTCGAATTCAATAGCACGAAAACAGCGATTTCGGTGATTCTGCACACTTGTAACAGCAGGATAATGAAGATTATCACTGAAAATGCTTATCTCAGCTGGAAACCCTACTATACCGAAGATATTTCTGTTTCCGCATGTCAAACTCACTGCGGAGTGCTGAAAACACCAGGAAACGTGTTTTTCGCATTCAATAGCACGAAACCAGCGATTTCGTTGATTCTGCATACCTGTAAAAGCAGAATCATGAATTCATCACTGAAAATGCATATCTCAGCTGGAAACCCAAAGATACCAAAGATATCGCAGTTTCCGCATGTCAAACTCACTGCGGAGTGCTGAAAACACCAGGAAACGTGTTTTTCGCATTCAATAGCTCGAAAACAGCGATTTAGGTGATACTGCACACTTGTAACAGCAGAATCATGAATTTATCACTGAAAATGCGTATCTCAGCTGGAAACCCAACGAAACCGTAGATATCGCAGTTTCCGCATGTCAAACGCACTGTCGAGTGCTGAAAACACCAGAAAACGTGTTTTTCGCATTCAATAGCTCGAAAACAGCGATTTAGGTGATTATGCACACTTGTAACAGCAGGATACTGAAGACTATCACTGAAAATGCATATCTCAGCTGGAAACCCAACTATACCGAAGATATTTCTGTTTCCGCATGTCAAACTCACTGCGGACTGCTGAAAACACCAGGAAACGTGTTTTTCGCATTCAATAGCACGAAACCAGCGATTTCGGTGATTCTGCACACTTGTAACAGCAGGATAATGAAGACTATCACTGAAAATGCATATCTCAGCTGGAAACCCAACTATACCGAAGATATTTCTGTTTCCGAATGTCAAAATCACTGCGGAGTGCTGAAAACACCAGGAAACGTGTTTTTCGAATTCAATAGCACGAAAACAGCGATTTCGGTGATTCTGCACACCTGTAAAAGCAGAATCATGAATTTATCACTGAAAATGCATATCTCAGCTGGAAACCCAATGATACCAAAGATATCGCAGTTTCCGCATGTCAAACGCATTGTGGAGTTCTGAAAACACCAGGAAACGTGTTTTTCGAATTCAATAGCACGAAAACAGCGATTTCGGTGATTCTGCACACTTGTAACAGCAGGATAATGAAGATTATCACTGAAAATGCTTATCTCAGCTGGAAACCCTACTATACCGAAGATATTTCTGTTTCCGCATGTCAAACTCACTGCGGAGTGCTGAAAACACCAGGAAACGTGTTTTTCGCATTCAATAGCACGAAACCAGCGATTTCGTTGATTCTGCATACCTGTAAAAGCAGAATCATGAATTCATCACTGAAAATGCATATCTCAGCTGGAAACCCAAAGATACCAAAGATATCGCAGTTTCCGCATGCTAAACGCACTGTGGAGTTCTGAAAACACCAGGAAACGTGTTTTTCGAATTCAATAGCACGAAAACAGCGATTTCGGTGATTCTGCACACTTGTAACAGCAGGATAATGAAGGTTATCACTGAAAATGCATATCTCAGCTGGAAACCCAACTATACCGAAGATATTTCTATTTCCGCATGACAATCGCAATGTGGAGTGCTGAAAACACCAGGAAACGTGTTTTTCGCATTCAATAGCACGAAAACAGCGATTTCGGTGATTCTGCAAACTTGAAACAGCAGAATCATGAATTTATCACTGAAAATGCATATCTCAGCTGGAAACCCAACGAAACCGTAGATATCGCGGTTTCCGCATGTCAAACGCACTGTCGAGTGCTGAAAACACCAGGAAACGTGTTTTTCGCATTCAATAGCACGAAACCAGCGATTTCGGTGATTCTGCACACTTGTAACAGCAGGATAATGAAGACTATCACTGAAAATGCATATCTCAGCTGGAAACCCAACTATACCGAAGATATTTCTGTTTCCGCATGTCAAACGCACTGCGGAGTGCTGAAAACACCAGGAAACGTGTTTTTCGCATTCAATAGCACGAAACCAGCGATTTCGGTGATTCTGCACACTTGTAACAGCAGGATAATGAAGGTTATCACTGAAAATGCATATCTCAGCTGGAAACCTAACTATACCGAAGATATTTCTGTTTCCGCATGTCAAACTCACTGCGGAGTGCTGAAAACACCAGGAAACGTGTTTTTCGCATTCAATAGCACGAAAACAGCGATTTCGGTGATTCTGCACACTTGTAACAGCAGGATAATGAAGACTATCACTGAAAATGCATATCTCAGCTGGAAACCCAACTATACCGAAGATATTTCTGTTTCCGCATGTCAAACGCACTGCGGAGTGCTGAAAACACCAGGAAACGTGTTTTTCGCATTCAATAGCACGAAACCAGCGATTTCGGTGATTCTGCACACTTGTAACAGCAGGATAATGAAGGTTATCACTGAAAATGCATATCTCAGCTGGAAACCTAACTATACCGAAGATATTTCTGTTTCCGCATGTCAAACTCACTGCGGAGTGCTGAAAACACCAGGAAACGTGTTTTTCGCATTCAATAGCACGAAAACAGCGATTTCGGTGATACTGCACACTTGTAACAGCAGAATCATGAATTTATCACGGAAAATGCATATCTCAGCTGGAAACCCAGCGAAACCCAAGATATCGCAGTTTCCGCATGTCAAACGCACTGTCGAGTGCTGAAAACACCAGAAAACGTGTTTTTCGCATTCAATAGCACGAAAACAGCGATTTCGGTGATTATGCACACTTGTAACAGCAGGATAATGAAGACTATCACTGAAAATGCATATCTCAGCTGGAAACCCAACTATACCGAAGATATTTCTGTTTCCGCATGTCAAACGCACTGCGGAGTGCTGAAAACACCAGGAAACGTGTTTTTCGCATTCAATAGCACGAAACCAGCGATTTCGGTGATTCTGCACACTTGTAACAGCAGGATAATGAAGACTATCACTGAAAATGCATATCTCAGCTGGAAACCCAACTATACCGAAGATATTTCTGTTTCCGAATGTCAAAATCACTGCGGAGTGCTGAAAACACCAGGAAACGTGTTTTTCGAATTCAATAGCACGAAAACAGCGATTTCGGTGATTCTGCACACCTGTAAAAGCAGAATCATGAATTTATCACTGAAAATGCATATCTCAGCTGGAAACCCAATGATACCAAAGATATCGCAGTTTCCGCATGTCAAACGCATTGTGGAGTTCTGAAAACACCAGGAAACGTGTTTTTCGAATTCAATAGCACGAAAACAGCGATTTCGGTGATTCTGCACACTTGTAACAGCAGGATAATGAAGATTATCACTGAAAATGCTTATCTCAGCTGGAAACCCTACTATACCGAAGATATTTCTGTTTCCGCATGTCAAACTCACTGCGGAGTGCTGAAAACACCAGGAAACGTGTTTTTCGCATTCAATAGCACGAAACCAGCGATTTCGTTGATTCTGCATACCTGTAAAAGCAGAATCATGAATTCATCACTGAAAATGCATATCTCAGCTGGAAACCCAAAGATACCAAAGATATCGCAGTTTCCGCATGCTAAACGCACTGTGGAGTTCTGAAAACACCAGGAAACGTGTTTTTCGAATTCAATAGCACGAAAACAGCGATTTCGGTGATTCTGCACACTTGTAACAGCAGGATAATGAAGGTTATCACTGAAAATGCATATCTCAGCTGGAAACCCAACTATACCGAAGATATTTCTATTTCCGCATGACAATCGCAATGTGGAGTGCTGAAAACACCAGGAAACGTGTTTTTCGCATTCAATAGCACGAAAACAGCGATTTCGGTGATTCTGCACACTTGTAACAGCAGGATAATGAAGGTTATCACTGAAAATGCATATCTCAGCTGGAAACCTAACTATACCGAAGATATTTCTGTTTCCGCATGTCAAACTCACTGCGGAGTGCTGAAAACACCAGGAAACGTGCTTTTCGCATTCAATAGCACGAAAACAGCGATTTCGGTGATTCTGCACACTTGTAACAGCAGGATAATGAAGACTATCACTGAAAATGCATATCTCAGCTGGAAACCCAACTATACCGAAGATATTTCTGTTTCCGCATGTCAAACGCACTGCGGAGTGCTGAAAACACCAGGAAACGTGTTTTTCGCATTCAATAGCACGAAACCAGCGATTTCGGTGATTCTGCACACTTGTAACAGCAGGATAATGAAGGTTATCACTGAAAATGCATATCTCAGCTGGAAACCTAACTATACCGAAGATATTTCTGTTTCCGCATGTCAAACTCACTGCGGAGTGCTGAAAACACCAGGAAACGTGTTTTTCGCATTCAATAGCACGAAAACAGCGATTTCGGTGATACTGCACACTTGTAACAGCAGAATCATGAATTTATCACGGAAAATGCATATCTCAGCTGGAAACCCAGCGAAACCCAAGATATCGCAGTTTCCGCATGTCAAACGCACTGTCGAGTGCTGAAAACACCAGAAAACGTGTTTTTCGCATTCAATAGCACGAAAACAGCGATTTCGGTGATTATGCACACTTGTAACAGCAGGATAATGAAGACTATCACTGAAAATGCATATCTCAGCTGGAAACTCAACTATACCGAAGATATTTCTGTTTCCGCATGTCAAACGCACTGCGGAGTGCTGAAAACACCAGGAAACGTGTTTTTCGCATTCAATAGCACGAAACCAGCGATTTCGTTGATTCTGCATACCTGTAAAAGCAGAATCATGAATTTATCACTGAAAATGCATATCTCAGCTGGAAACCCAAAGATACCAAAGATATCGCAGTTTCCGCATGTCAAACTCACTGCGGAGTGCTGAAAACACAAGGAAACGTGTTTTTCGCATTCAATAGCTCGAAAACAGCGATTTAGGTGATACTGCACACTTGTAACAGCAGAATCATGAATTTATCACTGAAAATGCGTATCTCAGCTGGAAACCCAACGAAACCGTAGATATCGCAGTTTCCGCATGTCAAACGCACTGTCGAGTGCTGAAAACACCAGAAAACGTGTTTTTCGCATTCAATAGCTCGAAAACAGCGATTTCGGTGATTCTGCACACTTGTAACAGCAGGATAATGAAGACTATCACTCAAAATGCATATCTCAGCTGGAAACCCAACTATACCGAAGATATTTCTGTTTCCGCATGTCAAACGCACTGCGGAGTGCTGAAAACACCAGGAAACGTGTTTTTCGCATTCAATAGCACGAAACCAGCGATTTCGGTGATTCTGCACACTTGTAACAGCAGGATAATGAAGGTTATCACTGAAAATGCATATCTCAGCTGGAAACCTAACTATACCGAAGATATTTCTGTTTCCGCATGTCAAACTCACTGCGGAGTGCTGAAAACACCAGGAAACGTGTTTTTCGCATTCAATAGCACGAAAACAGTGATTTCGGTGATTCTGCACACTTGTAACAGCAGGATAATGAAGACTATCACTGAAAATGCATATCTCAGCTGGAAACCCAACTATACCGAAGATATTTCTGTTTCCGCATGTCAAACGCACTGCGGAGTGCTGAAAACACCAGGAAATGTGTTTTTCGCATTCAATAGCACGAAACCAGCGATTTCGGTGATTCTGCACACTTGTAACAGCAGGATAATGAAGGTTATCACTGAAAATGCATATCTCAGCTGGAAACCTAACTATACCGAAGATATTTCTGTTTCCGCATGTCAAACTCACTGCAGAGTGCTGAAAACACCAGGAAACGTGTTTTTCGCATTCAATAGCACGAAAACAGCGATTTCGGTGATACTGCACACTTGTAACAGCAGAATCATGAATTTATCACGGAAAATGCATATCTCAGCTGGAAACCCAGCGAAACCCAAGATATCGCAGTTTCCGCATGTCAAACGCACTGTCGAGTGCTGAAAACACCAGAAAACGTGTTTTTCGCATTCAATAGCACGAAAACAGCGATTTCGGTGATTATGCACACTTGTAACAGCAGGATAATGAAGACTATCACTGAAAATGCATATCTCAGCTGGAAACCCAACTATACCGAAGATATTTCCGTTTCCGCATGTCAAACGCACTGCGGAGTGCTGAAAACACCAGGAAACGTGTTTTTCGCATTCAATAGCACGAAACCAGCGATTTCGTTGATTCTGCATACCTGTAAAAGCAGAATCATGAATTTATCACTGAAAATGCATATCTCAGCTGGAAACCCAAAGATACCAAAGATATCGCAGTTTCCGCATGTCAAACTCACTGCGGAGTGCTGAAAACACCAGGAAACGTGTTTTTCGCATTCAATAGCTCGAAAACAGCGATTTAGGTGATACTGCACACTTGTAACAGCAGAATCATGAATTTATCACTGAAAATGCGTATCTCAGCTGGAAACCCAACGAAACCGTAGATATCGCAGTTTCCGCATGTCAAACGCACTGTCGAGTGCTGAAAACACCAGAAAACGTGTTTTTCGCATTCAATAGCTCGAAAACAGCGATTTAGGTGATTATGCACACTTGTAACAGCAGGATACTGAAGACTATCACTGAAAATGCATATCTCAGCTGGAAACCCAACTATACCGAAGATATTTCTGTTTCCGCATGTCAAACTCACTGCGGACTGCTGAAAACACCAGGAAACGTGTTTTTCGCATTCAATAGCACGAAACCAGCGATTTCGGTGATTCTGCACACCTGTAAAAGCAGAATCATGAATTTATCACTGAAAATGCATATCTCAGCTGGAAACCCAATGATACCAAAGATATCGCAGTTTCCGCATGTCAAACGCACTGTGGAGTTCTGAAAACACCAGGAAACGTGTTTTTCGAATTCAATAGCACGAAAACAGCGATTTAGGTGATTCTGCACACTTGTAACAGCAGGATAATGAAGACTATCACTGAAAATGCATATCTCAGCTGGAAACCCAACTATACCGAAGATATTTCTGTTTCCGCATGCCAAACGCACTGCGGAGTGCTGAAAACACCAGGAAACGTGTTTTTCGCATTCAATAGCACGAAAACAGCGATTTCGGTGATACTGCACACTTGTAACAGCAGAATCATGAATTTATCACTGAAAATGCATATCTCAGCTGGAAACCAAACGAAACCCAAGATATCGCAGTTTCCGCATGTCAAACGCACTGTCGAGTGCTGAAAACACCAGAAAACGTGTTTTTCGCATTCAATAGCACGAAAACTGCGATTTCGGTGATTATGCACACTTGTAACAGCAGGATAATGAAGACTATCACTGAAAATGCATATCTCAGCTGGAAACCCAACTATACCGAAGATATTTCTGTTTCCGCATGTCAAACGCACTGCGGAGTGCTGAAAACACCAGGAAACGTGTTTTTCGCATTCAATAGCACGAAACCAGCGATTTCGTTGATTCTGCATACCTGTAAAAGCAGAATCATGAATTCATCACTGAAAATGCATATCTCAGCTGGAAACCCAACTATACCGAAGATATTTCTGTTTCCGCATGTCAAACTCACTGCGGACTGCTGAAAACACCAGGAAACGTGTTTTTCGCATTCAATAGCACGAAACCAGCGATTTCGGTGATTCTGCACACTTGTAACAGCAGGATAATGAAGACTATCACTGAAAATGCATATGTCAGCTGGAAACCCAACTACACCGAAGATATTTCTGTTTCCGAATGTCAAACTCACTGCGGAGTGCTGAAAACACCAGGAAACGAGTTTTTCGAATTCCATAGCACGAAAACAGCGATTTCGGTGATTCTGCACACTTGTAACAGCAGGATAATGAAGATTATCACTGAAAATGCATATCTCAGCTGGAAACCCTACTATACCGAAGATATTTCTGTTTCCGCATGTCAAACGCACTGCGGAGTGCTGAAAACACCAGGAAACGTGTTTTTCGCATTCAATAGCACGAAAACAGCGATTTCGGTGATACTGCACACTTGTAACAGCAGGACAATGAAGACTATCACTGAAAATGCATATCTCAGCTGGAAACCCAACTATACCGAAGATATTTCTGTTTCTATGTCAAACTCACTGCGGAGTGCTGAAAACACCAGGAAACGTGTTTTTCGCATTCAATAGCACGAAAACAGCGATTTCGGTGATTCTGCACACTTGTAACAGCAGGATAATGAAGACTATCACTGAAAATGCATATCTCAGCTGGAAACCCAACTATACCGGAGATATTTCTGTTTCCGCATGTCAAACGCACTGCGGAGTGCTGAAAACACCAGGAAACGTGTTTTTCGCATTCAATAGCACGAAACCAGCGATTTCGTTGATTCTGCATACCTGTAAAAGCAGAATCATGAATTTATCACTGAAAATGCATATCTCAGCTGGAAACCCAACTATACCGAAGATATTTCTGTTTCCGCATGTCAAACTCACTGCGGACTGCTGAAAACACCAGGAAACGTGTTTTTCGCATTCAATAGCACGAAACCAGCGATTTCGGTGATTCTGCACACTTGTAACAGCAGGATAATGAAGACTATCACTGAAAATGCATATCTCAGCTGGAAACCCAACTACACCGAAGATATTTCTGTTTCCGAATGTCAAACTCACTGCGGAGTGCTGAAAACACCAGGAAACGTGTTTTTCGAATTCCATAGCACGAAAACAGCGATTTCGGTGATTCTGCACACTTGTAACAGCAGGATAATGAAGATTATCACTGAAAATGCATATCTCAGCTGGAAACCCTACTATACCGAAGATATTTCTGTTTCCGCATGTCAAACACACTGCGGAGTGCTGAAAACACCAGGAAACGTGTGTTTCGCATTCAATAGCACGAAAACAGCGATTTCGGTGATTCTGCACACCTGTAAAAGCAGAATCATGAATTTATCACTGAAAATGCATATCTCAGCTGGAAACCCAATGATACCAAGGATATCGCAGTTTCCGCATGTCAAACGCATTGTGGAGTTCTGAAAACACCAGGAAACGTGTTTTTCGAATTCAATAGCACGAAAACAGCGATTTCGGTGATTCTGCACACTTGTAACAGCAGGATAATGAAGATTATCACTGAAAATGCATATCTCAGCTGGAAACCCTACTATACCGAAGATATTTCTGTTTCCGCATGTCAAACTCACTGCGGAGTGCTGAAAACACCAGGAAACGTGTTTTTCGCATTCAATAGCACGAAAACAGCGATTTCGGTGATTCTGCACTCCTGTAAAAGCAGAATCATGAATTTATCTCTGAAAATGCATATCTCAGCTGGAAACCCAAAGATACCAAAGATATCGCAGTTTCCGCATGTTAAACGCACTGTGGAGTTCTGAAAACACCAGGAAACGTGTTTTTCGAATTCAATAGCACGAAAACAGCGATTTCGGTGATTCTGCACACTTGTAACAGCAGGATAATGAAGATTATCACTGAAAATGCATATCTCTGCTGGAAACCCTACTATACCGAAGATATTTCTGTTTCCGCATGTCAAACTGACTGCGGAGTGCTGAAAACACCAGGAAACGTGTTTTTCGCATTCAATAGCACGAAAACAGCGATTTCGGTGATTCTGCACACCTGTAAAAGCAGAATCATGAATTTATCACTGAAAATGCATATCTCAGCTGGAAACCCAATGATACCAAGGATATCGCAGTTTCCGCATGTCAAACGCATTGTGGAGTTCTGAAAACACCAGGAAACGTGTTTTTCGAATTCAATAGCACGAAAACAGCGATTTCGGTGATTCTGCACACTTGTAACAGCAGGATAATGAAGATTATCACTGAAAATGCATATCTCAGCTGGAAACCCTACTATACCGAAGATATTTCTGTTTCCGCATGTCAAACTCACTGCGGAGTGCTGAAAACACCAGGAAACGTGTTTTTCGCATTCAATAGCACGAAAACAGCGATTTCGGTGATTCTGCACTCCTGTAAAAGCAGAATCATGAATTTATCTCTGAAAATGCATATCTCAGCTGGAAACCCAAAGATACCAAAGATATCGCAGTTTCCGCATGTTAAACGCACTGTGGGGTTCTGAAAACACCAGGAAAAGTGTTTTTTGAATTCAATAGCACGAAAACAGCGATTTCGGTGATTCTGCACACTTGTAACAGCAGGATAATGAAGATTATCACTGAAAATGCATATCTCTGCTGGAAACCCTACTATACCGAAGATATTTCTGTTTCCGCATGTCAAACTGACTGCGGAGTGCTGAAAACACCAGGAAACGTGTTTTTCGCATTCAATAGCACGAAAACAGCGATTTCGGTGATTCTGCACACCTGTAAAAGCAGAATCATGAATTTATCACTGAAAATGCATATCTCAGCTGGAAACCCAATGATACCAAGGATATCGCAGTTTCCGCATGTCAAACGCATTGTGGAGTTCTGAAAACACCAGGAAACGTGTTTTTCGAATTCAATAGCACGAAAACAGCGATTTCGGTGATTCTGCACACTTGTAACAGCAGGATAATGAAGATTATCACTGAAAATGCATATCTCAGCTGGAAACCCTACTATACCGAAGATATTTCTGTTTCCGCATGTCAAACTCACTGCGGAGTGCTGAAAACACCAGGAAACGTGTTTTTCGCATTCAATAGCACGAAAACAGCGATTTCGGTGATTCTGCACTCCTGTAAAAGCAGAATCATGAATTTATCTCTGAAAATGCATATCTCAGCTGGAAACCCAAAGATACCAAAGATATCGCAGTTTCCGCATGTTAAACGCACTGTGGAGTTCTGAAAACACCAGGAAACGTGTTTTTCGAATTCAATAGCACGAAAACAGCGATTTCGGTGATTCTGCACACTTGTAACAGCAGGATAATGAAGATTATCACTGAAAATGCATATCTCTGCTGGAAACCCTACTATACCGAAGATATTTCTGTTTCCGCATGTCAAACTGACTGCGGAGTGCTGAAAACACCAGGAAACGTGTTTTTCGCATTCAATAGCACGAAAACAGCGATTTCGGTGATTCTGCACACCTGTAAAAGCAGAATCATGAATTTATCACTGAAAATGCATATCTCAGCTGGAAACCCAATGATACCAAGGATATCGCAGTTTCCGCATGTCAAACGCATTGTGGAGTTCTGAAAACACCAGGAAACGTGTTTTTCGAATTCAATAGCACGAAAACAGCGATTTCGGTGATTCTGCACACTTGTAACAGCAGGATAATGAAGATTATCACTGAAAATGCATATCTCAGCTGGAAACCCTACTATACCGAAGATATTTCTGTTTCCGCATGTCAAACTCACTGCGGAGTGCTGAAAACACCAGGAAACGTGTTTTTCGCATTCAATAGCACGAAAACAGCGATTTCGGTGATTCTGCACTCCTGTAAAAGCAGAATCATGAATTTATCTCTGAAAATGCATATCTCAGCTGGAAACCCAAAGATACCAAAGATATCGCAGTTTCCGCATGTTAAACGCACTGTGGGGTTCTGAAAACACCAGGAAAAGTGTTTTTTGAATTCAATAGCACGAAAACAGCGATTTCGGTGATTCTGCACACTTGTAACAGCAGGATAATGAAGATTATCACTGAAAATGCATATCTCTGCTGGAAACCCTACTATACCGAAGATATTTCTGTTTCCGCATGTCAAACTGACTGCGGAGTGCTGAAAACACCAGGAAACGTGTTTTTCGCATTCAATAGCACGAAAACAGCGATTTCGGTGATTCTGCACACCTGTAAAAGCAGAATCATGAATTTATCACTGAAAATGCATATCTCAGCTGGAAACCCAATGATACCAAGGATATCGCAGTTTCCGCATGTCAAACGCATTGTGGAGTTCTGAAAACACCAGGAAACGTGTTTTTCGAATTCAATAGCACGAAAACAGCGATTTCGGTGATTCTGCACACTTGTAACAGCAGGATAATGAAGATTATCACTGAAAATGCATATCTCAGCTGGAAACCCTACTATACCGAAGATATTTCTGTTTCCGCATGTCAAACTCACTGCGGAGTGCTGAAAACACCAGGAAACGTGTTTTTCGCATTCAATAGCACGAAAACAGCGATTTCGGTGATTCTGCACTCCTGTAAAAGCAGAATCATGAATTTATCTCTGAAAATGCATATCTCAGCTGGAAACCCAAAGATACCAAAGATATCGCAGTTTCCGCATGTTAAACGCACTGTGGAGTTCTGAAAACACCAGGAAACGTGTTTTTCGAATTCAATAGCACGAAAACAGCGATTTCGGTGATTCTGCACACTTGTAACAGCAGGATAATGAAGATTATCACTGAAAATGCATATCTCTGCTGGAAACCCTACTATACCGAAGATATTTCTGTTTCCGCATGTCAAACTGACTGCGGAGTGCTGAAAACACCAGGAAACGTGTTTTTCGCATTCAATAGCACGAAAACAGCGATTTCGGTGATTCTGCACACCTGTAAAAGCAGAATCATGAATTTATCACTGAAAATGCATATCTCAGCTGGAAACCCAAAGATACCAAAGATATCGCAGTTTCCGCATGTTAAACGCACTGTGGAGTTCTGAAAACACCAGGAAACGTGTTTTTCGAATTCAATAGCACGAAAACAGCGATTTCGGTGATTCTGCACACTTGTAACAGCAGGATAATGAAGATTATCACTGAAAATGCATATCTCAGCTGGAAACCCTACTATACCGAAGATATTTCTGTTTCCGCATGTCAAACTCACTGCGGAGTGCTGAAAACACCAGGAAACGTGTTTTTCGCATTCAATAGCACGAAAACAGCGATTTCGGTGATACTGCACACTTGTAACAGCAGGATAATGAAGACTATCACTGAAAATGCATATCTCAGCTGGAAACCCAACTATACCGAAGATATTTCTGTTTCCGCATGTCAAACTCACTGCGGAGTGCTGAAAACACCAGGAATCGTGTTTTTCGCATTCAATAGCACGAAAACAGCGATTTCGGTGATTCTGCACACTTGTAACAGCAGGATAATGAAGACTATCACTGAAAATGCATATCTCAGCTGGAAACCCAACTACACCGAAGATATTTCTGTTTCCGAATGTCAAACTCACTGCGGAGTGCTGAAAACACCAGGAAACGTGTTTTTCGAATTCCATAGCACGAAAACAGCGATTTCGGTGATTCTGCACACTTGTAACAGCAGGATAATGAAGATTATCACTGAAAATGCATATCTCAGCTGGAAACCCTACTATACCGAAGATATTTCTGTTTCCGCATGTCAAACTCACTGCGGAGTGCTGAAAACACCAGGAAACGTGTGTTTCGCATTCAATAGCATGAAAACAGCGATTTCGGTGATTCTGCACACCTGTAAAAGCAGAATCATGAATTTATCACTGAAAATGCATATCTCAGCTGGAAACCCAATGATACCAAAGATATCGCAGTTTCCGCATGTCAAACGCATTGTGGAGTTCTGAAAACACCAGGAAACGTGTTTTTCGAATTCAATAGCACGAAAACAGCGATTTCGGTGATTCTGCACACTTGTAACAGTAGGATAATGAAGATTATCACTGAAAATGCATATCTCAGCTGGAAACCCTACTATACCGAAGATATTTCTGTTTCCGCATGTCAAACTCACTGCGGAGTGCTGAAAACACCAGGAAACGTGTTTTTCGCATTCAATAGCACGAAAACAGCGATTTCGGTGATTCTGCATACCTGTAAAAGCAGAATCATGAATTCATCACTGAAAATGCATATCTCAGCTGGAAACCCAAAGATACCAAAGATATCGCAGTTTCCGCATGCTAAACGCACTGTGGAGTTCTGAAAACACCAGGAAACGTGTTTTTCGAATTCAATAGCACGAAAACAGCGATTTCGGTGATTCTGCACACTTGTAACAGCAGGATAATGAAGATTATCACTGAAAATGCATATCTCAGCTGGAAACCCTACTATACCGAAGATATTTCTGTTTCCGCATGTCACACGCACTGCGGAGTGCTGAAAACACCAGGAAACGTGTTTTTCGCATTCAATAGCACGAAACCAGCGATTTCGGTGATTCTGCACACTTGTAACAGCAGGATAATGAAGGTTATCACTGAAAATGCATATCTCAGCTGAAAACCTAACTATACCGAAGATATTTCTGTTTCCGCATGTCAAACTCACTGCGGAGTGCTGAAAACACCAGGAAACGTGTTTTTCGCATTCAATAGCACGAAAACAGCGATTTCGGTGATACTGCACACTTGTAACAGCAGAATCATGAATTTATCACTGAAAATGCATATCTCAGCTGGAAACCAAACGAAACCCAAGATATCGCAGTTTCCGCATGTCAAACGCACTGTCGAGTGCTGAAAACACCAGAAAACGTGTTTTTCGCATTCAATAGCACGAAAACTGCGATTTCGGTGATTATGCACACTTGTAACAGCAGGATAATGAAGACTATCACTGAAAATGCATATCTCAGCTGGAGACCCAACTATACCGAAGATATTTCTGTTTCCGCATGTCAAACGCACTGCGGAGTGCTGAAAACACCAGGAAACGTGTTTTTCGCATTCAATAGCACGAAACCAGCGATTTCGTTGATTCTGCATACCTGTAAAAGCAGAATCATGAATTCATCACTGAAAATGCATATCTCAGCTGGAAACCCTACTATACCGAAGATATTTCTGTTTCCGCATGTCAAACTCACTGCGGAGTGCTGAAAACACCAGGAAACGTGTTTTTCGCATTCAATAGCACTAAAACAGCGATTTCGGTGATTCTGCACACCTGTAAAAGCAGAATCATGAATTTATCTCTGAAAATGCATATCTCAGCTGGAAACCCAAAGATACCAAAGATATCGCAGTTTCCGCATGTTAAACGCACTGTGGAGTTCTGAAAACACCAGGAAACGTGTTTTTCGAATTCAATAGCACGAAAACAGCGATTTCGGTGATTCTGCACACTTGTAACAGCAGGATAATGAAGATTATCACTGAAAATGCATATCTCAGCTGGAAACCCTACTATACCGAAGATATTTCTGTTTCCGCATGTCAAACTCACTGCGGAGTGCTGAAAACACCAGGAAACGTGTTTTTCGCATTCAATAGCACGAAAACAGCGATTTCGGTGATTCTGCACACCTGTAAAAGCAGAATCATGAATTTATCACTGAAAATGCATATCTCAGCTGGAAACCCAATGATACCAAAGATATCGCAGTTTCCGCATGTCAAACGCACTGTGGAGTTCTGAAAACACCAGGAAACGTGTTTTTCGAATTCAATAGCACGAAAACAGCGATTTCGGTGATTCTGCACACTTGTAACAGCAGGATAATGAAGACTATCACTGAAAATGCATATCTCAGCTGGAAACCCAACTATACCGAAGATATTTCTGTTTCCGCATGCCAAACGCACTGCGGAGTGCTGAAAACACCAGGAAACGTGTTTTTCGCATTCAATAGCACGAAAACAGCGATTTCGGTGATTCTGCACACTTGTAACAGCAGGATAATGAAGACTATCACTGAAAATGCATATCTCAGCTGGAAACCCAACTATACCGAAGATATTTCTGTTTCCGCATGTCAAACGCACTGCGGAGTGCTGAAAACACCAGGAAACGTGTTTTTCGCATTCAATAGCACGAAACCAGCGATTTCGTTGATTCTGCATACCTGTAAAAGCAGAATCATGAATTTATCACTGAAAATGCATATCTCAGCTGGAAACCCAACTATACCGAAGATATTTCTGTTTCCACATGTCAAACTCACTGCGGACTGCTGAAAACACCAGGAAACGTGTTTTTCGCATTCAATAGCACGAAACCAGCGATTTCGGTGATTCTGCACACTTGTAACAGCAGGATAATGAAGACTATCACTGAAAATGCATATGTCAGCTGGAAACCCAACTACACCGAAGATATTTCTGTTTCCGAATGTCAAACTCACTGCGGAGTGCTGAAAACACCAGGAAACGAGTTTTTCGAATTCCATAGCACGAAAACAGCGATTTCGGTGATTCTGCACACTTGTAACAGCAGGATAATGAAGATTATCACTGAAAATGCATATCTCAGCTGGAAACCCTACTATACCGAAGATATTTCTGTTTCCGCATGTCAAACTCACTGCGGAGTGCTGAAAACACCAGGAAACGTGTGTTTCGCATTCAATAGCACGAAAACAGCGATTTCGGTGATTCTGCACACCTGTAAAAGCAGAATCATGAATTTATCACTGAAAATGCATATCTCAGCTGGAAACCCAAAGATACCAAAGATATCGCAGTTTCCGCATGTCAAACGCACTGTGGAGTTCTGAAAACACCAGGAAACGTGTTTTTCGAATTCAATAGCACGAAAACAGCGATTTCGGTGATTCTGCACACTTCTAACAGCAGGATAATGAAGACTATCACTGAAAATGCATATCTCAGCTGGAAACCCAACTATCCCGAAGATATTTCTGTTTCCGCATGTCAAACGCACTGCGGAGTGCTGAAAACACCAGGAAACGTGTTTTTCGCATTCAATAGCACGAAACCAGCGATTTCGGTGATTCTGCACACTTGTAACAGCAGGATAATGAAGGTTATCACTGAAAATGCATATCTCAGCTGGAAACCTAACCATACCGAAGATATTTCTGTTTCCGCATGTCAAACTCACTGCGGAGTGCTGAAAACACCAGGAAACGTGTTTTTCGCATTCAATAGCACGAAAACAGCGATTTCGGTGATACTGCACACTTGTAACAGCAGGATAATGAAGACTATCACTGAAAATGCATATCTCAGCTGGAAACCCAACTATACCGAAGATATTTCTGTTTCCGCATGTCAAACTCACTGCGGAGTGCTGAAAACACCAGGAAACGTGTTTTTCGCATTCAATAGCACGAAAACAGCGATTTCGGTGATTCTGCACACTTGTTACAGCAGGATAATGAAGACTATCACTGAAAATGCATATCTCAGCTGGAAACCCAACTATACCGAAGATATTTCTGTTTCCGCATGTCAAACGCACTGCGGAGTGCTGAAAACACCAGGAAACGTGTTTTTCGCATTCAATAGCACGAAACCAGCGATTTCGTTGATTCTGCATACCTGTAAAAGCAGAATCATGAATTTATCACTGAAAATGCATATCTCAGCTGGAAACCCAACTATACCGAAGATATTTCTGTTTCCGCATGTCAAACTCACTGCGGACTGCTGAAAACACCAGGAAACGTGTTTTTCGCATTCAATAGCACGAAACCAGCGATTTCGGTGATTCTGCACACTTGTAACAGCAGGATAATGAAGACTATCACTGAAAATGCATATGTCAGCTGGAAACCCAACTACACCGAAGATATTTCTGTTTCCGAATGTCAAACTCACTGCGGAGTGCTGAAAACACCAGGAAACGAGTTTTTCGAATTCCATAGCACGAAAACAGCGATTTCGGTGATTCTGCACACTTGTAACAGCAGGATGATGAAGATTATCACTGAAAATGCATATCTCAGCTGGAAACCCTACTATACCGAAGATATTTCTGTTTCCGCATGTCAAACTCACTGCGGAGTGCTGAAAACACCAGGAAACGTGTGTTTCGCATTCAATAGCACGAAAACAGCGATTTCGGTGATTCTGCACACCTGTAAAAGCAGAATCATGAATTTATCACTGAAAATGCATATCTCAGCTGGAAACCCAAAGATACCAAAGATATCGCAGTTTCCGCATGTCAAACGCACTGTGGAGTTCTGAAAACACCAGGAAACGTGTTTTTCGAATTCAATAGCACGAAAACAGCGATTTCGGTGATTCTGCACACTTGTAACAGCAGGATAATGAAGACTATCACTGAAAATGCATATCTCAGCTGGAAACCCAACTATACCGAAGATATTTCTGTTTCCGCATGTCAAACGCACTGCGGAGTGCTGAAAACACCAGGAAACGTGTTTTTCGCATTCAATAGCACGAAACCAGCGATTTCGGTGATTCTGCACACTTGTAACAGCAGGATAATGAAGGTTATCACTGAAAATGCATATCTCAGCTGGAAACCTAACCATACCGAAGATATTTCTGTTTCCGCATGTCAAACTCACTGCGGAGTGCTGAAAACACCAGGAAACGTGTTTTTCGCATTCAATAGCACGACAACAGCGATTTCGGTGATACTGCACACTTGTAACAGCAGGATAATGAAGACTATCACTGAAAATGCATATCTCAGCTGGAAACCCAACTATACCGAAGATATTTCTGTTTCCGCATGTCAAACTCACTGCGGAGTGCTTAAAACACCAGGAAACGTGTTTTTCGCATTCAATAGCACGAAAACAGCGATTTCGGTGATTCTGCACACTTGTTACAGCAGGATAATGAAGACTATCACTGAAAATGCATATCTCAGCTGGAAACCCAACTATACCGAAGATATTTCTGTTTCCGCATGTCAAACGCACTGCGGAGTGCTGAAAACACCAGGAAACGTGTTTTTCGCATTCAATAGCACGAAACCAGCGATTTCGTTGATTCTGCATACCTGCAAAAGCAGAATCATGAATTTATCACTGAAAATGCATATCTCAGCTGGAAACCCAACTATACCGAAGATATTTCTGTTTCCGCATGTCAAACTCACTGCGGACTGCTGAAAACACCAGGAAACGTGTTTTTCGCATTCAATAGCACGAAACCAGCGATTTCGGTGATTCTGCACACTTGTAACAGCAGGATAATGAAGACTATCACTGAAAATGCACATCTCAGCTGGAAACCCAACTACACCGAAGATATTTCTGTTTCCGAATGTCAAACTCACTGCGGAGTGCTGAAAACACCAGGAAACGTGTTTTTCGAATTCCATAGCACGAAAACAGCGATTTCGGTGATTCTGCACACTTGTAACAGCAGGATAATGAAGATTATCACTGAAAATGCATATCTCAGCTGGAAACCCTACTATACCGAAGATATTTCTGTTTCCGCATGTCAAACTCACTGCGGAGTTCTGAAAACACCAGGAAACGTGTGTTTCGCATTCAATAGCACGAAAACAGCGATTTCGGTGATTCTGCACACCTGTAAAAGCAGAATCATGAATTTATCACTGAAAATGCATATCTCAGCTGGTAACCCAATGATACCAAGGATATCGCAGTTTCCGCATGTCAAACGCATTGTGGAGTTCTGAAAACACCAGGAAACGTGTTTTTCGAATTCCATAGCACGAAAACAGCGATTTCGGTGATTCTGCACACTTGTAACAGCAGGATAATGAAGATTATCACTGAAAATGCATATCTCAGCTGGAAACCCAACGAAACCGAAGATATCGCAGTTTCCGCATGTCAAACGCACTGTCGAGTGCTGAAAACATCAGAAAACGTGTTTTTCGCATTCAATAGCACGAAAACAGCGATTTCGGTGATTATGCACACTTGTAACAGCAGGATAATGAAGACTATCACTGAAAATGCATATCTCAGCTGGAAACCCAACTATACCGAAGATATTTCTGTTTCCGCATGTCAAACTCACTGCGGAGTGCTGAAAACACCAGGAAACGTGTTTTTCGCATTCAATAGCACGAAACCAGCGATTTCGGTGATTCTGCACACTTGTAACAGCAGGATAATGAAGACTATCACTGAAAATGCATATCTCAGCTGGAAACCCAACTATACCGAAGATATTTCTGTTTCCGCATGTCAAACGCACTGCGGAGTGCTGAAAACACCAGGAAACGTGTTTTTCGCATTCAATAGCACGAAACCAGCGATTTCGGTGATTCTGCACACTTGTAACAGCAGGATAATGAAGGTTATCACTGAAAATGCATATCTCAGCTGGAAACCTAACTATACCGAAGATATTTCTGTTTCCGCATGTCAAACTCACTGCGGAGTGCTGAAAACACCAGGAAACGTGTTTTTCGCATTCAATAGCACGAAAACAGCGATTTCGGTGATACTGCACACTTGTAACAGCAGAATCATGAATTTATCACGGAAAATGCATATCTCAGCTGGAAACCCAGCGAAACCCAAGATATCGCAGTTTCCGCATGTCAAACGCACTGTCGAGTGCTGAAAACACCAGAAAACGTGTTTTTCGCATTCAATAGCACGAAAACAGCGATTTCGGTGATTATGCACACTTGTAACAGCAGGATAATGAAGACTATCACTGAAAATGCATATCTCAGCTGGAAACCCAACTATACCGAAGATATTTCTGTTTCCGCATGTCAAACGCACTGCGGAGTGCTGAAAACACCAGGAAACGTGTTTTTCGCATTCAATAGCACGAAACCAGCGATTTCGTTGATTCTGCATACCTGTAAAAGCAGAATCATGAATTTATCACTGAAAATGCATATCTCAGCTGGAAACCCAAAGATACCAAAGATATCGCAGTTTCCGCATGTCAAACTCACTGCGGAGTGCTGAAAACACCAGGAAACGTGTTTTTCGCATTCAATAGCTCGAAAACAGCGATTTAGGTGATACTGCACACTTGTAACAGCAGAATCATGAATTTATCACTGAAAATGCGTATCTCAGCTGGAAACCCAACGAAACCGTAGATACCGCAGTTTCCGCATGTCAAACGCACTGTCGAGTGCTGAAAACACCAGAAAACGTGTTTTTCGCATTCAATAGCTCGAAAACAGCGATTTAGGTGATTATGCACACTTGTAACAGCAGGATACTGAAGACTATCACTGAAAATGCATATCTCAGCTGGAAACCCAACTATACCGAAGATATTTCTGTTTCCGCATGTCAAACTCACTGCGGACTGCTGAAAACACCAGGAAACGTGTTTTTCGCATTCAATAGCACGAAACCAGCGATTTCGGTGATTCTGCACACTTGTAACAGCAGGATAATGAAGACTATCACTGAAAATGCATATCTCAGCTGGAAACCCAACTATACCGAAGATATTTCTGTTTCCGAATGTCAAAATCACTGCGGAGTGCTGAAAACACCAGGAAACGTGTTTTTCGAATTCAATAGCACGAAAACAGCGATTTCGGTGATTCTGCACACCTGTAAAAGCAGAATCATGAATTTATCACTGAAAATGCATATCTCAGCTGGAAACCCAATGATACCAAAGATATCGCAGTTTCCGCATGTCAAACGCATTGTGGAGTTCTGAAAACACCAGGAAACGTGTTTTTCGAATTCAATAGCACGAAAACAGCGATTTCGGTGATTCTGCACACTTGTAACAGCAGGATAATGAAGATTATCACTGAAAATGCATATCTCAGCTGGAAACCCTACTATACCGAAGATATTTCTGTTTCCGCATGTCAAACTCACTGCGGAGTGCTGAAAACACCAGGAAACGTGTTTTTCGCATTCAATAGCACGAAACCAGCGATTTCGTTGATTCTGCATACCTGTAAAAGCAGAATCATGAATTCATCACTGAAAATGCATATCTCAGCTGGAAACCCAAAGATACCAAAGATATCGCAGTTTCCGCATGCTAAACGCACTGTGGAGTTCTGAAAACACCAGGAAACGTGTTTTTCGAATTCAATAGCACGAAAACAGCGATTTCGGTGATTCTGCACACTTGTAACAGCAGGATAATGAAGGTTATCACTGAAAATGCATATCTCAGCTGGAAACCCAACTATACCGAAGATATTTCTGTTTCCGCATGTCACACGCACTGCGGAGTGCTGAAAACACCAGGAAACGTGTTTTTCGCATTCAATAGCACGAAACCAGCGATTTCGGTGATTCTGCACACTTGTAACAGCAGGATAATGAAGGTTATCACTGAAAATGCATATCTCAGCTGGAAACCTAACTATACCGAAGATATTTCTGTTTCCGCATGTCAAACTCACTGCGGAGTGCTGAAAACACCAGGAAACGTGTTTTTCGCATTCAATAGCACGAAAACAGCGATTTCGGTGATACTGCACACTTGTAACAGCAGAATCATGAATTTATCACTGAAAATGCATATCTCAGCTGGAAACCAAACGAAACCCAAGATATCGCAGTTTCCGCATGTCAAACGCACTGTCGAGTGCTGAAAAAACCAGAAAACGTGTTTTTCGCATTCAATAGCACGAAAACTGCGATTTCGGTGAATATGCACACTTGTAACAGCAGGATAATGAAGACTATCACTGAAAAAGCATATCTCAGCTGGAAACCCAACTATACCGAAGATATTTCTGTTTCCGCATGTCAAACGCACTGCGGAGTGCTGAAAACACCAGGAAACGTGTTTTTCGCATTCAATAGCACGAAACCAGCGATTTCGTTGATTCTGCATACCTGTAAAAGCAGAATCATGAATTCATCACTGAAAATGCATATCTCAGCTGGAAACCCTACTATACCGAAGATATTTCTGTTTCCGCATGTCAAACTCACTGCGGAGTGCTGAAAACACCAGGAAACGTGTTTTTCGCATTCAATAGCACGAAAACAGCGATTTCGGTGATTCTGCACACCTGTAAAAGCAGAATCATGAATTTATCTCTGAAAATGCATATCTCAGCTGGAAACCCAAAGATACCAAAGATATCGCAGTTTCCGCATGTTAAACGCACTGTGGAGTTCTGAAAACACCAGGAAACGTGTTTTTCGAATTCAATAGCACGAAAACAGCGATTTCGGTGATTCTGCACACTTGTAACAGCAGGATAATGAAGATTATCACTGAAAATGCATATCTCAGCTGGAAACCCTACTATACCGAAGATATTTCTGTTTCCGCATGTCAAACTCACTGCGGAGTGCTGAAAACACCAGGAAACGTGTTTTTCGCATTCAATAGCACGAAAACAGCGATTTCGGTGATTCTGCACACCTGTAAAAGCAGAATCATGAATTTATCACTGAAAATGCATATCTCAGCTGGAAACCCAATGATACCAAAGATATCGCAGTTTCCGCATGTCAAACGCACTGTGGAGTTCTGAAAACACCAGGAAACGTGTTTTTCGAATTCAATAGCACGAAAACAGCGCTTTTGGTGATTCTGCACACTTGTAACAGCAGGATAATGAAGACTATCACTGAAAATGCATATCTCAGCTGGAAACCCTACTATACCGAAGATATTTCTGTTTCCGCATGTCAAACTCACTGCGGAGTGCTGAAAACACCAGGAAACGTGTTTTTCGCATTCAATAGCACGAAAACAGCGATTTCGGTGATTCTGCACACCTGTAAAAGCAGAATCATGAATTTATCTCTGAAAATGCATATCTCAGCTGGAAACCCAAAGATACCAAAGATATCGCAGTTTCCGCATGTTAAACGCACTGTGGAGTTCTGAAAACACCAGGAAACGTGTTTTTCGAATTCAATAGCACGAAAACAGCGATTTCGGTGATTCTGCACACTTGTAACAGCAGGATAATGAAGATTATCACTGAAAATGCATATCTCAGCTGGAAACCCAACTATACCGAAGATATTTCTGTTTCCGCATGTCAAACGCACTGCGGAGTGCTGAAAACACCAGGAAACGTGTTTTTCGCATTCAATAGCACGAAACCAGCGATTTCGTTGATTCTGCATACCTGTAAAAGCAGAATCATGAATTCATCACTGAAAATGCATATCTCAGCTGGAAACCCAAAGATACCAAAGATATCGCAGTTTCCGCATGTTAAACGCACTGTGGAGTTCTGAAAACACCAGGAAACGTGTTTTTCGAATTCAATAGCACGAAAACAGCGATTTCGGTGATTCTGCACACTTGTAACAGCAGGATAATGAAGATTATCACTGAAAATGCATATCTCAGCTGGAAACCCTACTATACCGAAGATATTTCTGTTTCCGCATGTCAAACTCACTGCGGAGTGCTGAAAACACCAGGAAACGTGTTTTTCGCATTCAATAGCACGAAAACAGCGATTTCGGTGATTCTGCACACCTGTAAAAGCAGAATCATGAATTTATCTCTGAAAATGCATATCTCAGCTGGAAACCCAAAGATACCAAAGATATCGCAGTTTCCGCATGTTAAACGCACTGTGGAGTTCTGAAAACACCAGGAAACGTGTTTTTCGAATTCAATAGCACGAAAACAGCGATTTCGGTGATTCTGCACACTTGTAACAGCAGGATAATGAAGATTATCACTGAAAATGCATATCTCAGCTGGAAACCCAACTATACCGAAGATATTTCTGTTTCCGCATGTCAAACGCACTGCGGAGTGCTGAAAACACCAGGAAACGTGTTTTTCGCATTCAATAGCACGAAAACAGCGATTTCGGTGATTCTGCACACCTGTAAAAGCAGAATCATGAATTTATCTCTGAAAATGCATATCTCAGCTGGAAACCCAAAGATACCAAAGATATCGCAGTTTCCGCATGTTAAACGCACTGTGGAGTTCTGAAAACACCAGGAAACGTGTTTTTCGAATTCAATAGCACGAAAACAGCGATTTCGGTGATTCTGCACACTTGTAACAGCAGGATAATGAAGATTATCACTGAAAATGCATATCTCAGCTGGAAACCCAACTATACCGAAGATATTTCTGTTTCCGCATGTCAAACGCACTGCGGAGTGCTGAAAACACCAGGAAACGTGTTTTTCGCATTCAATAGCACGAAACCAGCGATTTCGTTGATTCTGCATACCTGTAAAAGCAGAATCATGAATTCATCACTGAAAATGCATATCTCAGCTGGAAACCCTACTATACCGAAGATATTTCTGTTTCCGCATGTCAAACTCACTGCGGAGTGCTGAAAACACCAGGAAACGTGTTTTTTGCATTCAATAGCACGAAAACAGCGATTTCGGTGATTCTGCACACCTGTAAAAGCAGAATCATGAATTTATCTCTGAAAATGCATATCTCAGCTGGAAACCCAAAGATACCAAAGATATCGCAGTTTCCGCATGTTAAACGCACTGTGGAGTTCTGAAAACACCAGGAAACGTGTTTTTCGAATTCAATAGCACGAAAACAGCGATTTCGGTGATTCTGCACACTTGTAACAGCAGGATAATGAAGATTATCACTGAAAATGCATATCTCAGCTGGAAACCCTACTATACCGAAGATATTTCTGTTTCCGCATGTCAAACTCACTGCGGAGTGCTGAAAACACCAGGAAACGTGTTTTTCGCATTCAATAGCACGAAAACAGCGATTTCGGTGATTCTGCACACCTGTAAAAGCAGAATCATGAATTTATCACTGAAAATGCATATCTCAGCTGGAAACCCAATGATACCAAAGATATCGCAGTTTCCGCATGTCAAACGCACTGTGGAGTTCTGAAAACACCAGGAAACGTGTTTTTCGAATTCAATAGCACGAAAACAGCGCTTTTGGTGATTCTGCACACTTGTAACAGCAGGATAATGAAGACTATCACTGAAAATGCATATCTCAGCTGGAAACCCAACTATACCGAAGATATTTCTGTTTCCGCATGTCAAACGCACTGCGGAGTGCTGAAAACACCAGGAAACGTGTTTTTCGCATTCAATA
The DNA here is from genome assembly GCA_951804975.1 of Anthophora plumipes. Classification (NCBI taxonomy): domain Eukaryota; kingdom Metazoa; phylum Arthropoda; class Insecta; order Hymenoptera; family Apidae; genus Anthophora; species Anthophora plumipes. The sequence continues at coordinate 2,001,569 of CATORF010000226.1, forward strand.
GCACGAAACCAGCGATTTCGTTGATTCTGCATACCTGTAAAAGCAGAATCATGAATTCATCACTGAAAATGCATATCTCAGCTGGAAACCCTACTATACCGAAGATATTTCTGTTTCCGCATGTCAAACTCACTGCGGAGTGCTGAAAACACCAGGAAACGTGTTTTTCGCATTCAATAGCACGAAAACAGCGATTTCGGTGATTCTGCACACCTGTAAAAGCAGAATCATGAATTTATCTCTGAAAATGCATATCTCAGCTGGAAACCCAAAGATACCAAAGATATCGCAGTTTCCGCATGTTAAACGCACTGTGGAGTTCTGAAAACACCAGGAAACGTGTTTTTCGAATTCAATAGCACGAAAACAGCGATTTCGGTGATTCTGCACACTTGTAACAGCAGGATAATGAAGACTATCACTGAAAATGCATATCTCAGCTGGAAACCCAACTATACCGAAGATATTTCTGTTTCCGCATGTCAAACTCACTGCGGAGTGCTGAAAACACCAGGAAACGTGTTTTTCGCATTCAATAGCACGAAAACAGCGATTTCGGTGATTCTGCACACCTGTAAAAGCAGAATCATGAATTTATCACTGAAAATGCATATCTCAGCTGGAAACCCAATGATACCAAAGATATCGCAGTTTCCGCATGTCAAACGCACTGTGGAGTTCTGAAAACACCAGGAAACGTGTTTTTCGAATTCAATAGCACGAAAACAGCGATTTCGGTGATTCTGCACACTTGTAACAGCAGGATAATGAAGACTATCACTGAAAATGCATATCTCAGCTGGAAACCCAACTATACCGAAGATATTTCTGTTTCCGCATGTCAAACTCACTGCGGAGTGCTGAAAACACCAGGAAACGTGTTTTTCGCATTCAATAGCACGAAAACAGCGATTTCGGTGATTCTGCACACTTGTAACAGCAGGATAATGAAGACTATCACTGAAAATGCATATCTCAGCTGGAAACCCAACTATACCGAAGATATTTCTGTTTCCGCATGTCAAACGCACTGCGGAGTGCTGAAAACACCAGGAAACGTGTTTTTCGCATTCAATAGCACGAAACCAGCGATTTCGTTGATTCTGCATACCTGTAAAAGCAGAATCATGAATTTATCACTGAAAATGCATATCTCAGCTGGAAACCCAACTATACCGAAGATATTTCTGTTTCCGCATGTCAAACTCACTGCGGACTGCTGAAAACACCAGGAAACGTGTTTTTCGCATTCAATAGCACGAAACCAGCGATTTCGGTGATTCTGCACACTTGTAACAGCAGGATAATGAAGACTATCACTGAAAATGCATATGTCAGCTGGAAACCCAACTACACCGAAGATATTTCTGTTTCCGAATGTCAAACTCACTGCGGAGTGCTGAAAACACCAGGAAACGAGTTTTTCGAATTCCATAGCACGAAAACAGCGATTTCGGTGATTCTGCACACTTGTAACAGCAGGATAATGAAGATTATCACTGAAAATGCATATCTCAGCTGGAAACCCTACTATACCGAAGATATTTCTGTTTCCGCATGTCAAACTCACTGCGGAGTGCTGAAAACACCAGGAAACGTGTATTTCGCATTCAATAGCACGAAAACAGCGATTTCGGTGATTCTGCACACCTGTAAAAGCAGAATCATGAATTTATCACTGAAAATGCATATCTCAGCTGGAAACCCAATGATACCAAAGATATCGCAGTTTCCGCATGTCAAACGCACTGTGGAGTTCTGAAAACACCAGGAAACGTGTTTTTCGAATTCAATAGCACGAAAACAGCGATTTCGGTGATTCTGCACACTTGTAACAGCAGGATAATGAAGACTATCACTGAAAATGCATATCTCAGCTGGAAACCCAACTATACCGAAGATATTTCTGTTTCCGCATGTCAAACGCACTGCGGAGTGCTGAAAACACCAGGAAACGTGTTTTTCGCATTCAATAGCACGAAACCAGCGATTTCGGTGATTCTGCACACTTGTAACAGCAGGATAATGAAGGTTATCACTGAAAATGCATATCTCAGCTGGAAACCTAACCATACCGAAGATATTTCTGTTTCCGCATGTCAAACTCACTGCGGAGTGCTGAAAACACCAGGAAACGTGTTTTTCGCATTCAATAGCACGAAAACAGCGATTTCGGTGATACTGCACACTTGTAACAGCAGGATAATGAAGACTATCACTGAAAATGCATATCTCAGCTGGAAACCCAACTATACCGAAGATATTTCTGTTTCCGCATGTCAAACTCACTGCGGAGTGCTGAAAACACCAGGAAACGTGTTTTTCGCATTCAATAGCACGAAAACAGCGATTTCGGTGATTCTGCACACTTGTAACAGCAGGATAATGAAGACTATCACTGAAAATGCATATCTCAGCTGGAAACCCAACTATACCGAAGATATTTCTGTTTCCGCATGTCAAACGCACTGCGGAGTGCTGAAAACACCAGGAAACGTGTTTTTCGCATTCAATAGCACGAAACCAGCGATTTCGTTGATTCTGCATACCTGTAAAAGCAGAATCATGAATTTATCACTGAAAATGCATATCTCAGCTGGAAACCCAACTATCCCGAAGATATTTCTGTTTCCGCATGTCAAACTCACTGCGGACTGCTGAAAACACCAGGAAACGTGTTTTTCGCATTCAATAGCACGAAACCAGCGATTTCGGTGATTCTGCACACTTGTAACAGCAGGATAATGAAGACTATCACTGAAAATGCATATCTCAGCTGGAAACCCAACTACACCGAAGATATTTCTGTTTCCGAATGTCAAACTCACTGCGGAGTGCTGAAAACACCAGGAAACGTGTTTTTCGAATTCCATAGCACGAAAACAGCGATTTCGGTGATTCTGCACACTTGTAACAGCAGGATAATGAAGATTATCACTGAAAATGCATATCTCAGCTGGAAACCCTACTATACCGAAGATATTTCTGTTTCCGCATGTCAAACTCACTGCGGAGTGCTGAAAACACCAGGAAACGTGTGTTTCGCATTCAATAGCACGAAAACAGCGATTTCGGTGATTCTGCACACCTGTAAAAGCAGAATCATGAATTTATCACTGAAAATGCATATCTCAGCTGGAAACCCAACTATACCGAAGATATTTCTGTTTCCGCATGTCAAACTCACTGCGGACTGCTGAAAACACCAGGAAACGTGTTTTTCGCATTCAATAGCACGAAACCAGCGATTTCGGTGATTCTGCACACTTGTAACCGCAGGATAATGAAGATTATCACTGAAAATGCATATCTCAGCTGGAAACCCTACTATACCGAAGATATTTCTGTTTCCGCATGTCAAACTCACTGCGGAGTGCTGAAAACACCAGGAAACGTGTTTTTCGCATTCAATAGCACGAAAACAGCGATTTCGGTGATTCTGCACTCCTGTAAAAGCAGAATCATGAATTTATCTCTGAAAATGCATATCTCAGCTGGAAACCCAAAGATACCAAAGATATCGCAGTTTCCGCATGTTAAACGCACTGTGGAGTTCTGAAAACACCAGGAAACGTGTTTTTCGAATTCAATAGCACGAAAACAGCGATTTCGGTGATTCTGCACACTTGTAACAGCAGGATAATGAAGATTATCACTGAAAATGCATATCTCTGCTGGAAACCCTACTATACCGAAGATATTTCTGTTTCCGCATGTCAAACTGACTGCGGAGTGCTGAAAACACCAGGAAACGTGTTTTTCGCATTCAATAGCACGAAAACAGCGATTTCGGTGATTCTGCACACCTGTAAAAGCAGAATCATGAATTTATCAATTAAAATGCATATCTCAGCTGGAAACCCAAAGATACCAAAGATATCGCAGTTTCCGCATGTTAAACGCACTGTGGAGTTCTGAAAACACCAGGAAACGTGTTTTTCGAATTCAATAGCACGAAAACAGCGATTTCGGTGATTCTGCACACTTGTAACAGCAGGATAATGAAGATTATCACTGAAAATGCATATCTCAGCTGGAAACCCTACTATACCGAAGATATTTCTGTTTCCGCATGTCAAACTCACTGCGGAGTGCTGAAAACACCAGGAAACGTGTTTTTCGCATTCAATAGCACGAAAACAGCGATTTCGGTGATACTGCACACTTGTAACAGCAGGATAATGAAGACTATCACTGAAAATGCATATCTCAGCTGGAAACCCAACTATACCGAAGATATTTCTGTTTCCGCATGTCAAACTCACTGCGGAGTGCTGAAAACACCAGGAATCGTGTTTTTCGCATTCAATAGCACGAAAACAGCGATTTCGGTGATTCTGCACACTTGTAACAGCAGGATAATGAAGACTATCACTGAAAATGCATATCTCAGCTGGAAACCCAACTACACCGAAGATATTTCTGTTTCCGAATGTCAAACTCACTGCGGAGTGCTGAAAACACCAGGAAACGTGTTTTTCGAATTCCATAGCACGAAAACAGCGATTTCGGTGATTCTGCACACTTGTAACAGCAGGATAATGAAGATTATCACTGAAAATGCATATCTCAGCTGGAAACCCTACTATACCGAAGATATTTCTGTTTCCGCATGTCAAACTCACTGCGGAGTGCTGAAAACACCAGGAAACGTGGGTTTCGCATTCAATAGCATGAAAACAGCGATTTCGGTGATTCTGCACACCTGTAAAAGCAGAATCATGAATTTATCACTGAAAATGCATATCTCAGCTGGAAACCCAATGATACCAAAGATATCGCAGTTTCCGCATGTCAAACGCATTGTGGAGTTCTGAAAACACCAGGAAACGTGTTTTTCGAATTCAATAGCACGAAAACAGCGATTTCGGTGATTCTGCACACTTGTAACAGCAGGATAATGAAGATTATCACTGAAAATGCATATCTCAGCTGGAAACCCTACTATACCGAAGATATTTCTGTTTCCGCATGTCACACGCACTGCGGAGTGCTGAAAACACCAGGAAACGTGTTTTTCGCATTCAATAGCACGAAACCAGCGATTTCGGTGATTCTGCACACTTGTAACAGCAGGATAATGAAGACTATCACTGAAAATGCATATCTCAGCTGGAAACCCAACTATACCGAAGATATTTCTGTTTCCGCATGTCAAACGCACTGCGGAGTGCTGAAAACACCAGGAAACGTGTTTTTCGCATTCAATAGCACGAAACCAGCGATTTCGTTGATTCTGCATACCTGTAAAAGCAGAATCATGAATTTATCACTGAAAATGCATATCTCAGCTGGAAACCCAACTATACCGAAGATATTTCTGTTTCCGCATGTCAAACTCACTGCGGACTGCTGAAAACACCAGGAAACGTGTTTTTCGCATTCAATAGCACGAAACCAGCGATTTCGGTGATTCTGCACACTTGTAACAGCAGGATAATGAAGACTATCACTGAAAATGCATATGTCAGCTGGAAACCCAACTACACCGAAGATATTTCTGTTTCCGAATGTCAAACTCACTGCGGAGTGCTGAAAACACCAGGAAACGAGTTTTTCGAATTCCATAGCACGAAAACAGCGATTTCGGTGATTCTGCACACTTGTAACAGCAGGATAATGAAGATTATCACTGAAAATGCATATCTCAGCTGGAAACCCTACTATACCGAAGATATTTCTGTTTCCGCATGTCAAACTCACTGCGGAGTGCTGAAAACACCAGGAAACGTGTGTTTCGCATTCAATAGCACGAAAACAGCGATTTCGGTGATTCTGCACACCTGTAAAAGCAGAATCATGAATTTATCACTGAAAATGCATATCTCAGCTGGAAACCCAATGATACCAAAGATATCGCAGTTTCCGCATGTCAAACGCACTGTGGAGTTCTGAAAACACCAGGAAACGTGTTTTTCGAATTCAATAGCACGAAAACAGCGATTTCGGTGATTCTGCACACTTGTAACAGCAGGATAATGAAGACTATCACTGAAAATGCATATCTCAGCTGGAAACCCAACTATACCGAAGATATTTCTGTTTCCGCATGTCAAACGCACTGCGGAGTGCTGAAAACACCAGGAAACGTGTTTTTCGCATTCAATAGCACGAAACCAGCGATTTCGGTGATTCTGCACACTTGTAACAGCAGGATAATGAAGGTTATCACTGAAAATGCATATCTCAGCTGGAAACCTAACCATACCGAAGATATTTCTGTTTCCGCATGTCAAACTCACTGCGGAGTGCTGAAAACACCAGGAAACGTGTTTTTCGCATTCAATAGCACGAAAACAGCGATTTCGGTGATACTGCACACTTGTAACAGCAGGATAATGAAGACTATCACTGAAAATGCATATCTCAGCTGGAAACCCAACTATACCGAAGATATTTCTGTTTCCGCATGTCAAACTCACTGCGGAGTGCTGAAAACACCAGGAAACGTGTTTTTCGCATTCAATAGCACGAAAACAGCGATTTCGGTGATTCTGCACACTTGTAACAGCAGGATAATGAAGACTATCACTGAAAATGCATATCTCAGCTGGAAACCCAACTATACCGAAGATATTTCTGTTTCCGCATGTCAAACGCACTGCGGAGTGCTGAAAACACCAGGAAACGTGTTTTTCGCATTCAATAGCACGAAACCAGCGATTTCGTTGATTCTGCATACCTGTAAAAGCAGAATCATGAATTTATCACTGAAAATGCATATCTCAGCTGGAAACCCAACTATACCGAAGATATTTCTGTTTCCGCATGTCAAACTCACTGCGGACTGCTGAAAACACCAGGAAACGTGTTTTTCGCATTCAATAGCACGAAACCAGCGATTTCGGTGATTCTGCACACTTGTAACAGCAGGATAATGAAGACTATCACTGAAAATGCATATCTCAGCTGGAAACCCAACTACACCGAAGATATTTCTGTTTCCGAATGTCAAACTCACTGCGGAGTGCTGAAAACACCAGGAAACGTGTTTTTCGAATTCCATAGCACGAAAACAGCGATTTCGGTGATTCTGCACACTTGTAACAGCAGGATAATGAAGATTATCACTGAAAATGCATATCTCAGCTGGAAACCCTACTATACCGAAGATATTTCTGTTTCCGCATGTCAAACTCACTGCGGAGTGCTGAAAACACCAGGAAACGTGTGTTTCGCATTCAATAGCACGAAAACAGCGATTTCGGTGATTCTGCACACCTGTAAAAGCAGAATCATGAATTTATCACTGAAAATGCATATCTCAGCTGGAAACCCAACTATACCGAAGATATTTCTGTTTCCGCATGTCAAACTCACTGCGGACTGCTGAAAACACCAGGAAACGTGTTTTTCGCATTCAATAGCACGAAACCAGCGATTTCGGTGATTCTGCACACTTGTAACAGCAGGATAATGAAGATTATCACTGAAAATGCATATCTCAGCTGGAAACCCTACTATACCGAAGATATTTCTGTTTCCGCATGTCAAACTCACTGCGGACTGCTGAAAACACCAGGAAACGTGTTTTTCGCATTCAATAGCACGAAACCAGCGATTTCGGTGATTCTGCACACTTGTAACAGCAGGATAATGAAGACTATCACTGAAAATGCATATGTCAGCTGGAAACCCAACTACACCGAAGATATTTCTGTTTCCGAATGTCAAACTCACTGCGGAGTGCTGAAAACACCAGGAAACGAGTTTTTCGAATTCCATAGCACGAAAACAGCGATTTCGGTGATTCTGCACACTTGTAACAGCAGGATAATGAAGATTATCACTGAAAATGCATATCTCAGCTGGAAACCCTACTATACCGAAGATATTTCTGTTTCCGCATGTCAAACTCACTGCGGAGTGCTGAAAACACCAGGAAACGTGTGTTTCGCATTCAATAGCACGAAAACAGCGATTTCGGTGATTCTGCACACCTGTAAAAGCAGAATCATGAATTTATCACTGAAAATGCATATCTCAGCTGGAAACCCAATGATACCAAAGATATCGCAGTTTCCGCATGTGAAACGCACTGTGGAGTTCTGAAAACACCAGGAAACGTGTTTTTCGAATTCAATAGCACGAAAACAGCGATTTCGGTGATTCTGCACACTTGTAACAGCAGGATAATGAAGACTATCACTGAAAATGCATATCTCAGCTGGAAACCCAACTATACCGAAGATATTTCTGTTTCCGCATGTCAAACGCACTGCGGAGTGCTGAAAACACCAGGAAACGTGTTTTTCGCATTCAATAGCACGAAACCAGCGATTTCGGTGATTCTGCACACTTGTAACAGCAGGATAATGAAGGTTATCACTGAAAATGCATATCTCAGCTGGAAACCTAACCATACCGAAGATATTTCTGTTTCCGCATGTCAAACTCACTGCGGAGTGCTGAAAACACCAGGAAACGTGTTTTTCGCATTCAATAGCACGAAAACAGCGATTTCGGTGATACTGCACACTTGTAACAGCAGGATAATGAAGACTATCACTGAAAATGCATATCTCAGCTGGAAACCCAACTATACCGAAGATATTTCTGTTTCCGCATGTCAAACTCACTGCGGAGTGCTGAAAACACCAGGAAACGTGTTTTTCGCATTCAATAGCACGAAAACAGCGATTTCGGTGATTCTGCACACTTGTAACAGCAGGATAATGAAGACTATCACTGAAAATGCATATCTCAGCTGGAAACCCAACTATACCGAAGATATTTCTGTTTCCGCATGTCAAACGCACTGCGGAGTGCTGAAAACACCAGGAAACGTGTTTTTCGCATTCAATAGCACGAAACCAGCGATTTCGTTGATTCTGCATACCTGTAAAAGCAGAATCATGAATTTATCACTGAAAATGCATATCTCAGCTGGAAACCCAACTATACCGAAGATATTTCTGTTTCCGCATGTCAAACTCACTGCGGACTGCTGAAAACACCAGGAAACGTGTTTTTCGCATTCAATAGCACGAAACCAGCGATTTCGGTGATTCTGCACACTTGTAACAGCAGGATAATGAAGACTATCACTGAAAATGCATATCTCAGCTGGAAACCCAACTACACCGAAGATATTTCTGTTTCCGAATGTCAAACTCACTGCGGAGTGCTGAAAACACCAGGAAACGTGTTTTTCGAATTCCATAGCACGAAAACAGCGATTTCGGTGATTCTGCACACTTGTAACAGCAGGATAATGAAGATTATCACTGAAAATGCATATCTCAGCTGGAAACCCTACTATACCGAAGATATTTCTGTTTCCGCATGTCAAACTCACTGCGGAGTGCTGAAAACACCAGGAAACGTGTGTTTCGCATTCAATAGCACGAAAACAGCGATTTCGGTGATTCTGCACACCTGTAAAAGCAGAATCATGAATTTATCACTGAAAATGCATATCTCAGCTGGAAACCCAACTATACCGAAGATATTTCTGTTTCCGCATGTCAAACTCACTGCGGACTGCTGAAAACACCAGGAAACGTGTTTTTCGCATTCAATAGCACGAAACCAGCGATTTCGGTGATTCTGCACACTTGTAACAGCAGGATAATGAAGATTATCACTGAAAATGCATATCTCAGCTGGAAACCCTACTATACCGAAGATATTTCTGTTTCCGCATGTCAAACTCACTGCGGAGTGCTGAAAACACCAGGAAACGTGTTTTTCGCATTCAATAGCACGAAAACAGCGATTTCGGTGATTCTGCACTCCTGTAAAAGCAGAATCATGAATTTATCTCTGAAAATGCATATCTCAGCTGGAAACCCAAAGATACCAAAGATATCGCAGTTTCCGCATGTTAAACGCACTGTGGAGTTCTGAAAACACCAGGAAACGTGTTTTTCGAATTCAATAGCACGAAAACAGCGATTTCGGTGATTCTGCACACTTGTAACAGCAGGATAATGAAGATTATCACTGAAAATGCATATCTCTGCTGGAAACCCTACTATACCGAAGATATTTCTGTTTCCGCATGTCAAACTGACTGCGGAGTGCTGAAAACACCAGGAAACGTGTTTTTCGCATTCAATAGCACGAAAACAGCGATTTCGGTGATTCTGCACACCTGTAAAAGCAGAATCATGAATTTATCAATTAAAATGCATATCTCAGCTGGAAACCCAAAGATACCAAAGATATCGCAGTTTCCGCATGTTAAACGCACTGTGGAGTTCTGAAAACACCAGGAAACGTGTTTTTCGAATTCAATAGCACGAAAACAGCGATTTCGGTGATTCTGCACACTTGTAACAGCAGGATAATGAAGATTATCACTGAAAATGCATATCTCAGCTGGAAACCCTACTATACCGAAGATATTTCTGTTTCCGCATGTCAAACTCACTGCGGAGTGCTGAAAACACCAGGAAACGTGTTTTTCGCATTCAATAGCACGAAAACAGCGATTTCGGTGATACTGCACACTTGTAACAGCAGGATAATGAAGACTATCACTGAAAATGCATATCTCAGCTGGAAACCCAACTATACCGAAGATATTTCTGTTTCCGCATGTCAAACTCACTGCGGAGTGCTGAAAACACCAGGAATCGTGTTTTTCGCATTCAATAGCACGAAAACAGCGATTTCGGTGATTCTGCACACTTGTAACAGCAGGATAATGAAGACTATCACTGAAAATGCATATCTCAGCTGGAAACCCAACTACACCGAAGATATTTCTGTTTCCGAATGTCAAACTCACTGCGGAGTGCTGAAAACACCAGGAAACGTGTTTTTCGAATTCCATAGCACGAAAACAGCGATTTCGGTGATTCTGCACACTTGTAACAGCAGGATAATGAAGATTATCACTGAAAATGCATATCTCACCTGGAAACCCTACTATACCGAAGATATTTCTGTTTCCGCATGTCAAACTCACTGCGGAGTGCTGAAAACACCAGGAAACGTGGGTTTCGCATTCAATAGCATGAAAACAGCGATTTCGGTGATTCTGCACACCTGTAAAAGCAGAATCATGAATTTATCACTGAAAATGCATATCTCAGCTGGAAACCCAATGATACCAAAGATATCGCAGTTTCCGCATGTCAAACGCATTGTGGAGTTCTGAAAACACCAGGAAACGTGTTTTTCGAATTCAATAGCACGAAAACAGCGATTTCGGTGATTCTGCACACTTGTAACAGCAGGATAATGAAGATTATCACTGAAAATGCATATCTCAGCTGGAAACCCTACTATACCGAAGATATTTCTGTTTCCGCATGTCACACGCACTGCGGAGTGCTGAAAACACCAGGAAACGTGTTTTTCGCATTCAATAGCACGAAACCAGCGATTTCGGTGATTCTGCATACTTGTAACAGCAGGATAATGAAGGTTATCACTGAAAATGCATATCTCAGCTGGAAACCTAACTATACCGAAGATATTTCTGTTTCCGCATGTCAAACTCACTGCGGAGTGCTGAAAACACCAGGAAACGTGTTTTTCGCATTCAATAGCACGAAAACAGCGATTTCGGTGATACTGCACACTTGTAACAGCAGAATCATGAATTTATCACTGAAAATGCATATCTCAGCTGGAAACCAAACGAAACCCAAGATATCGCAGTTTCCGCATGTCAAACGCACTGTCGAGTGCTGAAAACACCAGAAAACGTGTTTTTCGCATTCAATAGCATGAAAACTGCGATTTCGGTGATTATGCACACTTGTAACAGCAGGATAATGAAGACTATCACTGAAAATGCATATCTCAGCTGGAAACCCAACTATACCGAAGATATTTCTGTTTCCGCATGTCAAACGCACTGCCGAGTGCTGAAAACACCAGGAAACGTGTTTTTCGCATACAATAGCACGAAACCAGCGATTTCGTTGATTCTGCATACCTGTAAAAGCAGAATCATGAATTCATCACTGAAAATGCATATCTCAGCTGGAAACCCTACTATACCGAAGATATTTCTGTTTCCGCATGTCAAACTCACTGCGGAGTGCTGAAAACACCAGGAAACGTGTTTTTCGCATTCAATAGCACGAAAACAGCGATTTCGGTGATTCTGCACACCTGTAAAAGCAGAATCATGAATTTATCTCTGAAAATGCATGTCTCAGCTGGAAACCCAAAGATACCAAAGATATCGCAGTTTCCGCATGTTAAACGCACTGTGGAGTTCTGAAAACACCAGGAAACGTGTTTTTCGAATTCAATAGCACGAAAACAGCGATTTCGGTGATTCTGCACACTTGTAACAGCAGGATAATGAAGATTATCACTGAAATTGCATATCTCAGCTGGAAACCCTACTATACCGAAGATATTTCTGTTTCCGCATGTCAAACTCACTGCGGAGTGCTGAAAACACCAGGAAACGTGTTTTTCGCATTCAATAGCACGAAAACAGCGATTTCGGTGATTCTGCACTCCTGTAAAAGCAGAATCATGAATTTATCTCTGAAAATGCATATCTCAGCTGGAAACCCAAAGATACCAAAGATATCGCAGTTTCCGCATGTTAAACGCACTGTGGAGTTCTGAAAACACCAGGAAACGTGTTTTTCGAATTCAATAGCACGAAAACAGCGATTTCGGTGATTCTGCACACTTGTAACAGCAGGATAATGAAGATTATCACTGAAAATGCATATCTCTGCTGGAAACCCTACTATACCGAAGATATTTCTGTTTCCGCATGTCAAACTGACTGCGGAGTGCTGAAAACACCAGGAAACGTGTTTTTCGCATTCAATAGCACGAAAACAGCGATTTCGGTGATTCTGCACACCTGTAAAAGCAGAATCATGAATTTATCAATTAAAATGCATATCTCAGCTGGAAACCCAAAGATACCAAAGATATCGCAGTTTCCGCATGTTAAACGCACTGTGGAGTTCTGAAAACACCAGGAAACGTGTTTTTCGAATTCAATAGCACGAAAACAGCGATTTCGGTGATTCTGCACACTTGTAACAGCAGGATAATGAAGATTATCACTGAAAATGCATATCTCAGCTGGAAACCCTACTATACCGAAGATATTTCTGTTTCCGCATGTCAAACTCACTGCGGAGTGCTGAAAACACCAGGAAACGTGTTTTTCGCATTCAATAGCACGAAAACAGCGATTTCGGTGATACTGCACACTTGTAACAGCAGGATAATGAAGACTATCACTGAAAATGCATATCTCAGCTGGAAACCCAACTATACCGAAGATATTTCTGTTTCCGCATGTCAAACTCACTGCGGAGTGCTGAAAACACCAGGAATCGTGTTTTTCGCATTCAATAGCACGAAAACAGCGATTTCGGTGATTCTGCACACTTGTAACAGCAGGATAATGAAGACTATCACTGAAAATGCATATCTCAGCTGGAAACCCAACTACACCGAAGATATTTCTGTTTCCGAATGTCAAACTCACTGCGGAGTGCTGAAAACACCAGGAAACGTGTTTTTCGAATTCCATAACACGAAAACAGCGATTTCGGTGATTCTGCACACTTGTAACAGCAGGATAATGAAGATTATCACTGAAAATGCATATCTCACCTGGAAACCCTACTATACCGAAGATATTTCTGTTTCCGTATGTCAAACTCACTGCGGAGTGCTGAAAACACCAGGAAACGTGGGTTTCGCATTCAATAGCATGAAAACAGCGATTTCGGTGATTCTGCACACCTGTAAAAGCAGAATCATGAATTTATCACTGAAAATGCATATCTCAGCTGGAAACCCAATGATACCAAAGATATCGCAGTTTCCGCATGTCAAACGCATTGTGGAGTTCTGAAAACACCAGGAAACGTGTTTTTCGAATTCAATAGCACGAAAACAGCGATTTCGGTGATTCTGCACACTTGTAACAGCAGGATAATGAAGATTATCACTGAAAATGCATATCTCAGCTGGAAACCCTACTATACCGAAGATATTTCTGTTTCCGCATGTCACACGCACTGCGGAGTGCTGAAAACACCAGGAAACGTGTTTTTCGCATTCAATAGCACGAAACCAGCGATTTCGGTGATTCTGCATACTTGTAACAGCAGGATAATGAAGGTTATCACTGAAAATGCATATCTCAGCTGGAAACCTAACTATACCGAAGATATTTCTGTTTCCGCATGTCAAACTCACTGCGGAGTGCTGAAAACACCAGGAAACGTGTTTTTCGCATTCAATAGCACGAAAACAGCGATTTCGGTGATACTGCACACTTGTAACAGCAGAATCATGAATTTATCACTGAAAATGCATATCTCAGCTGGAAACCAAACGAAACCCAAGATATCGCAGTTTCCGCATGTCAAACGCACTGTCGAGTGCTGAAAACACCAGAAAACGTGTTTTTCGCATTCAATAGCACGAAAACTGCGATTTCGGTGATTATGCACACTTGTAACAGCAGGATAATGAAGACTATCACTGAAAATGCATATCTCAGCTGGAAACCCAACTATACCGAAGATATTTCTGTTTCCGCATGTCAAACGCACTGCCGAGTGCTGAAAACACCAGGAAACGTGTTTTTCGCATTCAATAGCACGAAACCAGCGATTTCGTTGATTCTGCATACCTGTAAAAGCAGAATCATGAATTCATCACTGAAAATGCATATCTCAGCTGGAAACCCTACTATACCGAAGATATTTCTGTTTCCGCATGTCAAACTCACTGCGGAGTGCTGAAAACACCAGGAAACCTGTTTTTCGCATTCAATAGCACGAAAACAGCGATTTCGGTGATTCTGCACACCTGTAAAAGCAGAATCATGAATTTATCTCTGAAAATGCATATCTCAGCTGGAAACCCAAAGATACCAAAGATATCGCAGTTTCCGCATGTTAAACGCACTGTGGAGTTCTGAAAACACCAGGAAACGTGTTTTTCGAATTCAATAGCACGAAAACAGCGATTTCGGTGATTCTGCACACTTGTAACAGCAGGATAATGAAGATTATCACTGAAATTGCATATCTCAGCTGGAAACCCTACTATACCGAAGATATTTCTGTTTCCGCATGTCAAACTCACTGCGGAGTGCTGAAAACACCAGGAAACGTGTTTTTCGCATTCAATAGCACGAAAACAGCGATTTCGGTGATTCTGCACACCTGTAAAAGCAGAATCATGAATTTATCACTGAAAATGCATATCTCAGCTGGAAACCCAATGATACCAAAGATATCGCAGTTTCCGCATGTCAAACGCACTGTGGAGTTCTGAAAACACCAGGAAACGTGTTTTTCGAATTCAATAGCACGAAAACAGCGATTTCGGTGATTCTGCACACTTGTAACAGCAGGATAATGAAGATTATCACTGAAAATGCATATCTCTGCTGGAAACCCTACTATACCGAAGATATTTCTGTTTCCGCATGTCAAACTGACTGCGGAGTGCTGAAAACACCAGGAAACGTGTTTTTCGCATTCAATAGCACGAAAACAGCGATTTCGGTGATTCTGCACACTTGTAACAGCAGGATAATGAAGACTATCACTGAAAATGCATATCTCAGCTGGAAACCCAACTACACCGAAGATATTTCTGTTTCCGCATGTCAAACTGACTGCGGAGTGCTGAAAACACCAGGAAACGTGTTTTTCGCATTCAATAGCACGAAAACAGCGATTTCGGTGATTCTGCACACCTGTAAAAGCAGAATCATGAATTTATCTCTGAAAATGCATATCTCAGCTGGAAACCCAAAGATACCAAAGATATCGCAGTTTCCGCATGTTAAACGCACTGTGGAGTTCTGAAAACACCAGGAAACGTGTTTTTCGAATTCAATAGCACGAAAACAGCGATTTCGGTGATTCTGCACACTTGTAACAGCAGGATAATGAAGATTATCACTGAAAATGCATATCTCAGCTGGAAACCCTACTATACCGAAGATATTTCTGTTTCCGCATGTCAAACTCACTGCGGAGTGCTGAAAACACCAGGAAACGTGTTTTTCGCATTCAATAGCACGAAAACAGCGATTTCGGTGATACTGCACACTTGTAACAGCAGGATAATGAAGACTATCACTGAAAATGCATATCTCAGCTGGAAACCCAACAATACCGAAGATATTTCTGTTTCCGCATGTCAAACTCACTGCGGAGTGCTGAAAACACCAGGAATCGTGTTTTTCGCATTCAATAGCACGAAAACAGCGATTTCGGTGATTCTGCACACTTGTAACAGCAGGATAATGAAGACTATCACTGAAAATGCATATCTCAGCTGGAAACCCAACTACACCGAAGATATTTCTGTTTCCGAATGTCAAACTCACTGCGGAGTGCTGAAAACACCAGGAAACGTGTTTTTCGAATTCCATAGCACGAAAACAGCGATTTCGGTGATTCTGCACACTTGTAACAGCAGGATAATGAAGATTATCACTGAAAATGCATATCTCAGCTGGAAACCCTACTATACCGAAGATATTTCTGTTTCCGCATGTCAAACTCACTGCGGAGTGCTGAAAACACCAGGAAACGTGTGTTTCGCATTCAATAGCATGAAAACAGCGATTTCGGTGATTCTGCACACCTGTAAAAGCAGAATCATGAATTTATCACTGAAAATGCATATCTCAGCTGGAAACCCAATGATACCAAAGATATCGCAGTTTCCGCATGTCAAACGCATTGTGGAGTTCTGAAAACACCAGGAAACGTGTTTTTCGAATTCAATAGCACGAAAACAGCGATTTCGGTGATTCTGCACACTTGTAACAGTAGGATAATGAAGATTATCACTGAAAATGCATATCTCAGCTGGAAACCCTACTATACCGAAGATATTTCTGTTTCCGCATGTCAAACTCACTGCGGAGTGCTGAAAACACCAGGAAACGTGTTTTTCGCATTCAATAGCACGAAAACAGCGATTTCGGTGATTCTGCATACCTGTAAAAGCAGAATCATGAATTCATCACTGAAAATGCATATCTCAGCTGGAAACCCAAAGATACCAAAGATATCGCAGTTTCCGCATGCTAAACGCACTGTGGAGTTCTGAAAACACCAGGAAACGTGTTTTTCGAATTCAATAGCACGAAAACAGCGATTTCGGTGATTCTGCACACTTGTAACAGCAGGATAATGAAGATTGTCACTGAAAATGCATATCTCAGCTGGAAACCCTACTATACCGAAGATATTTCTGTTTCCGCATGTCACACGCACTGCGGAGTGCTGAAAACACCAGGAAACGTGTTTTTCGCATTCAATAGCACGAAACCAGCGATTTCGGTGATTCTGCACACTTGTAACAGCAGGATAATGAAGGTTATCACTGAAAATGCATATCTCAGCTGGAAACCTAACTATACCGAAGATATCTCTGTTTCCGCATGTCAAACTCACTGCGGAGTGCTGAAAACACCAGGAAACGTGTTTTTCGCATTCAATAGCACGAAAACAGCGATTTCGGTGATACTGCACACTTGTAACAGCAGAATCATGAATTTATCACTGAAAATGCATATCTCAGCTGGAAACCAAACGAAACCCAAGATATCGCAGTTTCCGCATGTCAAACGCACTGTCGAGTGCTGAAAACACCAGAAAACGTGTTTTTCGCATTCAATAGCACGAAAACTGCGATTTCGGTGATTATGCACACTTGTAACAGCAGGATAATGAAGACTATCACTGAAAATGCATATCTCAGCTGGAAACCCAACTATACCGAAGATATTTCTGTTTCCGCATGTCAAACGCACTGCGGAGTGCTGAAAACACCAGGAAACGTGTTTTTCGCATTCAATAGCACGAAACCAGCGATTTCGTTGATTCTGCATACCTGTAAAAGCAGAATCATGAATTCATCACTGAAAATGCATATCTCAGCTGGAAACCCTACTATACCGAAGATATTTCTGTTTCCGCATGTCAAACTCACTGCGGAGTGCTGAAAACACCAGGAAACGTGTTTTTCGCATTCAATAGCACGAAAACAGCGATTTCGGTGATTCTGCACACTTGTAACAGCAGGATAATGAAGACTATCACTGAAAATGCATATCTCAGCTGGAAACCCAACTATACCGAAGATATTTCTGTTTCCGCATGCCAAACGCACTGCGGAGTGCTGAAAACACCAGGAAACGTGTTTTTCGCATTCAATAGCACGAAAACAGCGATTTCGGTGATACTGCACACTTGTAACAGCAGGATAATGAAGACTATCGCTGAAAATGCATATCTCAGCTGGAAACCCAACTATACCGATGATATTTCTGTTTCCGCATGTCAAACTCACTGCGGAGTGCTGAAAACACCAGGAAACGTGTTTTTCGCATTCAATAGCACGAAAACAGCGATTTCGGTGATACTGCACACTTGTAACAGCAGGATAATGAAGACTATCACTGAAAATGCATATCTCAGCTGGAAACCCAACTATACCGAAGATATTTCTGTTTCCGCATGTCAAACGCACTGCGGAGTGCTGAAAACACCAGGAAACGTGTTTTTCGCATTCAATAGCACGAACCCAGCGATTTCGTTGATTCTGCATACCTGTAAAAGCAGAATCATGAATTTATCACTGAAAATGCATATCTCAGCTGGAAACCCAACTATACCGAAGATATTTCTGTTTCCGCATGTCAAACTCACTGCGGACTGCTGAAAACACCAGGAAACGTGTTTTTCGCATTCAATAGCACGCAACCAGCGATTTCGGTGATTCTGCACACTTGTAACAGCAGGATAATGAAGACTATCACTGAAAATGCATATGTCAGCTGGAAACCCAACTACACCGAAGATATTTCTGTTTCCGAATGTCAAACTCACTGCGGAGTGCTGAAAACACCAGGAAACGAGTTTTTCGAATTCCATAGCACGAAAACAGCGATTTCGGTGATTCTGCACACTTGTAACAGCAGGATAATGAAGATTATCACTGAAAATGCATATCTCAGCTGGAAACCCTACTATACCGAAGATATTTCTGTTTCCGCATGTCAAACTCACTGCGGAGTGCTGAAAACACCAGGAAACGTGTGTTTCGCATTCAATAGCACGAAAACAGCGATTTCGGTGATTCTGCACACCTGTAAAAGCAGAATCATGAATTTATCACTGAAAATGCATATCTCAGCTGGAAACCCAATGATACCAAAGATATCGCAGTTTCCGCATGTCAAACGCACTGTGGAGTTCTGAAAACACCAGGAAACGTGTTTTTCGAATTCAATAGCACGAAAACAGCGATTTCGGTGATTCTGCACACTTGTAACAGCAGGATAATGAAGACTATCACTGAAAATGCATATCTCAGCTGGAAACCCAACTATACCGAAGATATTTCTGTTTCCGCATGTCAAACGCACTGCGGAGTGCTGAAAACACCAGGAAACGTGTTTTTCGCATTCAATAGCACGAAACCAGCGATTTCGGTGATTCTGCACACTTGTAACAGCAGGATAATGAAGGTTATCACTGAAAATGCATATCTCAGCTGGAAACCTAACCATACCGAAGATATTTCTGTTTCCGCATGTCAAACTCACTGCGGAGTGCTGAAAACACCAGGAAACGTGTTTTTCGCATTCAATAGCACGAAAACAGCGATTTCGGTGATACTGCACACTTGTAACAGCAGGATAATGAAGACTATCACTGAAAATGCATATCTCAGCTGGAAACCCAACTATACCGAAGATATTTCTGTTTCCGCATGTCAAACTCACTGCGGAGTGCTGAAAACACCAGGAAACGTGTTTTTCGCATTCAATAGCACGAAAACAGCGATTTCGGTGATTCTGCACACTTGTAACAGCAGGATAATGAAGACTATCACTGAAAATGCATATCTCAGCTGGAAACCCAACTATACCGAAGATATTTCTGTTTCCGCATGTCAAACGCACTGCGGAGTGCTGAAAACACCAGGAAACGTGTTTTTCGCATTCAATAGCACGAAACCAGCGATTTCGTTGATTCTGCATACCTGTAAAAGCAGAATCATGAATTTATCACTGAAAATGCATATCTCAGCTGGAAACCCAACTATACCGAAGATATTTCTGTTTCCGCATGTCAAACTCACTGCGGACTGCTGAAAACACCAGGAAACGTGTTTTTCGCATTCAATAGCACGAAACCAGCGATTTCGGTGATTCTGCACACTTGTAACAGCAGGATAATGAAGACTATCACTGAAAATGCATATCTCAGCTGGAAACCCAACTACACCGAAGATATTTCTGTTTCCGAATGTCAAACTCACTGCGGAGTGCTGAAAACACCAGGAAACGTGTTTTTCGAATTCCATAGCACGAAAACAGCGATTTCGGTGATTCTGCACACTTGTAACAGCAGGATAATGAAGATTATCACTGAAAATGCATATCTCAGCTGGAAACCCTACTATACCGAAGATATTTCTGTTTCCGCATGTCAAACTCACTGCGGAGTGCTGAAAACACCAGGAAACGTGTGTTTCGCATTCAATAGCACGAAAACAGCGATTTCGGTGATTCTGCACACCTGTAAAAGCAGAATCATGAATTTATCACTGAAAATGCATATCTCAGCTGGAAACCCAACTATACCGAAGATATTTCTGTTTCCGCATGTCAAACTCACTGCGGACTGCTGAAAACACCAGGAAACGTGTTTTTCGCATTCAATAGCACGAAACCAGCGATTTCGGTGATTCTGCACACTTGTAACAGCAGGATAATGAAGATTATCACTGAAAATGCATATCTCAGCTGGAAACCCTACTATACCGAAGATATTTCTGTTTCCGCATGTCAAACTCACTGCGGAGTGCTGAAAACACCAGGAAACGTGTTTTTCGCATTCAATAGCACGAAAACAGCGATTTCGGTGATTCTGCACTCCTGTAAAAGCAGAATCATGAATTTATCTCTGAAAATGCATATCTCAGCTGGAAACCCAAAGATACCAAAGATATCGCAGTTTCCGCATGTTAAACGCACTGTGGAGTTCTGAAAACACCAGGAAACGTGTTTTTCGAATTCAATAGCACGAAAACAGCGATTTCGGTGATTCTGCACACTTGTAACAGCAGGATAATGAAGATTATCACTCAAAATGCATATCTCTGCTGGAAACCCTACTATACCGAAGATATTTCTGTTTCCGCATGTCAAACTGACTGCGGAGTGCTGAAAACACCAGGAAACGTGTTTTTCGCGTTCAATAGCACGAAAACAGCGATTTCGGTGATTCTGCACACCTGTAAAAGCAGAATCATGAATTTATCAATTAAAATGCATATCTCAGCTGGAAACCCAAAGATACCAAAGATATCGCAGTTTCCGCATGTTAAACGCACTGTGGAGTTCTGAAAACACCAGGAAACGTGTTTTTCGAATTCAATAGCACGAAAACAGCGATTTCGGTGATTCTGCACACTTGTAACAGCAGGATAATGAAGATTATCACTGAAAATGCATATCTCAGCTGGAAACCCAACTACACCGAAGATATTTCTGTTTCCGAATGTCAAACTCACTGCGGAGTGCTGAAAACACCAGGAAACGTGTTTTTCGAATTCCATAGCACGAAAACAGCGATTTCGGTGATTCTGCACACTTGTAACAGCAGGATAATGAAGATTATCACTGAAAATGCATATCTCACCTGGAAACCCTACTATACCGAAGATATTTCTGTTTCCGCATGTCAAACTCACTGCGGAGTGCTGAAAACACCAGGAAACGTGGGTTTCGCATTCAATAGCATGAAAACAGCGATTTCGGTGATTCTGCACACCTGTAAAAGCAGAATCATGAATTTATCACTGAAAATGCATATCTCAGCTGGAAACCCAATGATACCAAAGATATCGCAGTTTCCGCATGTCAAACTGACTGCGGAGTGCTGAAAACACCAGGAAACGTGTTTTTCGCATTCAATAGCACGAAAACAGCGATTTCGGTGATTCTGCACACCTGTAAAAGCAGAATCATGAATTTATCAATTAAAATGCATATCTCAGCTGGAAACCCAAAGATACCAAAGATATCGCAGTTTCCGCATGTTAAACGCACTGTGGAGTTCTGAAAACACCAGGAAACGTGTTTTTCGAATTCAATAGCACGAAAACAGCGATTTCGGTGATTCTGCACACTTGTAACAGCAGGATAATGAAGATTATCACTGAAAATGCATATCTCAGCTGGAAACCCTACTATACCGAAGATATTTCTGTTTCCGCATGTCAAACTCACTGCGGAGTGCTGAAAACACCAGGAAACGTGTTTTTCGCATTCAATAGCACGAAAACAGCGATTTCGGTGATACTGCACACTTGTAACAGCAGGATAATGAAGACTATCACTGAAAATGCATATCTCAGCTGGAAACCCAACTATACCGAAGATATTTCTGTTTCCGCATGTCAAACTCACTGCGGAGTGCTGAAAACACCAGGAATCGTGTTTTTCGCATTCAATAGCACGAAAACAGCGATTTCGGTGATTCTGCACACTTGTAACAGCAGGATAATGAAGACTATCACTGAAAATGCATATCTCAGCTGGAAACCCAACTACACCGAAGATATTTCTGTTTCCGAATGTCAAACTCACTGCGGAGTGCTGAAAACACCAGGAAACGTGTTTTTCGAATTCCATAGCACGAAAACAGCGATTTCGGTGATTCTGCACACTTGTAACAGCAGGATAATGAAGATTATCACTGAAAATGCATATCTCACCTGGAAACCCTACTATACCGAAGATATTTCTGTTTCCGCATGTCAAACTCACTGCGGAGTGCTGAAAACACCAGGAAACGTGGGTTTCGCATTCAATAGCATGAAAACAGCGATTTCGGTGATTCTGCACACCTGTAAAAGCAGAATCATGAATTTATCACTGAAAATGCATATCTCAGCTGGAAACCCAATGATACCAAAGATATCGCAGTTTCCGCATGTCAAACGCATTGTGGAGTTCTGAAAACACCAGGAAACGTGTTTTTCGAATTCAATAGCACGAAAACAGCGATTTCGGTGATTCTGCACACTTGTAACAGCAGGATAATGAAGATTATCACTGAAAATGCATATCTCAGCTGGAAACCCTACTATACCGAAGATATTTCTGTTTCCGCATGTCACACGCACTGCGGAGTGCTGAAAACACCAGGAAACGTGTTTTTCGCATTCAATAGCACGAAACCAGCGATTTCGGTGATTCTGCATACTTGTAACAGCAGGATAATGAAGGTTATCACTGAAAATGCATATCTCAGCTGGAAACCTAACTATACCGAAGATATTTCTGTTTCCGCATGTCAAACTCACTGCGGAGTGCTGAAAACACCAGGAAACGTGTTTTTCGCATTCAATAGCACGAAAACAGCGATTTCGGTGATACTGCACACTTGTAACAGCAGAATCATGAATTTATCACTGAAAATGCATATCTCAGCTGGAAACCAAACGAAACCCAAGATATCGCAGTTTCCGCATGTCAAACGCACTGTCGAGTGCTGAAAACACCAGAAAACGTGTTTTTCGCATTCAATAGCACGAAAACTGCGATTTCGGTGATTATGCACACTTGTAACAGCAGGATAATGAAGACTATCACTGAAAATGCATATCTCAGCTGGAAACCCAACTATACCGAAGATATTTCTGTTTCCGCATGTCAAACGCACTGCCGAGTGCTGAAAACACCAGGAAACGTGTTTTTCGCATTCAATAGCACGAAACCAGCGATTTCGTTGATTCTGCATACCTGTAAAAGCAGAATCATGAATTCATCACTGAAAATGCATATCTCAGCTGGAAACCCTACTATACCGAAGATATTTCTGTTTCCGCATGTCAAACTCACTGCGGAGTGCTGAAAACACCAGGAAACGTGTTTTTCGCATTCAATAGCACGAAAACAGCGATTTCGGTGATTCTGCACACCTGTAAAAGCAGAATCATGAATTTATCTCTGAAAATGCATATCTCAGCTGGAAACCCAAAGATACCAAAGATATCGCAGTTTCCGCATGTTAAACGCACTGTGGAGTTCTGAAAACACCAGGAAACGTGTTTTTCGAATTCAATAGCACGAAAACAGCGATTTCGGTGATTCTGCACACTTGTAACAGCAGGATAATGAAGATTATCACTGAAATTGCATATCTCAGCTGGAAACCCTACTATACCGAAGATATTTCTGTTTCCGCATGTCAAACTCACTGCGGAGTGCTGAAAACACCAGGAAACGTGTTTTTCGCATTCAATAGTACGAAAACAGCGATTTCGGTGATTCTGCACACCTGTAAAAGCAGAATCATGAATTTATCACTGAAAATGCATATCTCAGCTGGAAACCCAATGATACCAAAGATATCGCAGTTTCCGCATGTCAAACGCACTGTGGAGTTCTGAAAACACCAGGAAACGTGTTTTTCGAATTCAATAGCACGAAAACAGCGATTTCGGTGATTCTGCACACTTGTAACAGCAGGATAATGAAGATTATCACTGAAAATGCATATCTCTGCTGGAAACCCTACTATACCGAAGATATTTCTGTTTCCGCATGTCAAACTGACTGCGGAGTGCTGAAAACACCAGGAAACGTGTTTTTCGCATTCAATAGCACGAAAACAGCGATTTCGGTGATTCTGCACACTTGTAACAGCAGGATAATGAAGACTATCACTGAAAATGCATATCTCAGCTGGAAACCCAACTACACCGAAGATATTTCTGTTTCCGCATGTCAAACTGACTGCGGAGTGCTGAAAACACCAGGAAACGTGTTTTTCGCATTCAATAGCACGAAAACAGCGATTTCGGTGATTCTGCACACCTGTAAAAGCAGAATCATGAATTTATCTCTGAAAATGCATATCTCAGCTGGAAACCCAAAGATACCAAAGATATCGCAGTTTCCGCATGTTAAACGCACAGTGGAGTTCTGAAAACACCAGGAAACGTGTTTTTCGAATTCAATAGCACGAAAACAGCGATTTCGGTGATTCTGCACACTTGTAACAGCAGGATAATGAAGATTATCACTGAAAATGCATATCTCTGCTGGAAACCCTACTACACCGAAGATATTTCTGTTTCCGCATGTCAAACTGACTGCGGAGTGCTGAAAACACCAGGAAACGTGTTTTTCGCATTCAATAGCACGAAAACAGCGATTTCGGTGATTCTGCACACCTGTAAAAGCAGAATCATGAATTTATCAATTAAAATGCATATCTCAGCTGGAAACCCAAAGATACCAAAGATATCGCAGTTTCCGCATGTTAAACGCACTGTGGAGTTCTGAAAACACCAGGAAACGTGTTTTTCGAATTCAATAGCACGAAAACAGCGATTTCGGTGATTCTGCACACTTGTAACAGCAGGATAATGAAGATTATCACTGAAAATGCATATCTCAGCTGGAAACCCTACTATACCGAAGATATTTCTGTTTCCGCATGTCAAACTCACTGCGGAGTGCTGAAAACACCAGGAAACGTGTTTTTCGCATTCAATAGCACGAAAACAGCGATTTCGGTGATACTGCACACTTGTAACAGCAGGATAATGAAGACTATCACTGAAAATGCATATCTCAGCTGGAAACCCAACAATACCGAAGATATTTCTGTTTCCGCATGTCAAACTCACTGCGGAGTGCTGAAAACACCAGGAATCGTGTTTTTCGCATTCAATAGCACGAAAACAGCGATTTCGGTGATTCTGCACACTTGTAACAGCAGGATAATGAAGACTATCACTGAAAATGCATATCTCAGCTGGAAACCCAACTACACCGAAGATATTTCTGTTTCCGAATGTCAAACTCACTGCGGAGTGCTGAAAACACCAGGAAACGTGTTTTTCGAATTCCATAGCACGAAAACAGCGATTTCGGTGATTCTGCACACTTGTAACAGCAGGATAATGAAGATTATCACTGAAAATGCATATCTCAGCTGGAAACCCTACTATACCGAAGATATTTCTGTTTCCGCATGTCAAACTCACTGCGGAGTGCTGAAAACACCAGGAAACGTGTGTTTCGCATTCAATAGCATGAAAACAGCGATTTCGGTGATTCTGCACACCTGTAAAAGCAGAATCATGAATTTATCACTGAAAATGCATATCTCAGCTGGAAACCCAATGATACCAAAGATATCGCAGTTTCCGCATGTCAAACGCATTGTGGAGTTCTGAAAACACCAGGAAACGTGTTTTTCGAATTCAATAGCACGAAAACAGCGATTTCGGTGATTCTGCACACTTGTAACAGTAGGATAATGAAGATTATCACTGAAAATGCATATCTCAGCTGGAAACCCTACTATACCGAAGATATTTCTGTTTCCGCATGTCAAACTCACTGCGGAGTGCTGAAAACACCAGGAAACGTGTTTTTCGCATTCAATAGCACGAAAACAGCGATTTCGGTGATTCTGCATACCTGTAAAAGCAGAATCATGAATTCATCACTGAAAATGCATATCTCAGCTGGAAACCCAAAGATACCAAAGATATCGCAGTTTCCGCATGCTAAACGCACTGTGGAGTTCTGAAAACACCAGGAAACGTGTTTTTCGAATTCAATAGCACGAAAACAGCGATTTCGGTGATTCTGCACACTTGTAACAGCAGGATAATGAAGATTATCACTGAAAATGCATATCTCAGCTGGAAACCCTACTATACCGAAGATATTTCTGTTTCCGCATGTCACACGCACTGCGGAGTGCTGAAAACACCAGGAAACGTGTTTTTCGCATTCAATAGCACGAAACCAGCGATTTCGGTGATTCTGCACACTTGTAACAGCAGGATAATGAAGGTTATCACTGAAAATGCATATCTCAGCTGGAAACCTAACTATACCGAAGATATTTCTGTTTCCGCATGTCAAACTCACTGCGGAGTGCTGAAAACACCAGGAAACGTGTTTTTCGCATTCAATAGCACGAAAACAGCGATTTCGGTGATACTGCACACTTGTAACAGCAGAATCATGAATTTATCACTGAAAATGCATATCTCAGCTGGAAACCAAACGAAACCCAAGATATCGCAGTTTCCGCATGTCAAACGCACTGTCGAGTGCTGAAAACACCAGAAAACGTGTTTTTCGCATTCAATAGCACGAAAACTGCGATTTCGGTGATTATGCACACTTGTAACAGCAGGATAATGAAGACTATCACTGAAAATGCATATCTCAGCTGGAAACCCAACTATACCGAAGATATTTCTGTTTCCGCATGTCAAACGCACTGCGGAGTGCTGAAAACACCAGGAAACGTGTTTTTCGCATTCAATAGCACGAAACCAGCGATTTCGTTGATTCTGCATACCTGTAAAAGCAGAATCATGAATTCATCACTGAAAATGCATATCTCAGCTGGAAACCCTACTATACCGAAGATATTTCTGTTTCCGCATGTCAAACTCACTGCGGAGTGCTGAAAACACCAGGAAACGTGTTTTTCGCATTCAATAGCACGAAAACAGCGATTTCGGTGATTCTGCACACTTGTAACAGCAGGATAATGAAGACTATCACTGAAAATGCATATCTCAGCTGGAAACCCAACTATACCGAAGATATTTCTGTTTCCGCATGCCAAACGCACTGCGGAGTGCTGAAAACACCAGGAAACGTGTTTTTCGCATTCAATAGCACGAAAACAGCGATTTCGGTGATACTGCACACTTGTAACAGCAGGATAATGAAGACTATCACTGAAAATGCATATCTCAGCTGGAAACCCAACTATACCGATGATATTTCTGTTTCCGCATGTCAAACTCACTGCGGAGTGCTGAAAACACCAGGAAACGTGTTTTTCGCATTCAATAGCACGAAAACAGCGATTTCGGTGATACTGCACACTTGTAACAGCAGGATAATGAAGACTATCACTGAAAATGCATATCTCAGCTGGAAACCCAACTATACCGAAGATATTTCTGTTTCCGCATGTCAAACGCACTGCGGAGTGCTGAAAACACCAGGAAACGTGTTTTTCGCATTCAATAGCACGAACCCAGCGATTTCGTTGATTCTGCATACCTGTAAAAGCAGAATCATGAATTTATCACTGAAAATGCATATCTCAGCTGGAAACCCAACTATACCGAAGATATTTCTGTTTCCGCATGTCAAACTCACTGCGGACTGCTGAAAACACCAGGAAACGTGTTTTTCGCATTCAATAGCACGCAACCAGCGATTTCGGTGATTCTGCACACTTGTAACAGCAGGATAATGAAGACTATCACTGAAAATGCATATGTCAGCTGGAAACCCAACTACACCGAAGATATTTCTGTTTCCGAATGTCAAACTCACTGCGGAGTGCTGAAAACACCAGGAAACGAGTTTTTCGAATTCCATAGCACGAAAACAGCGATTTCGGTGATTCTGCACACTTGTAACAGCAGGATAATGAAGATTATCACTGAAAATGCATATCTCAGCTGGAAACCCTACTATACCGAAGATATTTCTGTTTCCGCATGTCAAACTCACTGCGGAGTGCTGAAAACACCAGGAAACGTGTGTTTCGCATTCAATAGCACGAAAACAGCGATTTCGGTGATTCTGCACACCTGTAAAAGCAGAATCATGAATTTATCACTGAAAATGCATATCTCAGCTGGAAACCCAAAGATACCAAAGATATCGCAGTTTCCGCATGTCAAACGCACTGTGGAGTTCTGAAAACACCAGGAAACGTGTTTTTCGAATTCAATAGCACGAAAACAGCGATTTCGGTGATTCTGCACACTTGTAACAGCAGGATAATGAAGACTATCACTGAAAATGCATATCTCAGCTGGAAACCCAACTATACCGAAGATATTTCTGTTTCCGCATGTCAAACGCACTGCGGAGTGCTGAAAACACCAGGAAACGTGTTTTTCGCATTCAATAGCACGAAACCAGCGATTTCGGTGATTCTGCACACTTGTAACAGCAGGATAATGAAGGTTATCACTGAAAATGCATATCTCAGCTGGAAACCTAACCATACCGAAGATATTTCTGTTTCCGCATGTCAAACTCACTGCGGAGTGCTGAAAACACCAGGAAACGTGTTTTTCGCATTCAATAGCACGAAAACAGCGATTTCGGTGATACTGCACACTTGTAACAGCAGAATAATGAAGACTATCACTGAAAATGCATATCTCAGCTGGAAACCCAACTATACCGAAGATATTTCTGTTTCCGCATGTCAAACTCACTGCGGAGTGCTGAAAACACCAGGAAACGTGTTTTTCGCATTCAATAGCACGAAAACAGCGATTTCGGTGATTCTGCACACTTGTTACAGCAGGATAATGAAGACTATCACTGAAAATGCATATCTCAGCTGGAAACCCAACTATACCGAAGATATTTCTGTTTCCGCATGTCAAACGCACTGCGGAGTGCTGAAAACACCAGGAAACGTGTTTTTCGCATTCAATAGCAAGAAACCAGCGATTTCGTTGATTCTGCATACCTGTAAAAGCAGAATCATGAATTTATCACTGAAAATGCATATCTCAGCTGGAAACCCAACTATACCGAAGATATTTCTGTTTCCGCATGTCAAACTCACTGCGGACTGCTGAAAACACCAGGAAACGTGTTTTTCGCATTCAATAGCACGAAACCAGCGATTTCGGTGATTCTGCAAACTTGTAACAGCAGGATAATGAAGACTATCACTGAAAATGCATATCTCAGCTGGAAACCCAACTACACCGAAGATATTTCTGTTTCCGAATGTCAAACTCACTGCGGAGTGCTGAAAACACCAGGAAACGTGTTTTTCGAATTCCATAGCACGAAAACAGCGATTTCGGTGATTCTGCACACTTGTAACAGCAGGATAATGAAGATTATCACTGAAAATGCATATCTCAGCTGGAAACCCTACTATACCGAAGATATTTCTGTTTCCGCATGTCAAACTCACTGCGGAGTGCTGAAAACACCAGGAAACGTGTGTTTCGCATTCAATAGCACGAAAACAGCGATTTCGGTGATTCTGCACACCTGTAAAAGCAGAATCATGAATTTATCACTGAAAATGCATATCTCAGCTGGAAACCCAATGATACCTAGGATATCGCAGTTTCCGCATGTCAAACGCATTGTGGAGTTCTGAAAACACCAGGAAACGTGTTTTTCGAATTCAATAGCACGAAAACAGCGATTTCGGTGATTCTGCACACTTGTAACAGCAGGATAATGAAGATTATCACTGAAAATGCATATCTCTGCTGGAAACCCTACTATACCGAAGATATTTCTGTTTCCGCATGTCAAACTGACTGCGGAGTGCTGAAAACACCAGGAAACGTGTTTTTCGCATTCAATAGCACGAAAACAGCGATTTCGGTGATTCTGCACACCTGTAAAAGCAGAATCATGAATTTATCACTGAAAATACATATCTCAGCTGGAAACCCAAAGATACCAAAGATATCGCAGTTTCCGCATGTTAAACGCACTGTGGAGTTCTGAAAACACCAGGAAACGTGTTTTTCGAATTCAATAGCACGAAAACAGCGATTTCGGTGATTCTGCACACTTGTAACAGCAGGATAATGAAGATTATCACTGAAAATGCATATCTCAGCTGGAAACCCTACTATACCGAAGATATTTCTGTTTCCGCATGTCAAACTCACTGCGGAGTGCTGAAAACACCAGGAAACGTGTTTTTCGCATTCAATAGCACGAAAACAGCGATTTCGGTGATACTGCACACTTGTAACAGCAGGATAATGAAGACTATCACTGAAAATGCATATCTCAGCTGGAAACCCAACTATACCGAAGGTATTTCTGTTTCCGCATGTCAAACTCACTGCGGAGTGCTGAAAACACCAGGAATCGTGTTTTTCGCATTCAATAGCACGAAAACAGCGATTTCGGTGATTCTGCACACTTGTAACAGCAGGATAATGAAGACTATCACTGAAAATGCATATCTCAGCTGGAAACCCAACTACACCGAAGATATTTCTGTTTCCGAATGTCAAACTCACTGCGGAGTGCTGAAAACACCAGGAAACGTGTTTTTCGAATTCCATAGCACGAAAACAGCGATTTCGGTGATTCTGCACACTTGTAACAGCAGGATAATGAAGATTATCACTGAAAATGCATATCTCAGCTGGAAACCCTACTATACCGAAGATATTTCTGTTTCCGCATGTCAAACTCACTGCGGAGTGCTGAAAACACCAGGAAACGTGTGTTTCGCATTCAATAGCATGAAAACAGCGATTTCGGTGATCACTGAAAATGCATATCTCAGCTGGAAACCCAAAGATACCAAAGATATCGCAGTTTCCGCATGTTAAACGCACTGTGGAGTTCTGAAAACACCAGGAAACGTGTTTTTCGAATTCAATAGCACGAAAACAGCGATTTCGGTGATTCTGCACACTTGTAAAAGCAGGATAATGAAGATTATCACTGAAAATGCATATCTCAGCTGGAAACCCTACTATACCGAAGATATTTCTGTTTCCGCATGTCAAACTCACTGCGGAGTGCTGAAAACACCAGGAAACGTGTTTTTCGCATTCAATAGCACGAAAACAGCGATTTCGGTGATTCTGCACACTTGTAACAGCAGCATAATGAAGACTATCACTGAAAATGCATATCTCAGCTGGAAACCCAACTATACCGAAGATATTTCTGTTTCCGCATGTCAAACGCACTGCGGAGTGCTGTAAACACCAGGAAACGTGTTTTTCGCATTCAACAGCACGAAACCAGCGATTTCGTTGTTTCTGCATACCTGTAAAAGCAGAATCATGAATTTATCACTGAAAATGCATATCTCAGCTGGAAACCCAAAGATACCAAAGATATCGCAGTTTCCGCATGTCAAACTCACTGCCGACTGCTGAAAACACCAGGAAACGTGTTTTTCGCATTCAATAGCACGAAAACAGCGATTTCGGTGATACTGCACACTTGTAACAGCAGAATCATGAATTTATCACTGAAAATGCATATCTCAGCTGGAAACCCAACGAAACCGAAGATATCGCAGTTTCCGCATGTCAAACGCACTGTCGAGTGCTGAAAACACCCGAAAACGTGTTTTTCGCATTCAATAGCACGAAAACAGCGATTTCGGTGATTATGCACACTTGTAACAGCAGGATAATGAAGACTATTACTGAAAATGCATATCTCAGCTGGAAACCCAACTATACCGAAGATATTTCTGTTTCCGCATGTCAAACTCACTGCGGACTGCTGAAAACACCAGGAAACGTGTTTTTCGCATTCAATAGCACGAAACCAGCGATTTCGGTGATTCTGCACACTTGTAACAGCAGGATAATGAAGACTATCACTGAAAATGCATATCTCAGCTGGAAACCTAACTATACCGAAGATATTTCTGTTTCCGCATGTCAAACTCACTGCGGAGTGCTGAAAACACCAGGAAACGTGTTTTTCGCATTCAATAGCACGAAAACAGCGATTTCGGTGATACTGCACACTTGTAACAGCAGAATCATGAATTTATCTCTGAAAATGCATATCTCAGCTCGAAACCCAAAGATACCAAAGATATCGCAGTTTCCGCATGTTAAACGCACTGTGGAGTTCTGAAAACACCAGGAAACGTGTTTTTCGAATTCAATAGCACGAAAACAGCGATTTCGGTGATTCTGCACACTTGTAACAGCAGGATAATGAAGATTATCACTGAAAATGCATATCTCAGCTGGAAACCCTACAATACCGAAGATATTTCTGTTTCCGCATGTCAAACTCACTGCGGAGTGCTGAAAACACCAGGAAACGTGTTTTTCGCATTCAATAGCACGAAAACAGCGATTTCGGTGATACTGCACACTTGTAACAGCAGGATAATGAAGACTATCACTGAAAATGCATATCTCAGCTGGAAACCCAACTATACCGAAGATATTTCTGTTTCCGCATGACAAACTCACTGCGGAGTGCTGAAAACACCAGGAAACGTGTTTTTCGCATTCAATAGCACGAAAACAGCGATTTCGGTGATTCTGCACACTTGTAACAGCAGGATAATGAAGACTATCACTGAAAATGCATATCTCAGCTGGAAACCCAAAAATACCGAAGATATTTCTGTTTCCGCATGTCAAACGCACTGCGGAGTGCTGAGAACACCAGGAAACGTGTTTTTCGCATTCAATAGCACGAAACCAGCGATTTCGTTGATTCTGCATACCTGTAAAAGCAGAATCATGAATTTATCACTGAAAATGCATATCTCAGCTGGAAACCCAAAGATACCAAAGATATCGCAGTTTCCGCATGTCAAACTCACTGCGGACTGCTGAAAACACCAGGAAACGTGTTTTTCGCATTCAATAGCACGAAAACAGCGATTTCGGTGATACTGCACACTTGTAACAGCAGAATCATGAATTTATCACTGAAAATGCATATCTCAGCTGGAAACCCAACGAAACCGAAGATATCGCAGTTTCCGCATGTCAAACGCACTGTCGAGTGCTGAAAACACCAGAAAACGTGTTTTTCGCATTCAATAGCACGAAAACAGCGATTTCGGTGATTATGCACACTTGTAACAGCAGGATAATGAAGACTATCACTGAAAATGCATATCTCAGCTGGAAACCCAACTATACCGAAGATATCGCAGTTTCCGCATGTTAAACGCACTGTGGAGTTCTGAAAACACCAGGAAACGTGTTTTTCGAATTCAATAGCACGAAAACAGCGATTTCGGTGATTCTGCACTCCTGTAAAAGCAGAATCATGAATTTAATTCTGAAAATGCATATCTCAGCTGGAAATCCAAAGATACCAAAGATATCGCAGTTTCCGCATGTTAAACGGACTGTGGAGTTCTGAAAACACCAGGAAACGTGTTTTTCGAATTCAATAGCACGAAAACAGCGATTTCGGTGATTCTGCACACTTGTAACAGCAGGATAATGAAGATTATCACTGAAAATGCATATCTCTGCTGGAAACCCTACTATACCGAAGATATTTCTGTTTCCGCATGTCAAACTGACTGCGGAGTGCTGAAAACACCAGGAAACGTGTTGTTCGCATTCAACAGCACGAAACCAGCGATTTCGTTGTTTCTGCATACCTGTAAAAGCAGAATCATGAATTTATCACTGAAAATGCATATCTCAGCTGGAAACCCAAAGATACCAAAGATATCGCAGTTTCCGCATGTCAAACTCACTGCCGACTGCTGAAAACACCAGGAATCGTGTTTTTCGCATTCAATAGCACGAAAACAGCGATTTCGGTGATTCTGCACACTTGTAACAGCAGGATAATGAAGACTATCACTGAAAATGCATATCTCAGCTGGAAACCCAACTACACCGAAGATATTTCTGTTTCCGAATGTCAAACTCACTGCGGAGTGCTGAAAACACCAGGAAACGTGTTTTTCGAATTCCATAGCACGAAAACAGCGATTTCGGTGATTCTGCACACTTGTAACAGCAGGATAATGAAGATTATCACTGAAAATGCATATCTCAGCTGGAAACCCTACTATACCGAAGATATTTCTGTTTCCGCATGTCAAACTCACTGCGGAGTGCTGAAAACACCAGGAAACGTGTGTTTCGCATTCAATAGCATGAAAACAGCGATTTCGGTGATTCTGCACACCTGTAAAAGCAGAATCATGAATTTATCACTGAAAATGCATATCTCAGCTGGAAACCCAATGATACCAAAGATATCGCAGTTTCCGCATGTCAAACGCATTGTGGAGTTCTGAAAACACCAGGAAACGTGTTTTTCGAATTCAATAGCACGAAAATAGCGATTTCGGTGATTCTGCACACTTGTAACAGTAGGATAATGAAGATTATCACTGAAAATGCATATCTCAGCTGGAAACCCTACTATACCGAAGATATTTCTGTTTCCGCATGTCAAACTGACTGCGGAGTGCTGAAAACACCAGGAAACGTGTTTTTCGCATTCAATAGCACGAAAACAACGATTTCGGTGATTCTGCACACCTGTAAACGCAGAATCATGAATTTATCACTGAAAATGCATATCTCAGCTGGAAACCCAAAGATACCAAAGATATCGCAGTTTCCGCATGTTAAACGCACTGTGGAGTTCTGAAAACACCAGGAAACGTGTTTTTCGAATTCAATAGCACGAAAACAGCGATTTCGGTGATTCTGCACACTTGTAACAGCAGGATAATGAAGATTATCACTGAAAATGCATATCTCAGCTGGAAACCC
Organism: Anthophora plumipes; assembly: GCA_951804975.1. NCBI lineage: Eukaryota > Metazoa > Arthropoda > Insecta > Hymenoptera > Apidae > Anthophora > Anthophora plumipes. Next base: position 2,036,837 of record CATORF010000226.1, read on the forward strand.
TACTATACCGAAGATATTTCTGTTTCCGCATGTCAAACTCACTGCGGAGTGCTGAAAACACCAGGAAACGTGTTTTTCGCATTCAATAGCACGAAAACAGCGATTTCGGTGATTCTGCACACTTGTAACAGCAGCATAATGAAGACTATCACTGAAAATGCATATCTCAGCTGGAAACCCAACTATACCGAAGATATTTCTGTTTCCGCATGTCAAACGCACTGCGGAGTGCTGTAAACACCAGGAAACGTGTTGTTCGCATTCAACAGCACGAAACCAGCGATTTCGTTGTTTCTGCATACCTGTAAAAGCAGAATCATGAATTTATCACTGAAAATGCATATCTCAGCTGGAAACCCAAAGATACCAAAGATATCGCAGTTTCCGCATGTCAAACTCACTGCCGACTGCTGAAAACACCAGGAAACGTGTTTTTCGCATTCAATAGCACGAAAACAGCGATTTCGGTGATACTGCACACTTGTAACAGCAGAATCATGAATTTATCACTGAAAATGCATATCTCAGCTGGAAACCCAACGAAACCGAAGATATCGCAGTTTCCTCATGTCAAACGCACTGTCGAGTGCTGAAAACACCAAAAAACGTGTTTTTCGCATTCAATAGCACGAAAACAGCGATTTCGGTGATTATGCACACTTGTAACAGCAGGATAATGAAGACTATTACTGAAAATGCATATCTCAGCTGGAAACCCAACTATACCGAAGATATTTCTGTTTCCGCATGTCAAACTCACTGCGGACTGCTGAAAACACCAGGAAACGTGTTTTTGGCATTCAATAGCACGAAACCAGCGATTTCGGTGATTCTGCACACTTGTAACAGCAGGATAATGAAGACTATCACTGAAAATGCATATCTCAGCTGGAAACCTAACTATACCGAAGATATTTCTGTTTCCGCATGTCAAACTCACTGCGGAGTGCTGAAAACACCAGGAAACGTGTTTTTCGCATTCAATAGCACGAAAACAGCGATTTCGGTGATACTGCACACTTGTAACAGCAGAATCATGAATTTATCTCTGAAAATGCATATCTCAGCTGGAAACCCAAAGATACCAAAGATATCGCAGTTTCCGCATGTTAAACGCACTGTGGAGTTCTGAAAACACCAGGAAACGTGTTTTTCGAATTCAATAGCACGAAAACAGCGATTTCGGTGATTCTGCACACTTGTAACAGCAGTATAATGAAGATTATCACTGAAAATGCATATCTCAGCTGGAAACCCTACTATACCGAAGATATTTCTGTTTCCGCATGTCAAACTCACTGCGGAGTGCTGAAAACACCAGGAAACGTGTTTTTCGCATTCAATAGCACGAAAACAGCGATTTCGGTGATACTGCACACTTGTAACAGCAGGATAATGAAGACTATCACTGAAAATGCATATCTCAGCTGGAAACCCAACTATACCGAAGATATTTCTGTTTCCGCATGACAAACTCACTGCGGAGTGCTGAAAACACCAGGAAACGTGTTTTTCGCATTCAATAGCACGAAAACAGCGATTTCGGTGATTCTGCACACTTGTAACAGCAGGATAATGAAGACTATCACTGAAAATGCATATCTCAGCTGGAAACCCAAAAATACCGAAGATATTTCTGTTTCCGCATGTCAAACGCACTGCGGAGTGCTGAGAACACCAGGAAACGTGTTTTTCGCATTCAATAGCACGAAACCAGCGATTTCGTTGATTCTGCATACCTGTAAAAGCAGAATCATGAATTTATCACTGAAAATGCATATCTCAGCTGGAAACCCAAAGATACCAAAGATATCGCAGTTTCCGCATGTCAAACTCACTGCGGACTGCTGAAAACACCAGGAAACGTGTTTTTCGCATTCAATAGCACGAAAACAGCGATTTCGGTGATACTGCACACTTGTAACAGCAGAATCATGAATTTATCACTGAAAATGCATATCTCAGCTGGAAACCCAACGAAACCGAAGATATCGCAGTTTCCGCATGTCAAACGCACTGTCGAGTGCTGAAAACACCAGAAAACGTGTTTTTCGCATTCAATAGCACGAAAACAGCGATTTCGGTGATTATGCACACTTGTAACAGCAGGATAATGAAGACTATCACTGAAAATGCATATCTCAGCTGGAAACCCAACTATACCGAAGATATCTCTGTTTCCGCATGTCAAACTCACTGCGGACTGCTGAAAACACCAGGAAACGTGTTTTTCGCATTCAATAGCACGAAACCAGCGATTTCGGTGATTCTGCACACTTGTAACTGCAGGATAATGAAGACTATCACTGAAAATGCATATCTCAGCTGGAAACCCAACTATACCGAAGATATTTCTGTTTCCGAATGTCAAACTCACTGCGGAGTGCTGAAAACACCAGGAAACGTGTTTTTCGCATTCAATAGCACGAAACCAGCGATTTCGGTGATTCTGCACACTTGTCATAGCAGGATAATGAAGACTATCACTGAAAATGCATATCTCAGCTGGAAACCCAACTATACCGAAGATATTTCTGTTTCCGCATGTCAAACGCACTGCGGAGTGCTGAAAACACCAGGAAACGTGTTTTTCGCATTCAATAGCACGAAACCAGCGATTTCGGTGATTCTGCACACCTGTAAAAGCAGAATCATGAATTTATCTCTGAAAATGCATATCTCAGCTGGAAACCCAAAGATACCAAAGATATCGCAGTTTCCGCATGTTAAACGCACTGTGGAGTTCTGAAAACACCAGGAAACGTGTTTTTCGAATTCAATAGCACGAAACCAGCGATTTCGGTGATTCTGCACACTTGTCATAGCAGGATAATGAAGACTATCACTGAAAATGCATATCTCAGCTGGAAACCCAACTATACCGAAGATATTTCTGTTTCCGCATGTCAAACGCACTGCGGAGTGCTGAAAACACCAGGAAACGTGTTTTTCGCATTCAATAGCACGAAACCAGCAATTTCGGTGATTCGGCATACCTGTAAAAGCAGAATCATGAATTTATCACTGAAAATGCATATCTCAGCTGGAAACCCAAAGATACCAAAGATATCGCAGTTTCCGCATGTCAAACTCACTGCGGAGTGCTGAAAACACCAGGAAACGTGTTTTTCGCATTCAATAGCACGAAACCAGCGATTTCGGTGATTCTGCACACCTGTAAAAGCAGAATCATGAATTTATCTCTGAAAATGCATATCTCAGCTGGAAACCCAAAGATACCAAAGATATCGCAGTTTCCGCATGTTAAACGCACTGTGGAGTTCTGAAAACACCAGGAAACGTGTTTTTCGAATTCAATAGCACGAAAACAGCGATTTCGGTGATTCTGCACACTTGTAACAGCAGGATAATGAAGATTATCACTGAAAATGCATATCTCAGCTGGAAACCCTACTATACCGAAGATATTTCTGTTTCCGCATGTCAAACTCACTGCGGAGTGCTGAAAACTCCAGGAAACGTGTTTTTCGCATTCAATAGCACGAAAACAGCGATTTCGGTGATTCTGCACACCTGTAAAAGCAGAATCATGAATTTATCACTGAAAATGCATATCTCAGCTGGAAACCCAAAGATACCAAAGACATCGCAGTTTCCGCATGTCAAACGCACTGTGGAGTTCTGAAAACACCAGGAAACGTGTTTTTCGAATTCAATAGCACGAAAACAGCGATTTCGGTGATTCTGCACACTTGTAACAGCAGGATAATGAAGATTATCACTGAAAATGCATATCTCAGCTGGAAACCCTACTATACCGAAGATATTTCTGTTTCCGCATGTCAAACTCACTGCGGAGTGCTGAAAACTCCAGGAAACGTGTTTTTCGCATTCAGTAGCACGAAACCAGCGATTTCGGTGATTCTGCACACCTGTAAAAGCAGAATCATGAATTTATCTCTGAAAATGCATATCTCAGCTGGAAACCCAAAGATACCAAAGATATCGCAGTTTCCGCATGTTAAACGCACTGTGGAGTTCTGAAAACACCAGGAAACGTGTTTTTCGAATTCAATAGCACGAAAACAGCGATTTCGGTGATTCTGCACACTTGTAACAGCAGGATAATGAAGATTATCACTGAAAATGCATATCTCAACTGGAAACACTACTATACCGAAGATATTTCTGTTTCCGCATGTCAAACTCACTGCGGAGTGCTGAAAACACCAGGAAACGTGTTTTTCGCATTCAATAGCACGAAAACAGCGATTTCGGTGATACTGCACACTTGTAACAGCAGGATACTGAAGACTATCACTGAAAATGCATATCTCAGCTGGAAACCCAACTATACCGAAGATATCTCTGTTTCCGCATGTCAAACTCACTCCGGAGTGCTGAAAACACCAGGAAACGTGTTTTTCGCATTCAATAGCACGAAAACAGCGATTTCGGTGATTCTGCACACCTGTAACAGCAGGATAATGAAGACTATCACTGAAAATGCATATCTCAGCTGGAAACCCAACTATACCGAAGATATTTCTGTTTCCGCATGTCAAACTCACTGCGGAGTGCTGAAAACACCAGGAAACGTGTTTTTCTCGTTCAATAGCACGAAAACAGCGATTTCGGTGATACTGCACACTTGTAACAGCAGAATCATGAATTTATCACTGAAAATGCATATCTCAGCTGGAAACCCAACGAAACCGAAGATATCGCAGTTTCCGCATGTCAAACGCACTGTCGAGTGCTCAAAACACCAGAAAACGTGTTCTTCGCATTCAATAGCACGAAAACAGCGATTTCGGTGATTATGCACACTTGTAACAGCAGGATAATGGAGACTATCACTGAAAATGCATATCTCAGCTGGAAACCCAACTATACCGAAGATATTTCTGTTTCCGCATGTCAAACGCACTGCGGAGTGCTGAAAACACCAGGACACGTGATTTTCGCATTCAATAGCACGAAAACAGCGATTTCGGTGATTCTGCACACTTGTAACAGCAGGATAATGAAGACTATCACTGAAAATGCATATCTCAGCTGGAAACCCAATGATACCAAAGATATCGCAGTTTCCGCATGTCAAACGCACTGCGGAGTGCTGAAAACACCAGGAAACGTGTTTTTCGCATTCAATAGCACGAAACCAGCGATTTCGGTGATTCGGCATACCTGTAAAAGCAGAATCATGAATTTATCACTGAAAATGCATATCTCAGCTGGAAACCCAAAGATACCAAAGATATCGCAGTTTCCGCATGTCAAACTCACTGCGGAGTGCTGAAAACACCAGGAAACGTGTTTTTCGCATTCAATAGCACGAAACCAGCGATTTCGGTGATTCTGCACACCTGTAAAAGCAGAATCATGAATTTATCTCTGAAAATGCATATCTCAGCTGGAAACCCAAAGATACCAAAGATATCGCAGTTTCCGCATGTTAAACGCACTGTGGAGTTCTGAAAACACCAGGAAACGTGTATTTCGAATTCAATAGCACGAAAACAGCGATTTCGGTGATTCTGCACACTTGTAACAGCAGGATAATGAAGATTATCACTGAAAATGCATATCTCAGCTGGAAACCCTACTATACCGAAGATATTTCTGTTTCCGCATGTCAAACTCACTGCGGAATGCTGAAAACTCCAGGAAACGTGTTTTTCGCATTCAATAGCACGAAAACAGCGATTTCGGTGATTCTGCACACCTGTAAAAGCAGAATCATGAATTTATCACTGAAAATGCATATCTCAGCTGGAAACCCAATGATACCAAAGATATCGCAGTTTCCGCATGTCAAACGCACTGTGGAGTTCTGAAAACACCAGGAAACGTGTTTTTCGAATTCAATAGCACGAAAACAGCGATTTCGGTGATTCTGCACACTTGTAACAGCAGGATAATGAAGATTATCACTGAAAATGCATATCTCAGCTGGAAACCCTACTATACCGAAGATATTTCTGTTTCCGCATGTCAAACTCACTGCGGAGTGCTGAAAACACCAGGAAACGTGTTTTTCGCATTCAATAGCACGAAAACAGCGATTTCGGTGATTCTGCACACCTGTAAAAGCAGAATCATGAATTTATCACTGAAAATGCATATCTCAGCTGGAAACCCAAAGATACCAAAGATATCGCAGTTTCCGCATGTCAAACGCACTGTGGAGTTCTGAAAACACCAGGAAACGTGTTTTTCGAATTCAATAGCACGAAAACAGCGATTTCGGTGATTCTGCACACTTGTAACAGCAGGATAATGAAGATTATCACTGAAAATGCATATCTCAGCTGGAAACCCTACTATACCGAAGATATTTCTGTTTCCGCATGTCAAACTCACTGCGGAGTGCTGAAAACACCAGGAATCGTGTTTTTCGCATTCAATAGCACGAAAACAGCGATTTCGGTGATTCTGCACACCTGTAAAAGCAGAATCATGAATTTATCACTGAAAATGCATATCTCAGCTGGAAACCCAAAGATACCTAGGATATCGCAGTTTCAGCATGTCAAACTCACTGCGGAGTGCTGAAAACACCAGGAAACGTGTTTTTCGCATTCAGTAGCACGAAACCAGCGATTTCGGTGATTCTGCACACCTGTAAAAGCAGAATCATGAATTTATCTCTGAAAATGCATATCTCAGCTGGAAACCCAAAGATACCAAAGATATCGCAGTTTCCGCATGTTAAACGCACTGTGGAGTTCTGAAAACACCAGGAAACGTGTTTTTCGAATTCAATAGCACGAAAACAGCGATTTCGGTGATTCTGCACACTTGTAACAGCAGGATAATGAAGATTATCACTGAAAATGCATATCTCAACTGGAAACCCTACTATACCGAAGATATTTCTGTTTCCGCATGTCAAACTCACTGCGGAGTGCTGAAAACACCAGGAAACGTGTTTTTCGCATTCAATAGCACGAAAACAGCGATTTCGGTGATACTGCACACTTGTAACAGCAGGATAATGAAGACTATCACTGAAAATGCATATCTCAGCTGGAAACCCAACTATACCGAAGATATTTCTGTTTCCGCATGTCAAACTCACTCCGGAGTGCTGAAAACACCAGGAAACGTGTTTTTCGCATTCAATAGCACGAAAACAGCGATTTCGGTGATTCTGCACACTTGTAACAGCAGGATAATGAAGACTATCACTGAAAATGCATATCTCAGCTGGAAACCCAACTATACCGAAGATATTTCTGTTTCCGCATGTCAAACTCACTGCGGAGTGCTGAAAACACCAGGAAACGTGTTTTTCTCGTTCAATAGCACGAAAACAGCGATTTCGGTGATACTGCACACTTGTAACAGCAGAATCATGAATTTATCACTGAAAATGCATATCTCAGCTGGAAACCCAACGAAACCGAAGATATCGCAGTTTCCGCATGTCAAACGCACTGTCGAGTGCTCAAAACACCAGAAAACGTGTTCTTCGCATTCAATAGCACGAAAACAGCGATTTCGGTGATTATGCACACTTGTAACAGCAGGATAATGGAGACTATCACTGAAAATGCATATCTCAGCTGGAAACCCAACTATACCGAAGATATTTCTGTTTCCGCATGTCAAACGCACTGCGGAGTGCTGAAAACACCAGGACACGTGTTTTTCGCATTCAATAGCACGAAAACAGCGATTTCGGTGATTCTGCACACTTGTAACAGCAGGATAATGAAGACTATCACTGAAAATGCATATCTCAGCTGGAAACCCAATGATACCAAAGATATCGCAGTTTCCGCATGTCAAACGCACTGCGGAGTGCTGAAAACACCAGGAAACGTGTTTTTCGCATTCAATAGCACGAAACCAGCGATTTCGGTGATTCGGCATACCTGTAAAAGCAGAATCATGAATTTATCACTGAAAATGCATATCTCAGCTGGAAACCCAAAGATACCAAAGATATCGCAGTTTCCGCATGTCAAACTCACTGCGGAGTGCTGAAAACACCGGGAAACGTGTTTTTCGCATTCAATAGCACGAAACCAGCGATTTCGGTGATTCTGCACACCTGTAAAAGCAGAATCATGAATTTATCTCTGAAAATGCATATCTCAGCTGGAAACCCAAAGATACCAAAGATATCGCAGTTTCCGCATGTTAAACGCACTGTGGAGTTCTGAAAACACCAGGAAACGTGTTTTTCGAATTCAATAGCACGAAAACAGCGATTTCGGTGATTCTGCACACTTGTAACAGCAGGATAATGAAGATTATCACTGAAAATGCATATCTCAGCTGGAAACCCTACTATACCGAAGATATTTATGTTTCCGCATGTCAAACTCACTGCGGAGTGCTGAAAACTCCAGGAAACGTGTTTTTCGCATTCAATAGCACGAAAACAGCGATTTCGGTGATTCTGCACACCTGTAAAAGCAGAATCATGAATTTATCACTGAAAATGCATATCTCAGCTGGAAACCCAATGATACCAAAGATATCGCAGTTTCCGCATGTCAAACGCACTGTGGAGTTCTGAAAACACCAGGAAACGTGTTTTTCGAATTCAATAGCACGAAAACAGCGATTTCGGTGATTCTGCACACTTGTAACAGCAGGATAATGAAGGTTATCACTGAAAATGCATATCTCAGCTGGAAACCCTACTATACCGAAGATATTTCTGTTTCCGCATGTCAAACTCACTGCGGAGTGCTGAAAACACCAGGAAACGTGTTTTTCGCATTCAATAGCTCGAAAACAGCGATTTCGGTGATTCTGCACACCTGTAAAAGCAGAATCATGAATTTATCACTGAAAATGCATATCTCAGCTGGAAACCCAAAGATACCAAAGATATCGCAGTTTCCGCATGTCAAACGCACTGTGGAGTTCTGAAAACACCAGGAAACGTGTTTTTCGAATTCAATAGCACGAAAACAGCGATTTCGGTGATTCTGCACACTTGTAGCAGCAGGATAATGAAGATTATCACTGAAAATGCATATCTCAGCTGGAAACCCTACTATACCGAAGATATTTCTGTTTCCGCATGTCAAACTCACTGCGGAGTGCTGAAAACACCAGGAATCGTGTTTTTCGCATTCAATAGCACGAAAACAGCGATTTCGGTGATTCTGCACACCTGTGAAAGCAGAATCATGAATTTATCACTGAAAATGCATATCTCAGCTGGAAACCCAAAGATACCAAAGATATCGCAGTTTCCGCATGTCAAACGCACTGTGGAATTCTGAAAACACCAGGAAACGTGTTTTTCGAATTCAATAGCACGAAAACAGCGATTTCGGTGATTCTGCACACTTGTAACAGCAGGATAATGAAGATTATCACTGAAAATGCATATCTCAACTGGAAACCCTACTATACCGAAGATATTTCTGTTTCCGCATGTCAAACTCACTGCGGAGTGCTGAAAACACCAGGAAACGTGTTTTTCGCATTCAATAGCACGAAAACAGCGATTTCGGTGATACTGCACACTTGTAACAGCAGGATAATGAAGACTATCACTGAAAATGCATATCTCAGCTGGAAACCCAACTATACCGAAGATATTTCTGTTTCCGCATGTCAAACTCACTCCGGAGTGCTGAAAACACCAGGAAACGTGTTTTTCGCATTCAATAGCACGAAAACAGCGATTTCGGTGATTCTGCACACTTGTAACAGCAGGATAATGAAGACTATCACTGAAAATGCATATCTCAGCTGGAAACCCAACTATACCGAAGATATTTCTGTTTCCGCATGTCAAACTCACTGCGGAGTGCTGAAAACACCAGGAAACGTGTTTTTCTCGTTCAATAGCACGAAAACAGCGATTTCGGTGATACTGCACACTTGTAACAGCAGAATCATGAATTTATCACTGAAAATGCATATCTCAGCTGGAAACCCAACGAAACCGAAGATATCGCAGTTTCCGCATGTCAAACGCACTGTCGAGTGCTCAAAACACCAGAAAACGTGTTCTTCGCATTCAATAGCACGAAAACACCGATTTCGGTGATTATGCACACTTGTAACAGCAGGATAATGGAGACTATCACTGAAAATGCATATCTCAGCTGGAAACCCAACTATACCGAAGATATTTCTGTTTCCGCATGTCAAACGCACTGCGGAGTGCTGAAAACACCAGGACACGTGTTTTTCGCATTCAATAGCACGAAAACAGCGATTTCGGTGATGCTGCACACTTGTAACAGCAGGATAATGAAGACTATCAGTGAAAATGCATATCTCAGCTGGATACCCAACGAAACCGAAGATATCGCAGTTTCCGCATGTCAAACGCACTGCGAAGTGCTGAAAACACCAGGAAACGTGTTTTTGGCATTCAATAGCACGAAACCAGCGATTTCGGTGATTCTGCACACTTGTAACAGCAGGATAATGAAGACTATCACTGAAAATGCATATCTCAGCTGGAAACCTAACTATACCGAAGATATTTCTGTTTCCGCATGTCAAACTCACTGCGGACTGCTGAAAACACCAGGAAACGTGTTTTTGGCATTCAATAGCACGAAACCAGCGATTTCGGTGATTCTGCACACTTGTAACAGCAGGATAATGAAGACTATCACTGAAAATGCATATCTCAGCTGGAAACCTAACTATACCGAAGATATTTCTGTTTCCGCATGTCAAACTCACTGCGGAGTGCTGAAAACACCAGGAAACGTGTTTTTCGCATTCAATAGCACGAAAACAGCGATTTCGGTGATACTGCACACTTGTAACAGCAGAATCATGAATTTATCTCTGAAAATGCATATCTCAGCTGGAAACCCAAAGATACCAAAGATATCGCAGTTTCCGCATGTTAAACGCACTGTGCAGTTCTGAAAACACCAGGAAACGTGTTTTTCGAATTCAATAGCACGAAAACAGCGATTTCGGTGATTCTGCACACTTGTAACAGCAGGATAATGAAGATTATCACTGAAAATGCATATCTCAGCTGGAAACCCTACTATACCGAAGATATTTCTGTTTCCGCATGTCAAACTCACTGCGGAGTGCTGAAAACACCAGGAAACGTGTTTTTCGCATTCAATAGCACGAAAACACCGATTTCGGTGATACTGCACACTTGTAACAGCAGGATAATGAAGACTATCACTGAAAATGCATATCTCAGCTGGAAACCCAACTGTACCGAAGATATTTCTGTTTCCGCATGTCAAACTCACTGCGGAGTGCTGAAAACACCAGGAAACGTGTTTTTCGCATTCAATAGCACGAAAACAGCGATTTCGGTGATTCTGCACACTTGTAACAGCTGGATAATGAAGACTATCACTGAAAATGCATATCTCAGCTGGAAACCCAAAAATACCGAAGATATTTCTGTTTCCGCATGTCAAACGCACTGCGGAGTGCTGAGAACACCAGGAAACGTGTTTTTCGCATTCAATAGCACGAAACCAGCGATTTCGTTGATTCTGCATACCTGTAAAAGCAGAATCATGAATTTATCACTGAAAATGCATATCCCAGCTGGAAACCCAAAGATACCAAAGATATCGCAGTTTCCGCATGTCAAACTCACTGCGGACTGCTGAAAACACCAGGACACGTGTTTTTCGCATTCAATAGCACGAAAACAGCGATTTCGGTGATTCTGCACACTTGTAACAGCAGGATAATGAAGACTATCACTGAAAATGCATATCTCAGCTGGATACCCAACGAAACCGAAGATATCGCAGTTTCCGCATGTCAAACGCACTGCGGAGTGCTGAAAACACCAGGAAACGTGTTTTTGGCATTCAATAGCACGAAACCAGCGATTTCGGTGATTCTGCACACTTGTAACAGCAGGATAATGAAGACTATCACTGAAAATGCATATCTCAGCTGGAAACCTAACTATACCGAAGATATTTCTGTTTCCGCATGTCAAACTCACTGCGGACTGCTGAAAACACCAGGAAACGTGTTTTTGGCATTCAATAGCACGAAACCAGCGATTTCGGTGATTCTGCACACTTGTAACAGCAGGATAATGAAGACTATCACTGAAAATGCATATCTCAGCTGGAAACCTAACTATACCGAAGATATTTCTGTTTCCGCATGTCAAACTCACTGCGGAGTGCTGAAAACACCAGGAAACGTGTTTTTCGAATTCAATAGCACGAAAACAGCATTTTCGGTGATTCTGCACACTTGTAACAGCAGGATAATGAAGATTATCACTGAAAATGCATATCTCAGCTGGAAACCCTACTATACCGAAGATATTTCTGTTTCCGCATGTCAAACTCACTGCGGAGTGCTGAAAACACCAGGAAACGTGTTTTTCGCATTCAATAGCACGAAAACACCGATTTCGGTGATACTGCACACTTGTAACAGCAGGATAATGAAGACTATCACTGAAAATGCATATCTCAGCTGGAAACCCAACTATACCGAAGATATTTCTGTTTCCGCATGTCAAACTCACTGCGGAGTGCTGAAAACACCAGGAAACGTGTTTTTCGCATTCAATAGCACGAAAACAGCGATTTCGGTGATTCTGCACACTTGTAACAGCAGGATAATGAAGACTATCACTGAAAATGCATATCTCAGCTGGAAACCCAAAAATACCGAAGATATTTCTGTTTCCGCATGTCAAACGCACTGCGGAGTGCTGAGAACACCAGGAAACGTGTTTTTCGCATTCAATAGCACGAAACCAGCGATTTCGTTGATTCTGCATACCTGTAAAAGCAGAATCATGAATTTATCACTGAAAATGCATATCCCAGCTGGAAACCCAAAGATACCAAAGATATCGCAGTTTCCGCATGTCAAACTCACTGCGGACTGCTGAAAACACCAGGAAACGTGTTTTTCGCATTCAATAGCACGAAAACAGCGATTTCGGTGATACTGCACACTTGTAACAGCAGAATCATGAATTTATCACTGAAAATGCATATCTCAGCTGGAAACCCAACGAAACCGAAGATATCGCAGTTTCCGCATGTCAAACGCACTGTCGAGTGCTGAAAACACCAGAAAACGTGTTTTTCGCATTCAATAGCACGAAAACAGCGATTTCGGTGATTATGCACACTTGTAACAGCAGGATAATGAAGACTATCACTGAAAATGCATATCTCAGCTGGAAACCCAACTATACCGAAGATATTTCTGTTTTCGCATGTCAAACTCACTGCGGACTGCTGAAAACACCAGTAAACGTGTTTTTCGCATTCAATAGCACGAAACCAGCGATTTCGGTGATTCTGCACACTTGTAACTGCAGGATAATGAAGACTATCACTGAAAATGCATATCTCAGCTGGAAACCCAACTATACCGAAGATATTTCTGTTTCCGAATGTCAAACTCACTGCGGAGTGCTGAAAACAGCAGGAAACGTGTTTTTCGCATTCAATAGCACGAAACCAGCGATTTCGGTGATTCTGCACACTTGTAATAGCAGGATAATGAAGACTATCACTGAAAATGCATATCTCAGCTGGAAACACAACTATACCGAAGATATTTCTGTTTCCGCATGTCAAAGGCACTGCGGAGTGCTGGAAACACCAGGAAACGTGTTTTTCGCATTCAATAGCACGAAACCAGCGATTTCGGTGATTCGGCATACCTGTAAAAGCAGAATCATGAATTTATCACTGAAAATGCATATCTCAGCTGGAAACCCAAAGATACCAAAGATATCGCAGTTTCCGCATGTCAAACTCACTGCGGAGTGCTGAAAACACCAGGAAACGTGTTTTTCGCATTCAATAGCACGAAACCAGCGATTTCGGTGATTCTGCACACTTGTAAAAGCAGAATCATGAATTTTTCTCTGAAAATGCATATCTCAGCTGGAAACCCAAAGATACCGAAGATATTTCTGTTTCCGCATGTCAAACGCACTGCGGAGTGCTGAAAACACCAGGAAACGTGTTTTTCGCATTCAATAGCACGAAAACACCGATTTCGGTGATACTGCACACTTGTAACAGCAGGATAATGAAGACTATCACTGAAAATGCATATCTCAGCTGGAAACCCAACTATACCGAAGATATTTCTGTTTCCGCATGTCAAACTCACTGCGGAGTGCTGAAAACACCAGGAAACGTGTTTTTCGCATTCAATAGCACGAAAACAGCGATTTCGGTGATTCTGCACACTTGTAACAGCAGGATAATGAAGACTATCACTGAAAATGCATATCTCAGCTGGAAACCCAAAAATACCGAAGATATTTCTGTTTCCGCATGTCAAACGCACTGCGGAGTGCTGAGAACACCAGGAAACGTGTTTTTCGCATTCAATAGCACGAAACCAGCGATTTCGGTGATTCTGCACACTTGTAACAGCAGGATAATGAAGACTATCACTGAAAATGCATATCTCAGCTGGAAACCCAAAAATACCGAAGATATTTCTGTTTCCGCATGTCAAACTCACTGCGGAGTGCTGAAAACACCAGGAAACGTGTTTTTCGAATTCAATAGCACGAAAACAGCATTTTCGGTGATTCTGCACACTTGTAACAGCAGGATAATGAAGATTATCACTGAAAATGCATATCTCAGCTGGAAACCCTACTATACCGAAGATATTTCTGTTTCCGCATGTCAAACTCACTGCGGAGTGCTGAAAACACCAGGAAACGTGTTTTTCGCATTCAATAGCACGAAAACACCGATTTCGGTGATACTGCACACTTGTAACAGCAGGATAATGAAGACTATCACTGAAAATGCATATCTCAGCTGGAAACCCAACTATACCGAAGATATTTCTGTTTCCGCATGTCAAACTCACTGCGGAGTGCTGAAAACACCAGGAAACGTGTTTTTCGCATTCAATAGCACGAAAACAGCGATTTCGGTGATTCTGCACACTTGTAACAGCAGGATAATGAAGACTATCACTGAAAATGCATATCTCAGCTGGAAACCCAAAAATACCGAAGATATTTCTGTTTCCGCATGTCAAACGCACTGCGGAGTGCTGAGAACACCAGGAAACGTGTTTTTCGCATTCAATAGCACGAAACCAGCGATTTCGTTGATTCTGCATACCTGTAAAAGCAGAATCATGAATTTATCACTGAAAATGCATATCCCAGCTGGAAACCCAAAGATACCAAAGATATCGCAGTTTCCGCATGTCAAACTCACTGCGGACTGCTGAAAACACCAGGAAACGTGTTTTTCGCATTCAATAGCACGAAAACAGCGATTTCGGTGATACTGCACACTTGTAACAGCAGAATCATGAATTTATCACTGAAAATGCATATCTCAGCTGGAAACCCAACGAAACCGAAGATATCGCAGTTTCCGCATGTCAAACGCACTGTCGAGTGCTGAAAACACCAGAAAACGTGTTTTTCGCATTCAATAGCACGAAAACAGCGATTTCGGTGATTATGCACACTTGTAACAGCAGGATAATGAAGACTATCACTGAAAATGCATATCTCAGCTGGAAACCCAACTATACCGAAGATATTTCTGTTTTCGCATGTCAAACTCACTGCGGACTGCTGAAAACACCAGTAAACGTGTTTTTCGCATTCAATAGCACGAAACCAGCGATTTCGGTGATTCTGCACACTTGTAACTGCAGGATAATGAAGACTATCACTGAAAATGCATATCTCAGCTGGAAACCCAACTATACCGAAGATATTTCTGTTTCCGAATGTCAAACTCACTGCGGAGTGCTGAAAACAGCAGGAAACGTGTTTTTCGCATTCAATAGCACGAAACCAGCGATTTCGGTGATTCTGCACACTTGTAATAGCAGGATAATGAAGACTATCACTGAAAATGCATATCTCAGCTGGAAACACAACTATACCGAAGATATTTCTGTTTCCGCATGTCAAAGGCACTGCGGAGTGCTGGAAACACCAGGAAACGTGTTTTTCGCATTCAATAGCACGAAACCAGCGATTTCGGTGATTCGGCATACCTGTAAAAGCAGAATCATGAATTTATCACTGAAAATGCATATCTCAGCTGGAAACCCAAAGATACCAAAGATATCGCAGTTTCCGCATGTCAAACTCACTGCGGAGTGCTGAAAACACCAGGAAACGTGTTTTTCGCATTCAATAGCACGAAACCAGCGATTTCGGTGATTCTGCACACTTGTAAAAGCAGAATCATGAATTTTTCTCTGAAAATGCATATCTCAGCTGGAAACCCAAAGATACCGAAGATATTTCTGTTTCCGCATGTCAAACGCACTGCGGAGTGCTGAAAACACCAGGAAACGTGTTTTTCGCATTCAATAGCACGAAAACAGCGATTTCGGTGATTCTGCACACTTGTAACAGCAGGATAATGAAGATTATCACTGAAAATGCATATCTCAGCTGGAAACCCTACTATACCGAAGATATTTCTGTTTCCGCATGTCAAACTCACTGCGGAGTGCTGAAAACTCCAGGAAACGTGTTTTTCGCATTCAATAGCACGAAAACAGCGATTTCGGTGATTCTGCACACCTGTAAAAGCAGAATCATGAATTTATCACTGAAAATGCATATCTCAGCTGGAAACCCAATGATACCAAAGATATCGCAGTTTCCGCATGTCAAACGCACTGTGGAGTTCTGAAAACACCAGGAAACGTGTTTTTCGAATTCAATAGCACGAAAACAGCGATTTCGGTGATTCTGCACACTTGTAACAGCAGGATAATGAAGATTATCACTGAAAATGCATATCTCAGCTGGAAACCCTACTATACGGAAGATATTTCTGTTTCCGCATGTCAAACTCACTGCGGAGTGCTGAAAACACCAGGAAACGTGTTTTTCGCATTCAATAGCACGAAAACAGCGGTTACGGAGATTCTGCACACCTGTAAAAGCAGAATCATGAATTTATCACTGAAAATGCATATCTCAGCTGGAAACCCAAAGATACCAAAGATATCGCAGTTTCCGCATGTCAAACTCACTGCGGAGTGCTGAAAACACCAGGAAACGTGTTTTTCGCATTCAATAGCACGAAACCAGCGATTTCGGTGATTCTGCACACCTGTAAAAGCAGAATCATGAATTTATCTCTGAAAATGCATATCTCAGCTGGAAACCCAAAGATACCAAAGATATCGCAGTTTCCGCATGTTAAACGCACTGTGGAGTTCTGAAAACACCAGGAAACGTGTTTTTCGAATTCAATAGCACGAAAACAGCGATTTCGGTGATTCTGCACACTTGTAACAGCAGGATAATGAAGATTATCACTGAAAATGCATATCTCAGCTGGAAACCCTACTATACCGAAGATATTTCTGTTTCCGCATGTCAAACTCACTGCGGAGTGCTGAAAACTCCAGGAAACCTGTTTTTCGCATTCAATAGCACGAAAACAGCGATTTCGGTGATTCTGCACACCTGTAAAAGCAGAATCATGAATTTATCACTGAAAATGCATATCTCAGCTGGAAACCCAGTGATACCAAAGATATCGCAGTTTCCGCATGTCAAACGCACTGTGGAGTTCTGAAAACACCAGGAAACGTGTTTTTCGAATTCAATAGCACGAAAACAGCGATTTCGGTGATTCTGCACACTTGTAACAGCAGGATAATGAAGATTATCACTGAAAATGCATATCTCAGCTGGAAACCCTACTATACCGAAGATATTTCTGTTTCCGCATGTCAAACTCACTGCGGAGTGCTGAAAACACCAGGAAACGTGTTTTTCGCATTCAATAGCACGAAAACAGCGATTTCGGTGATTCTGCACACCTGTAAAAGCAGAATCATGAATTTATCACTGAAAATGCATATCTCAGCTGGAAACCCAAAGATACCAAAGATATCGCAGTTTCCGCATGTCAAACTCACTGCGGAGTGCTGAAAACACCAGGAAACGTGTTTTTCGCATTCAATAGCACGAAACCAGCGATTTCGGTGATTCTGCACACCTGTAAAAGCAGAATCATGAATTTATCTCTGAAAATGCATATCTCAGCTGGAAACCCAAAGATACCAAAGATATCGCAGTTTCCGCATGTTAAACGCACTGTGGAGTTCTGAAAACACCAGGGAACGTGTTTTTCGAATTCAATAGCACGAAAACAGCGATTTCGGTGATTCTGCACACTTGTAACAGCAGGATAATGAAGATTATCACTGAAAATGCATATCTCAGCTGGAAACCCTACTATACCGAAGATATTTCTGTTTCCGCATGTCAAACTCACTGCGGAGTGCTGAAAACATCAGGAAACGTGTTTTTCGCATTCAATAGCACGAAAACAGCGATTTCGGTGATTCTGCACACCTGTAAAAGCAGAATCATGAATTTATCACTGAAAATGCATATCTCAGCTGGAAACCCAAAGATACCAAAGATATCGCAGTTTCCGCATGTCAAACTCACTGCGGAGTGCTGAAAACACCAGGAAACGTGTTTTTCGCATTCAGTAGCACGAAACCAGCGATTTCGGTGATTCTGCACACCTGTAAAAGCAGAATCATGAAATTATCTCTGAAAATGCATATCTCAGCTGGAAACCCAAAGATACCAAAGATATCGCAGTTTCCGCATGTTAAACGCACTGTGGAGTTCTGAAAACACCAGGAAACGTGTTTTTCGAATTCAATAGCACGAAAACAGCGATTTCGGTGATTCGGCACACTTGTAACAGCAGGATAATGAAGATTATCACTGAAAATGCATATCTCAACTGGAAACCCTACTATACCGAAGATATTTCTGTTTCCGCATGTCAAACTCACTGCGGAGTGCTGAAAACACCAGGAAACGTGTTTTTCGCATTCAATAGCACGAAAACAGCGATTTCGGTGATACTGCACACTTGTAACAGCAGGATAATGAAGACTATCACTGAAAATGCATATCTCAGCTGGAAACCCAACTATACCGAAGATATTTCTGTTTCCGCATGTCAAACTCACTCCGGAGTGCTGAAAACACCAGGAAACGTGTTTTTCGCATTCAATTGCACGAAAACAGCGATTTCGGTGATTCTGCACACTTGTAACAGCAGGATAATGAAGACTATCACTGAAAATGCATATCTCAGCTGGAAACCCAACTATACCGAAGATATTTCTGTTTCCGCATGTCAAACTCACTGCGGAGTGCTGAAAACACCAGGAAACGTGTTTTTCTCGTTCAATAGCACGAAAACAGCGATTTCGGTGATACTGCACACTTGTAACAGCAGAATCATGAATTTATCACTGAAAATGCATATCTCAGCTGGAAACCCAACGAAACCGAAGATATCGCAGTTTCCGCATGTCAAACGCACTGTCGAGTGCTCAAAACACCAGAAAACGTGTTCTTCGCATTCAATAGCACGAAAACAGCGATTTCGGTGATTATGCACACTTGTAACAGCAGGATAATGAAGACTATCACTGAAAATGCATATCTCAGCTGGAAACCCAACTATACCGAAGATATTTCTGTTTCCGCATGTCAAACGCACTGCGGAGTGCTGAAAACACCAGGACACGTGTTTTTCGCATTCAATAGCACGAAACCAGCGATTTCGGTGATTCTGCACACCTGTAAAAGCAGAATCATGAATTCATCACTGAAAATGCATATCTCAGCTGGATACCCAACGAAACCGAAGATATCGCAGTTTCCGCATGTCAAACGCACTGTGGAGTGCTGAAAACACCAGAAAACGTGTTTTATGCATTCAATATCCCGAAAACAGCGATTTCGGTGATTCTGCACACCTGTAAAAGCAGAATCATGAATTTATCACTGAAAATGCATATCTCAGCTGGAAACCCAAAGATACCAAAGATATCGCAGTTTCCGCATGTTAAACGCACTGTGGAGTTCTGAAAACACCAGGAAACGTGTTTTTCGAATTCAATAGCACGAAAACAGCGATTTCGGTGATTCGGCACACTTGTAACAGCAGGATAATGAAGATTATCACTGACAATGCATATCTCAGCTGGAAACCCTACTATACCGAAGATATTTCTGTTTCCGCATGTCAAACTCACTGCGGAGTGCTGAAAACACCAGGAAACGTGTTTTTCGCATTCAATAGAACGAAACCAGCGATTTCGGTGATTCTGCACACCTGTAAAAGCAGAATCATGAATTTATCACTGAAAATGCATATCTCAGCTGGAAACCCAGTGATACCAAAGATATCGCAGTTTCCGCATGTCAAACGCACTGTGGAGTTCTGAAAACACCAGGAAACGTGTTTTTCGAATTCAATAGCACGAAAACAGCGATTTCGGTGATTCTGCACACTTGTAACAGCAGGATAATGAAGATTATCACTGAAAATGCATATCTCAGCTGGAAACCCTACTATACCGAAGATATTTCTGTTTCCGCATGTCAAACTCACTGCGGAGTGCTGAAAACTCCAGGAAACGTGTTTTTCGCATTCAATAGCACGAAAACAGCGATTTCGGTGATTCTGCACACCTGTAAAAGCAGAATCATGAATTTATCACTGAAAATGCATATCTCAGCTGGAAACCCAGTGATACCAAAGATATCGCAGTTTCCGCATGTCAAACGCACTGTGGAGTTCTGAAAACACCAGGAAACGTGTTTTTCGAATTCAATAGCACGAAAACAGCGATTTCGGTGATTCTGCACACTTGTAACAGCAGGATAATGAAGATTATCACTGAAAATGCATATCTCAGCTGGAAACCCTACTATACCGAAGATATTTCTGTTTCCGCAAGTCAAACTCACTGCGGAGTGCTGAAAACACCAGGAAACGTGTTTTTCGCATTCAATAGCACGAAAACAGCGATTTCGGTGATTCTGCACACCTGTAAAAGCAGAATCATGAATTTATCACTGAAAATGCATATCTCAGCTGGAAACCCAAAGATACCAAAGATATCGCAGTTTCCGCATGTCAAACTCACTGCGGAGTGCTGAAAACACCAGGAAACGTGTTTTTCGCATTCAATAGCACGAAACCAGCGATTTCGGTGATTCTGCACACCTGTAAAAGCAGAATCATGAATTTATCTCTGAAAATGCATATCTCAGCTGGAAACCCAAAGATACCAAAGATATCGCAGTTTCCGCATGTTAAACGCACTGTGGAGTTCTGAAAACACCAGGAAACGTGTTTTTCGAATTCAATAGCACGAAAACAGCGATTTCGGTGATTCTGCACACTTGTAACAGCAGGATAATGAAGATTATCACTGAAAATGCATATCTCAGCTGGAAACCCTACTATACCGAAGATATTTCTGTTTCCGCATGTCAAACTCACTGCGGAGTGCTGAAAACACCAGGAAACATGTTTTTCGCATTCAATAGCACGAAAACAGCGATTTCGGTGATACTGCACACTTGTAACAGCAGGATAATGAAGACTATCACTGAAAATGCATATCTCAGCTGGAAACCCAACTATACCGAAGATATTTCTGTTTCCGCATGTCAAACTCACTCCGGAGTGCTGAAAACACCAGGAAACGTGTTTTTCGCATTCAATTGCACGAAAACAGCGATTTCGGTGATTCTGCACACTTGTAACAGCAGGATAATGAAGACTATCACTGAAAATGCATATCTCAGCTGGAAACCCAACTATACCGAAGATATTTCTGTTTCCGCATGTCAAACTCACTGCGGAGTGCTGAAAACACCAGGAAACGTGTTTTTCTCGTTCAATAGCACGAAAACAGCGATTTCGGTGATACTGCACACTTGTAACAGCAGAATCATGAATTTATCACTGAAAATGCATATCTCAGCTGGAAACCCAACGAAACCGAAGATATCGCAGTTTCCGCATGTCAAACGCACTGTCGAGTGCTGAAAACACCAGAAAACGTGTTTTATGCATTCAATATCACGAAAACAGCGGTTTCGGTGATTCTGCACACTTGTAACAGCAGGATAATGAAGGTTATCACTGAAAATGCATATCTGAGCTGGAAACCCAACTATACCGAAGATATTTCTGTTTCCGCTTGTCAAACGCACTGCGGAGTGCTGAAAACACCAGGACACGTGTATTTCGCATTCAATTGCACGAAACCAGCGATTTCGGTGATTCTGCACACCTGTAAAAGCAGAATCATGAATTTATCACTGAAAATGCATATCTCAGCTGGATACCCAATGATACCAAAGATATCGCAGTTTCCGCATGTCAAACGCACTGTGGAGTTCTGAAAACACCAGGAAACGTGTTTTTCGCATTCAATAGCACGAAAACAGCGATTTCGGTGATTCTGCACACCTGTAAAAGCAGAACCATGAATTTATCACTGAAAATGCATATCTCAGCTGGAAACCCAAAGATACCAAAGATATCGCAGTTTCCGCATGTTAAACGCACTGTGGAGTTCTGAAAACACCAGGAAACGTGTTTTTCGCATTCAATAGCACGAAACCAGCGATTTCGGTGATTCTGCACACCTGTAAAAGCAGAATCATGAATTTATCTCTGAAAATGCATATCTCAGCTGGAAACCCAAAGATACCAAAGATATCGCAGTTTCCGCATGTTAAACGCACTGTGGAGTTCTGAAAACACCAGGAAACGTGTTTTTCGAATTCAATAGCACGAAAACAGCGATTTCGGTGATTCTGCACACCTGTAAAAGCAGAATCATGAATTTATCACTGAAATTGCATATCTCAGCTGGAAACCCAAAGATACCAAAGATATCGCAGTTTCCGCATGTCAAACTCACTGCGGAGTGCTGAAAACACCAGGAAACGTGTTTTTCGCATTCAGTAGCACGAAACCAGCGATTTCGGTGATTCTGCACACCTGTAAAAGCAGAATCATGAATTTATCTCTGAAAATGCATATCTCAGCTGGAAACCCAAAGATACCAAAGATATCGCAGTTTCCGCATGTTAAACGCACTGTGGAGTTCTGAAAACACCAGGAAACGTGTTTTTCGCATTCAATAGCACGAAAACAGCGATTTCGGTGATTCTGCACACTTGTAACAGCAGGATAATGAAGACTATCACTGAAAATGCATATCTCAGCTGGAAACCCAACTATACCGAAGATATTTCTGTTTCCGCATGTCAAACGCACTGCGGAGTGCTGAAAACACCAGGACACGTGTTTTTCGCATTCGATAGCACGAAACCAGCGATTTCGGTGATTCTGCACACCTGTAAAAGCAGAATCATGAATTCATCACTGAAAATGCATATCTCAGCTGGATACCCAACGAAACCGAAGATATCGCAGTTTCCGCATGTCAAACGCACTGTGGAATGCTGAAAACAACAGAAAACGTGTTTTATGCATTCAATATCACGAAAACAGCGGTTTCGGTGATTCTGCACACTTGTAACAGCAGGATAATGAAGGTTATCACTGAAAATGCATATCTCAGCTGGAAACCCAACTATACCGAAGATATTTCTGTTTCCGCATGTCAAACGCACTGCGGAGTGCTGAAAACACCAGGTCACGTGTTTTTCGCATTCAATAGCACGAAACCAGCGATTTCTGTGATTCTGCACACCTGTAAAAGCAGAATCATGAATTTATCACTGAAAATGCATATCTCAGCTGGAAACCCAATGATACCAAAGATATCGCAGTTTCCGCATGTCAAACGCACTGTGGAGTTCTGAAAACACCAGGAAACGTGTTTTTCGCATTCAATAGCACGAAAACAGCGATTTCGGTGATTCTGCACACCTGTAAAAGCAGAATCATGAATTTATCACTGAAAATGCATATCTCAGCTGGAAACCCAAAGATACCAAAGATATCGCAGTTTCCGCATGTTAAACGCACTGTGGAGTTCTGAAAACACCAGGAAACGTGTTTTTCGAATTCAATAGCACGAAAACAGCGATTTCGGTGATTCGGCACACTTGTAACAGCAGGATGATGAAGATTATCACTGAAAATGCATATCTCAACTGGAAACCCAACGAAACCGAAGATTTCACAGTTTCCGCATGTCAAACGCACTGTGGAGTTCTGAAAACACCAGGAAACGTGTTTTTCGCATTCAATAGCACGAAACCAGCGATATCGGTGATTCTGCACACCTGTAAAAGCAGAATCATGAATTTATCTCTGAAAATGCATATCTCAGCTGGAAACCCAAAGATACCAAAGATGTCGCAGTTTCCGCATGTTAAACGCACTATGGAGTTCTGAAAACACCAGGAAACGTGTTTTTCGAATTCAATAGCACGAAAACAGCGATTTCGGTGATTCTGCACACTTGTAACAGCAGGATAATGAAGGTTATCACTGAAAATGCATATCTCAGCTGGAAACCCAACTATACCGAAGATATTTCTGTTTCCGCATGTCAAACGCACTGCGGAGTGCTGAAAACACCAGGTCACGTGTTTTTCGCATTCAATAGCACGAAACCAGCGATTTCTGTGATTCTGCACACCTGTAAAAGCAGAATCATGAATTTATCACTGAAAATGCATATCTCAGCTGGAAACCCAATGATACCAAAGATATCGCAGTTTCCGCATGTCAAACGCACTGTGGAGTTCTGAAAACACCAGGAAACGTGTTTTTCGCATTCAATAGCACGAAAACAGCGATTTCGGTGATTCTGCACACCTGTAAAAGCAGAATCATGAATTTATCACTGAAAATGCATATCTCAGCTGGAAACCCAAAGATACCAAAGATATCGCAGTTTCCGCATGTTAAACGCACTGTGGAGTTCTGAAAACACCAGGAAACGTGTTTTTCGAATTCAATAGCACGAAAACAGCGATTTCGGTGATTCGGCACACTTGTAACAGCAGGATGATGAAGATTATCACTGAAAATGCATATCTCAACTGGAAACCCAACGAAACCGAAGATTTCACAGTTTCCGCATGTCAAACGCACTGTGGAGTTCTGAAAACACCAGGAAACGTGTTTTTCGCATTCAATAGCACGAAACCAGCGATATCGGTGATTCTGCACACCTGTAAAAGCAGAATCATGAATTTATCTCTGAAAATGCATATCTCAGCTGGAAACCCAAAGATACCAAAGATGTCGCAGTTTCCGCATGTTAAACGCACTATGGAGTTCTGAAAACACCAGGAAACGTGTTTTTCGAATTCAATAGCACGAAAACAGCGATTTCGGTGATTCTGCACACTTGTAACAGCAGGATAATGAAGATTATCACTGAAAATGCATATCTCAGCTGGAAACCCTACTATACCGAAGATATTTCTGTTTCCGCATGTCAAACTCACTGCGGTGTGCTGAAAACACCAGGAAACGTGTTTTTCGCATTCAATAGCACGAAAACAGCGATTTCGGTGATTCTGCACACCTGTAAAAGCAGAATCATGAATTTATCACTGAAAATGCATATCTCAGCTGGAAACCCAAAGATACCAAAGATATCGCAGTTTCCGCATGTCAAACTCACTGTGGAGTGCTGAAAACACCAGGAAACGTGTTTTTCGCATTCAGTAGCACGAAACCAGCGATTTCGGTGATTCTGCACACCTGTAAAAGCAGAATCATGAATTTATCTCTGAAAATGTATATCTCAGCTGGAAACCCAACTATACCGAAGATATTTCTGTTTCCGCATGTCAAACTCACTGCGGAGTGCTGAAAACACCAGGAAACGTGTTTTTCGAATTCAATAGCACGAAAACAGCGATTTCGGTGATTCTGCGCACTTGTAACAGCAGGATAATGAAGATTATCACTGAAAATGCATATCTCAGCTGGAAACCCTACTATACCGAAGATATTTCTGTTTCCGCATGTCAAACTCACTGCGGAGTGCTGAAAACACCAGGAAACGTGTTTTTCGCATTCAATAGCACGAAAACAGCGATTTCGGTGATACTGCACACTTGTAACAGCAGAATCATGAATTTATCACTGAAAATGCATATCTCAGCTGGAAACCCAACGGAACCGAGGATATCGCAGTTTCCGCATGTCAAACGCACTGTGGAGTGCTGAAAACACCAGAAAACGTGTTTTATGCATTCAATATCACGAAAACAGCGGTTTCAGTGATTCTGCACACTTGTAACAGCAGGATAATGAAGATTATCACTGAAAATGCATATCTCAGCTGGAAACCCAAAGATACCAAAGATATCGCAGTTTCCGCATGTCAAACTCACTGCGGAGTGCTGAAAACACCAGGAAACGTGTTTTTCGCATTCAATAGCACGAAACCTGCGATTTCGGTGATTCTGCACACTTGTAACAGCAGAATCATGAATTTATCACTGAAAATGCATATCTCAGCTGGAAACCCAACGAAACCGAGGATATCGCAGTTTCCGAATGTCAAACGCACTGTCGAGTGCAGAAAACTCCAGAAAACGTGTTTTTCGCATTCAATAGCACGAAATCAGCGATTTCGGTGATTCTGCACACCTGTAAAAGCAGAATCATGAATTTATCACTGAAAATGCATATCTCAGCTGGAAACCCAAAGATACCAAAGATATCGCAGTTTCCGCATGTTAAACGCACTGTGGAGTTCTGAAAACACAAGGAAACGTGTTTTTCGCATTCAATAGCACGAAAACTGCGATTTCGGTGATTCTGCACACTTGTAACAGCAGAATCATGAATTTATCACTGAAAATGCATATCTCAGCTGGAAACCCAACGAAACCGAAGATATCACAGTTTCCGCATGTCAAACGCACTGTGGAGTTCTGAAAACACCAGGAAACGTGTTTTTCGCATTCAATAGCACGAAAACAGCGATTTCGCTGATTCTGCACACTTGTAACAGCAGAATCATGAATTTATCTCTGAAAATGCATATCTCAGCTGGAAACCCAAAGATACCAAAGATATCGCAGTTTCCGCATGTTAAACGCGCTGTGGAGTTCTGAAAACACCAGGAAACGTGTTTTTCGTATTCAATAGCACCAAAACAGCGATGTCGGTGATTCTGCACACTTGTAACAGCAGAATCATGAATTTATCACTGAAAATGCATATCTCAGCTGGAAACCCAAAGATACCAAAGATATCGCAGTTTCCGCATGTTAAACGCACTGTGGAGTTCTGAAAACACCAGGAAACGTGTTGTTCGCATTCAATAGCACGAAAACAGCGATTTCGCTGATTCTGCACACTTGTAACAGCAGAATCATGAATTTATCTCTGAAAATGCATATCTCAGCTGGAAACCCAACGAAACCGAAGATATCGCAGTTTCCGCATGTCAATCGCACTGTGGAGTGCTGAAAACACCAGGAAACGTGTTTTTCGCATTCATTAGCACGAAACCAGCGATTTCGGTGATTCTGCACACCTGTAAAAGCAGAATCATGAATTTATCACTGAAGATGCATATCTCAGCTGGAAAACCAAAGATACCAAAGATATCGCAGTTTCCGCATGTTAAACGCACTGTGGAGTTCTGAAAACACCAGGAAACGTGTTTTTCGCATTCAATAGCACGAAAACAGCGATTTCGGGGATTCTGCACACTTGTAACAGCAGGATAATGAAGATTATCACTGAAAATGCATATCTCAGCTGGAAACCCAACGAAACCGAAGATATCACAGTTTCCGCATGTCAAACGCACTGTGGAGTTCTGAAAACACCAGGAAACGTGTTTTTCGCATTCAATAGCACGAAAACAGCGATTTCGGTGATTCTGCACTCTTGTAACAGCAGAATCATGAATTTATCACTGAAAATGCATATCTCTGGTGGAAACCCAACGAAACCGACGATATCGCAGTTTCCGCATGTCAAACGCACTGTGGAGTGCTGAAAACACCAGAAAACGTGTTTTATGCATTCAATATCACGAAAACAGCGGTTTCGGTGATTCTGCACACTTGTAACAGCAGGATAATGAAGGTTATCACTGAAAATGCACATCTCAGCTGGAAACCCAACGAAACCGAAGATATCGCAGTTTCCGCATGTCAAGCGCACTGTCGAGTGCAGAAAACTCCAGAAAACGTGTTTTTCGCATTCAATAGCACGAAAACAGCGATTTCGGTGATTCGGCACACTTGTAAGAGCAGGATAATGAAGATTATCACTGAAAATGCATATCTCAGCTGGAAACCCAACGAAACCGAAGATATCACAGTTTCCGCATGTCAAACGCACTGTGGAGTTCTGAAAACACCAGGAAACGTGTTTTTCGCATTCATTAGCACGAAACCAGCGATTTCGGTGATTCTGCACACCTGTAAAAGCAGAATCATGAATTTATCACTGAAAATGCATATCTCAGCTGGAAACCCA
The DNA here is from genome assembly GCA_951804975.1 of Anthophora plumipes. Taxonomy (NCBI): domain Eukaryota; kingdom Metazoa; phylum Arthropoda; class Insecta; order Hymenoptera; family Apidae; genus Anthophora; species Anthophora plumipes. The sequence continues at coordinate 2,065,024 of CATORF010000226.1, forward strand.
AAGATACCAAAGATATCGCAGTTTCCGCATGTTAAACGCACTGTGGAGTTCTGAAAACACCAGGAAACGTGTTTTTCGCATTCAATAGCACGAAAACAGCGATTTCGGTGATTCTGCACACTTGTAACAGCAGGATAATGAAGATTATCACTGAAAATGCATATCTCAGCTGGAAACCCAACGAAACCGAAGATATCACAGTTTCCGCATGTCAAACGCACTGTGGAGTTCTGAAAACACCAGGAAACGTGTTTTTCGCATTCAATAGCACGAAAACAGCGATTTCGGTGATTCTGCACTCTTGTAACAGCAGAATCATGAATTTATCACTGAAAATGCATATCTCTGGTGGAAACCCAACGAAACCGGCGATATCGCAGTTTCCTCATGTCAAACGCACTGTGGAGTGCTGAAAACACCAGAAAACGTGTTTTATGCATTCAATATCACGAAAACAGCGGTTTCGGTGATTCTGCACACTTGTAACAGCAGGATAATGAAGGTTATCACTGAAAATGCACATCTCAGCTGGAAACCCAACGAATGCGAAGATATCGCAGTTTCCGCATGTCAAACGCACTAACGAGTGCAGAAAACTCCAGAAAACGTGTTTTTCGCATTTAATAGCACGAAAACAGCGATTTCGGTGATTCTGCACACTTGTAACAGCAGGATAATGAAGGTAATCACTGAAAATGCATATCTCAGCTGGAAACCAAACTATACCGAAGATATTTCTGTTTCCGCATGTCAAACTCACTGCGGAGTGCTGAAAACACCAGGAAACGTGTTTTTCGCATTCAATAGCACGAAAACAGCGATTTCGGTGATTCTGCACACCTGTAAAAGCAGAATCATGGATTTATCACTTAAAACGCATATCTCAGCTGGAAACCCAAAGATACCAAAGATATCGCAGTTTCCGCATGTTAAACGCACTGTGGAGTTCTGAAAATACCAGCAAACGTGTTTTTCGCATTCAATAGCACGAAAACAGCGATTTCGGTGATTCTGCACACTTGTAACAGCAGAATCATGAATTTATCACTGAAAATGCATATCTCAGCTGGAAACCCAACGAAACCGAAGATATCGCAGTTGCCGCATGTCAATCGCACTGTGGAGTGCTGAAAACACCAGGAAACGTGTTTTTCGCATTCATTAGCACGAAACCAGCGATTTCGGTGATTCTGCACACCTGTAAAAGCAGAATCATGAATTTATCACTGAAAATGCATATCTCAGCTGGAAACCCAAAGATACCAAAGATATCGCAGTTTCCGCATGTTAAACGCACTGTGGAGTTCTGAAAACACCAGGAAACGTGTTTTTCGCATTCAATAGCACGAAAACAGCGATTTCGGTGATTCTGCACACTTGTAACAGCAGGATAATGAAGGTTATCACTGAAAATGCATATCTCAGCTGGAAACCCAACTATACCGAAGATATTTCTGTTTCCGAATGTCAAACTCACTGCGGAGTGCTGAAATCACCAGGAAACGTGTTTTTCGCATTCAATAGCACGCAAACAGCGATTTCGGTGATTCTGCACACCTGTAAAAGCAGAATCATGAATTTATCACTTAAAACGCATATCTCAGCTGGAAACCCAAAGATACCAAAGATATCGCAGTTTCCGCATGTTAAACGCACTGTGGAGTTCTGAAAACTCCAGGAAACGTGTTTTTCGAATTCAATAGCACGAAAACAGCGGTTTCGGTGATTCTGCTCACTTGTAACAGCAGAATCATGAATTTATCACTGAAAATGCATATCTCAGCTGGAAACCCAACGAAACCGAAGATATCGCAGTTTCCGCATGTCAAACGCACTAACGAGTGCAGAAAACTCCAGAAAACGTGTTTTTCGCATTTAATAGCACGAAAACAGCGATTTCGGTGATTCGGCACACTTGTAACAGCAGAATCATGAATTTATCACTGAAAATGCGTATCTAAGCTGGAAACCGAACGAAACCGAAGATATCGCAGTTTCCGCATGTCAAACGCACTGTGGAAGTGCTGAAAACAACAGAAAACGTGTTTTATGCATTCAATATCACGAAAACAGCGGTTTCGGTGATTCTGCACACTTGTAACAGCAGAATAATGATGATTATCACTGAAAATGCATATCTCAGCTGGAAACCCAACGAAACCGAAGATATTTCTGTTTCCGCATGTCAAACGCACTGCGGAGTTCTGAAAACACCAGGAAACGTGTTTTTCGCATTCAATATCACGAAAACAGCGATTTCGGTGATTCTGCACACTTGTAACAGCAGAATCATGAATTTATCACTGAAAATGCGTATCTAAGCTGGAAACCGAACGAAACCGAAGATATCGCAGTTTCCGCATGTCAAACGCACTGTGGAGTGCTGAAAACACCAGGAAACGTGTTTTTCGCATTCAATAGCACGAAAACAGCGATTTCGGTGATTCTGCACACTTGTAACAGCAGAATCATGAATTTATCACTGAAAATGCATATCTCAGCTGGAAACCCAACGAAACCGAAGATATCGCTGTTTCCGCATGTCAAACGCACTGTGGAGTGCTGAAAACACCAGGAAACGTGTTTTTACCATTCAATATCACGAAAACAGCGATTTCGGTGATTCTGCACACTTGTAACAGCAGAATCATGAATTTATCACTGAAAATGCATATCTCAGCTGGAAACCCAACGAAACCGAAGATATCGCAGTTTCCGCATGTCAAACGCACTGTGGAGTGCTGAAAACACCAGGAAACGTGTTTTTACCATTCAATATCACGAAAACAGCGATTTCGGTGATTCTGCACACTTGTAACAGCAGAATCATGAATTTATCACTGAAAATGCATATCTCAGCTGGAAACCCAACGAAACCGAAGATATCGCAGTTTCCGCATGTCAAACGCACTGTGGAGTGCTGAAAACACCAGAAAACGTGTTTTATGCATTCAATATCACGAAAACAGCGGCTTCGGTGATTCTGCACACTTGTAACAGCAGGATAATTATGATTATCACTGAAAATGCATATCTCAGCTGGAAACCCAACTATACCGAAGATATCGCAGTTTCCGCACGTCAAACGCACTGTCGAGTGCTGAAAACACCAGAAAACGTGTTTTTCCCATTCAATAGCACGAAAACAGCGATTTCGGTGATTCTGCACACTTGTAACAGCTGAATCATGAATTTATCACTGAAAATGCATATCTCAGCTGGAAACGCAACGAAACCGAAGATATCGCAGTTTCCGCATGTCAAACGCACTGTGGAGTTCTGAAAACACCAGGAAACGTGTTTTTCGCATTCAGTAGCACGAAAACAGCGATTTCGGTGATTCTGCACACTTGTAACAACGGGATCATGTAGATTATCACTGAAAATGCATATCTCAGCTGGAAACCCAACGAAACCGAAGATATCGCAGTTTCCGCATGTCAAAAGCACTGTGGAGTGCTGAAAACACCAGAAAACGTGTTTCATGCATTCAATAACACGAAAACAGCGGTTTCGGTGATTCTGCACACTTGTAACAGCAGGATAATGGAGACTATCACTGACAATGCATATCTCAGCTGGAAACCCAACGAAACCGAAGATATCGCAGTTTCCGCATGTCAGTCGCACTGTGGAGTGCTGAAAACACCAGAAAACGTGTTTTATGCATTCAATATCACGAAAACAGCGGTTTCGGTGATTCTGCACACCTGTAAAAGCAGAATCATGAATTTATCACTGAAAATGCATATCTCAGCTGGAAACCCAAAGATGCCAAAGATATCGCAGTTTCCGCATGTTAAACGCACTGTGGAGTTCTGAAAACACCAGGAAACGCGTTTTTCGCATTCAATAGCACGAAAACTGCGATTTCGGTGATTCTGCACACTTGTAACAGCAGAATCATGAATTTATCACTGAAAATGCATATCTCAGCTGGAAACGCAACGAAACCGAAGATTTCGCAGTTTCCGCATGTCAAACGCACTGTCGAGTGCTGAAAACACCAGAAAACGTGTTTTTCCCATTCAATAGCACGAAAACAGCGATTTCGGTGATTCTGCACACTTGTAACAGCAGGATAATGAAGATTATCACTGAAAATGCATATCTCAGCTGGAAACCCAACTATACCGAAGATATTTCTGTTTCCGCCTGTCAAACGCACTGCGGAGTGCTGAAAAAACCAGGAAACGTGTTTTTCGCATTCAATAGCACGAAAACAGCGATTTCGGTGATTCTGCACACTTGTAACAGTAGAATCATGAATTAATCACTGAAAATGCATATCTCAGCTGGAAACGCAACGAAACCGAAGATATCGCAGTTTCCGCATGTCAAACGCACTGTGGTGTGCTGAAAACACCAGAAAACGTGTATTATGCATTCAATATCACGAAAACAGCGGTTTCGGTGTGTCTGCACACTTGTAACAGCAGGATAATGAAGATTATCACTGAAAATGCATATCTCAGCTGGAAGCCCAACTATACCGAAGATATTTCCGTTTCCGCATGTCAAACGCACTGCGGAGTGCTGAAAACACCAGGAAACGTGTTTTTCGCATTCAATAGAGCGAAACCAGCGATTTCGGTAATTCTGCACACCTGTAAAAGCAGAATCATGAATTTATCACTGAAAATGCATATCTCAGCTGGAAACCCAAAGATGCCAAAGATATCGCAGTTTCCGCATGTTAAACGCACTGTGGAGTTCTGAAAACACCAGGAAACGTGTTTTTCGCATTCAATAGCACGAAAACAGCGATTTCGGTGATTCTGCACACTTATAACAGCAGAATCATGAATTTATCACTGAAAATGCATATCTCAGCTGGAAACGCAACGAAACCGAAGATATCGCAGTTTCCGCATGTCAAACGCACTGTCGAGTGCTGAAAACACCAGAAAACGGTTTTTCGCATTCAATAGCACGAAAACAGCGATTTCGGTGATTCTGCACACTTGTAACAGCAGGATAATGAAGATTATCACTGAAAATGCATATCTCAGCTGGAAACCCAACTATACCGAAGATATTTCTGTTTCCGCCTGTCAAACGCACTGCGGAGTGCTGAAAACACCAGGAAACGTGTTTTTCGCATTCAATAGCACGAAACCAGCGATTTCGGTGATTCTGCACACCTATAAAAGCAGAATCATGAATTTATCACTGAAAATGCATATCTCAGCTGGAAACCCAAAGATACCAAAGATATCGCAGTTTCCGCATGTCAAACGCACTGTGGAGTTCTGAAAACAACAGGAAACGTGTTTTTCGCATTCAGTAGCACGAAAACAGCGATTTCGGTGTTTCTGCACACTTGTAACACCGGGATCATGTAGATTATCACTGAAAATGCATATCTCAGCTGGAAACCCAACGAAACCGACGATATCGCAGTTTCCGCATGTCAATCGCACTGTGGAGTGCTGAAAACACCAGAAAACGTGTTTTATACATTCAATATCACGAAAACAGCGGTTTCGGTGATTCTGCACACTTGTAACAGCAGGATAATGGAGACTATCACTGACAATGCATATCTCAGCTGGAAACCCAACGAAACCGACGATATCGCAGTTTCCGCATGTCAATCGCACTGTGGAGTGCTGAAAACACCAGAAAACGTGTTTTATGCATTCAATATCACGAAAACAGCGGTGTCGGTGATTCTGCACACTTGTAACAGCAGGATAATGAAGATTATCACTGAAAATGCATATCTCAGCTGGCAACCCAACTATACCGAAGATATTTCTGTTTCCGCATGTCAAACGCACTGCGGAGTGCTGAAAACACCAGGAAACGTGTTTTTCGCATTCAATAGCACGAAAACAGCAATTTGGGAGTTTCTGCACACCTGTAACAGCAGAATCATGAATTTATCACTGAAAATGCATATCTCAGCTGGAAACCCAAAGATACCAAAGATATCGCAGTTTCCGCATGTCAAACGCACTGTGGAGTTCTGAAAACACCAGGAAACGTGTTTTTCGCATTCAGTAGAACGAAAACAGCGATTTTGGTGATTATGCACACTTGTAACAACGGGATCATGTAGATTATCACTGAAAATGCATATCTCAGCTGGAAACCCATCGAAACCGAAGATATCGCAGTTTCCGCATGTCAAACGCACTGTGGAGTGCTGCAAACACCAGAAAACGTGTTTTATGCATTCAATATCACGAAAACAGCGGTTTCGGTGATTCTGCACACTTGTAACAGCAGGATAATGAAGACTATCACTGACAATGCATATCTCAGCTGGAAACCCAACTATACCGAAGATATTTCTGTTTCCGCATGTCAAACGCACTGCGGAGTGCTGAACACACCAGGAAACGTGTTTTTCGCATTCAATAGCACGAAACCAGCGATTTCGGTGATTCTGCACACCTGTAAACGCAGAATCATGAATTTATCACTGAAAATGCATATCTCAGCTGGAAACCCAAAGATACCAAAGATATCGCAGTTTACGCATGCCAACGCACTGTGGATTTCTGAAAACACTAGGAAACGTGTTTTTCGCATTCAATAGCACGAAAACAGCGATTTCGGTGATTCTGCAAACTTGAAACTGCAGAATCATGAATTTATCACTGAAAATGCATATCTCAGCTGGAAACCCAACGAAACCGAAGATATCACAGTTTCCGCATGTCAAACGCAATGTGGAGTGCTGAAAACACCAGGAAACGTGTTTTTCGCATTCAATAGCACGAATCCAGCGATTTCGGTGATTCTGCACACCTGTAAAAGCAGAATCATGAATTTATCACTGAAAATGCATATCTCAGCTAGAAACCCAAAGATACCAAAGATATCGCAGTTTCCGCATGTCAAACGCACTGTGGAGTTCTGAAAACACCAGGAAACGTGTTTTTCGCATTCAGTAGCACGAAAACAGCGATTTCGGTGAATCTGCACACTTGTAACAACGGGATAATGTAGATTATCACTGAAAATGCATATCTCAGCTGGAAACCCAACGAAACCGAAGATATCGCAGTTTCCGCATGTCAAACGCACTGCGGAGTGCTGAAAACACCAGGAAACGTGTTTCACGCATTCAATAGCACGAAAACAGCGATTGCGGTGATTTAGCACGCTTGTAACAGCAGAATCATGAATTTATCACTGAAAATGCATATATCAGTTGGAAACCCAACGAAACCGAAGATGTCACTGTTTCCGCATGTCAAACTCAATGTGGAGTGCTGAGAACACCAGGAAACGTGTTTTTCGCAATCAATAGCACGAAACCAGCGATTTCGGTGATTCTGCACACCTGTAAAAGCAGAATCATGAATTTATCACTGAAAATGCATATCTCAGCTGGAAACCCAAAGATACCAAAGATATCGCAGTTTCCGCATGTCAAACGCACTGTGGAGTTCTGAAAACACCAGGAAACGTGTTTTTCGCATTCAGTAGAACGAAAACAGCGATTTTGGTGATTCTGCACACTTGTAACAACGGGATCATGTAGATTATCACTGAAAATGCATATCTCAGCTGGAAACCCATCGAAACCGAAGATATCGCAGTTTCCGCATGTCAAACGCACTGTGGAGTGCTGCAAACACCAGAAAACGTGTTTTATGCATTCAATATCACGAAAACAGCGGTTTCGGTGATTCTGCACACTTGTAACAGCAGGATAATGAAGACTTTCACTGACAATGCATATCTCAGCTGGAAACCCAACTATACCGAAGATATTTCTGTTTCCGCATGTCAAACTTACTGCGGAGTGCTGAACACACCAGGAAACGTGTTTTTCGCATTCAATAGCACGAAACCAGCGATTTCGGTGATTCTGCACACCTGTAAAAGCAGAATCATGAATTTATCACTGAAAATGCATATCTCAGCTGGAAACCCAAAGATACCAAAGATATCGCAGTTTCCGCATGTCAAACGCACTGTGGAAGTGCTGAAAACAACAGAAAACGTGTTTTATGCATTCAATATCACGAAAACAGCGGTTTCGGTGATTCTGCACACTTGTAACAGCAGAATAATGATGATTATCACTGAAAATGCATATCTCAGCTGGAAACCCAACGAAACCGAAGATATTTCTGTTTCCGCATGTCAAACGCACTGCGGAGTTCTGAAAACACCAGGAAACGTGTTTTTCGCATTCAATATCACGAAAACAGCGATTTCGGTGATTCTGCACACTTGTAACAGCAGAATCATGAATTTATCACTGAAAATGCGTATCTAAGCTGGAAACCGAACGAAACCGAAGATATCGCAGTTTCCGCATGTCAAACGCACTGTGGAGTGCTGAAAACACCAGGAAACGTGTTTTTCGCATTCAATAGCACGAAAACAGCGATTTCGGTGATTCTGCACACTTGTAACAGCAGAATCATGAATTTATCACTGAAAATGCATATCTCAGCTGGAAACCCAACGAAACCGAAGATATCGCTGTTTCCGCATGTCAAACGCACTGTGGAGTGCTGAAAACACCAGGAAACGTGTTTTTACCATTCAATATCACGAAAACAGCGATTTCGGTGATTCTGCACACTTGCAACAGCAGAATCATGAATTTATCACTGATAATGCATATCTCAGCTGGAAACCCAACGAAACCGAAGATATCGCAGTTTCCGCATGTCAAACGCACTGTGGAGTGCTGAAAACACCAGGAAACGTGTTTTTACCATTCAATATCACGAAAACAGCGATTTCGGTGATTCTGCACACTTGTAACAGCAGAATCATGAATTTATCACTGAAAATGCATATCTCAGCTGGAAACCCAACGAAACCGAAGATATCGCAGTTTCCGCATGTCAAACGCACTGTGGAGTGCTGAAAACACCAGGAAACGTGTTTTTCGCATTCAATAGCACGAAAACAGCGATTTCGGTGATTCTGCACACTTGTAACAGCAGAATCATGAATTTATCACTGAAAATGCATATCTCAGCTGGAAACCCAACGAAACCGAAGATATCGCAGTTTCCGCATGTCAAACGCACTGTGGAGTGCTGAAAACACCAGAAAACGTGTTTTATGCATTCAATATCACGAAAACAGCGGCTTCGGTGATTCTGCACACTTGTAACAGCAGGATAATTATGATTATCACTGAAAATGCATATCTCAGCTGGAAACCCAACTATACCGAAGATATCGCAGTTTCCGCACGTCAAACGCACTGTCGAGTGCTGAAAACACCAGAAAACGTGTTTTTCCCATTCAATAGCACGAAAACAGCGATTTCGGTGATTCTGCACACTTGTAACAGCTGAATCATGAATTTATCACTGAAAATGCATATCTCAGCTGGAAACGCAACGAAACCGAAGATATCGCAGTTTCCGCATGTCAAACGCACTGTGGAGTTCTGAAAACACCAGGAAACGTGTTTTTCGCATTCAGTAGCACGAAAACAGCGATTTCGGTGATTCTGCACACTTGTAACAACGGGATCATGTAGATTATCACTGAAAATGCATATCTCAGCTGGAAACCCAACGAAACCGAAGATATCGCAGTTTCCGCATGTCAAAAGCACTGTGGAGTGCTGAAAACACCAGAAAACGTGTTTTATGCATTCAATATCACGAAAACAGCGGTTTCGGTGATTCTGCACACTTGTAACAGCAGGATAATGGAGACTATCACTGACAATGCATATCTCAGCTGGAAACCCAACGAAACCGAAGATATCGCAGTTTCCGGATGTCAGTCGCACTGTGGAGTGCTGAAAACACCAGAAAACGTGTTTTATGCATTCAATATCACGAAAACAGCGGTTTCGGTGATTCTGCACACCTGTAAAAGCAGAATCATGAATTTATCACTGAAAATGCATATCTCAGCTGGAAACCCAAAGATGCCAAAGATATCGCAGTTTCCGCATGTTAAACGCACTGTGGAGTTCTGAAAACACCAGGAAACGCGTTTTTCGCATTCAATAGCACGAAAACTGCGATTTCGGTGATTCTGCACACTTGTAACAGCAGAATCATGAATTTATCACTGAAAATGCATATCTCAGCTGGAAACGCAACGAAACCGAAGATTTCGCAGTTTCCGCATGTCAAACGCACTGTCGAGTGCTGAAAACACCAGAAAACGTGTTTTTCCCATTCAATAGCACGAAAACAGCGATTTCGGTGATTCTGCACACTTGTAACAGCAGGATAATGAAGATTATCACTGAAAATGCATATCTCAGCTGGAAACCCAACTATACCGAAGATATTTCTGTTTCCGCCTGTCAAACGCACTGCGGAGTGCTGAAAAAACCAGGAAACGTGTTTTTCGCATTCAATAGCACGAAAACAGCGATTTCGGTGATTCTGCACACTTGTAACAGTAGAATCATGAATTAATCACTGAAAATGCATATCTCAGCTGGAAACGCAACGAAACCGAAGATATCGCAGTTTCCGCATGTCAAACGCACTGTGGTGTGCTGAAAACACCAGAAAACGTGTATTATGCATTCAATATCACGAAAACAGCGGTTTCGGTGTGTCTGCACACTTGTAACAGCAGGATAATGAAGATTATCACTGAAAATGCATATCTCAGCTGGAAGCCCAACTATACCGAAGATATTTCCGTTTCCGCATGTCAAACGCACTGCGGAGTGCTGAAAACACCAGGAAACGTGTTTTTCGCATTCAATAGAGCGAAACCAGCGATTTCGGTAATTCTGCACACCTGTAAAAGCAGAATCATGAATTTATCACTGAAAATGCATATCTCAGCTGGAAACCCAAAGATGCCAAAGATATCGCAGTTTCCGCATGTTAAACGCACTGTGGAGTTCTGAAAACACCAGGAAACGTGTTTTTCGCATTCAATAGCACGAAAACAGCGATTTCGGTGATTCTGCACACTTATAACAGCAGAATCATGAATTTATCACTGAAAATGCATATCTCAGCTGGAAACGCAACGAAACCGAAGATATCGCAGTTTCCGCATGTCAAACGCACTGTCGAGTGCTGAAAACACCAGAAAACGGTTTTTCGCATTCAATAGCACGAAAACAGCGATTTCGGTGATTCTGCACACTTGTAACAGCAGGATAATGAAGATTATCACTGAAAATGCATATCTCAGCTGGAAACCCAACTATACCGAAGATATTTCTGTTTCCGCCTGTCAAACGCACTGCGGAGTGCTGAAAACACCAGGAAACGTGTTTTTCGCATTCAATAGCACGAAACCAGCGATTTCGGTGATTCTGCACACCTATAAAAGCAGAATCATGAATTTATCACTGAAAATGCATATCTCAGCTGGAAACCCAAAGATACCAAAGATATCGCAGTTTCCGCATGTCAAACGCACTGTGGAGTTCTGAAAACAACAGGAAACGTGTTTTTCGCATTCAGTAGCACGAAAACAGCGATTTCGGTGTTTCTGCACACTTGTAACACCGGGATCATGTAGATTATCACTGAAAATGCATATCTCAGCTGGAAACCCAACGAAACCGACGATATCGCAGTTTCCGCATGTCAATCGCACTGTGGAGTGCTGAAAACACCAGAAAACGTGTTTTATACATTCAATATCACGAAAACAGCGGTTTCGGTGATTCTGCACACTTGTAACAGCAGGATAATGGAGACTATCACTGACAATGCATATCTCAGCTGGAAACCCAACGAAACCGACGATATCGCAGTTTCCGCATGTCAATCGCACTGTGGAGTGCTGAAAACACCAGAAAACGTGTTTTATGCATTCAATATCACGAAAACAGCGGTTTCGGTGATTCTGCACACTTGTAACAGCAGGATAATGAAGATTATCACTGAAAATGCATATCTCAGCTGGCAACCCAACTATACCGAAGATATTTCTGTTTCCGCATGTCAAACGCACTGCGGAGTGCTGAAAACACCAGGAAACGTGTTTTTCGCATTCAATAGCACGAAAACAGCAATTTGGGAGTTTCTGCACACCTGTAACAGCAGAATCATGAATTTATCACTGAAAATGCATATCTCAGCTGGAAACCCAAAGATACCAAAGATATCGCAGTTTCCGCATGTCAAACGCACTGTGGAGTTCTGAAAACACCAGGAAACGTGTTTTTCGCATTCAGTAGAACGAAAACAGCGATTTTGGTGATTATGCACACTTGTAACAACGGGATCATGTAGATTATCACTGAAAATGCATATCTCAGCTGGAAACCCATCGAAACCGAAGATATCGCAGTTTCCGCATGTCAAACGCACTGTGGAGTGCTGCAAACACCAGAAAACGTGTTTTATGCATTCAATATCACGAAAACAGCGGTTTCGGTGATTCTGCACACTTGTAACAGCAGGATAATGAAGACTATCACTGACAATGCATATCTCAGCTGGAAACCCAACTATACCGAAGATATTTCTGTTTCCGCATGTCAAACGCACTGCGGAGTGCTGAACACACCAGGAAACGTGTTTTTCGCATTCAATAGCACGAAACCAGCGATTTCGGTGATTCTGCACACCTGTAAACGCAGAATCATGAATTTATCACTGAAAATGCATATCTCAGCTGGAAACCCAATGATACCAAAGATATCGCAGTTTACGCATGCCAACGCACTGTGGATTTCTGAAAACACTAGGAAACGTGTTTTTCGCATTCAATAGCACGAAAACAGCGATTTCGGTGATTCTGCAAACTTGAAACTGCAGAATCATGAATTTATCACTGAAAATGCATATCTCAGCTGGAAACCCAACGAAACCGAAGATATCACAGTTTCCGCATGTCAAACGCAATGTGGAGTGCTGAAAACACCAGGAAACGTGTTTTTCGCATTCAATAGCACGAATCCAGCGATTTCGGTGATTCTGCACACCTGTAAAAGCAGAATCATGAATTTATCACTGAAAATGCATATCTCAGCTAGAAACCCAAAGATACCAAAGATATCGCAGTTTCCGCATGTCAAACGCACTGTGGAGTTCTGAAAACACCAGGAAACGTGTTTTTCGCATTCAGTAGCACGAAAACAGCGATTTCGGTGAATCTGCACACTTGTAACAACGGAATAATGTAGATTATCACTGAAAATGCATATCTCAGCTGGAAACCCAACGAAACCGAAGATATCGCAGTTTCCGCATGTCAAACGCACTGCGGAGTGCTGAAAACACCAGGAAACGTGTTTCACGCATTCAATAGCACGAAAACAGCGATTGCGGTGATTTAGCACGCTTGTAACAGCAGAATCATGAATTTATCACTGAAAATGCATATATCAGTTGGAAACCCAACGAAACCGAAGATGTCACTGTTTCCGCATGTCAAACTCAATGTGGAGTGCTGAGAACACCAGGAAACGTGTTTTTCGCAATCAATAGCACGAAACCAGCGATTTCGGTGATTCTGCACACCTGTAAAAGCAGAATCATGAATTTATCACTGAAAATGCATATCTCAGCTGGAAACCCAAAGATACCAAAGATATCGCAGTTTCCGCATGTCAAACGCACTGTGGAGTTCTGAAAACACCAGGAAACGTGTTTTTCGCATTCAGTAGAACGAAAACAGCGATTTTGGTGATTCTGCACACTTGTAACAACGGGATCATGTAGATTATCACTGAAAATGCATATCTCAGCTGGAAACCCATCGAAACCGAAGATATCGCAGTTTCCGCATGTCAAACGCACTGTGGAGTGCTGCAAACACCAGAAAACGTGTTTTATGCATTCAATATCACGAAAACAGCGGTTTCGGTGATTCTGCACACTTGTAACAGCAGGATAATGAAGACTTTCACTGACAATGCATATCTCAGCTGGAAACCCAACTATACCGAAGATATTTCTGTTTCCGCATGTCAAACTTACTGCGGAGTGCTGAACACACCAGGAATCGTGTTTTTCGCATTCAATAGCACGAAACCAGCGATTTCGGTGATTCTGCACACCTGTAAAAGCAGCATCATGAATTTATCACTGAAAATGCATATCTCAGCTGGAAACCCAAAGATACCAAAGATATCGCAGTTTACGCATGTCAAACGCACTGTGGAGTTCTGAAAACACTAGGGAACGTGTTTTTCGCATTCAAAAGCACGAAAACAGCGATTTCGGTGATTCTGCAAACTTGAAACTGCAGAATCATGAATTTATCACTGAAAATGCATATCTCAGCTGGAAACCCAATGAAACCGAAGATATCACAGTTTCCGCATGTCAAACGCAATGTGGAGTGCTGAAAACACCAGGAAACGTGTTTTTCGCATTCAATAGCACGAATCCAGCGATTTCGGTGATTCTGCACCCCTGTAAAAGCAGAATCATGAATTTATCACTGAAAATGCATATCTCAGCTTGAAACCCAAAGATACCAAAGATATCGCAGTTTCCGCATGTCAAACGCACTGTGGAGTTCTGAAAACACCAGGAAACGTGTTTTTCGCATTCAGTAGCACGAAAACAGCGATTTCGGTGATTCTGCACACTTGTAACAACGGGATCATGTAGATTATCACTGAAAATGCATATCTCAGCTGGAAACCCAACGAAACCGAAGATATCGCAGTTTGCGCATGTCAAACGCACTGCGGAGTGCTGAAAACACCAGGAAACGTGTTTCACGCATTCAATAGCACGAAAACAGCGATTTCGGTGATTTAGCACGCTTGTAACAGCAGAATCATGAATTTATCACTGAAAATGCATATCTCAGTTGGAAACCCAACAAAACCGAAGATGTCACTGTTTCCGCATGTCAAACGCAATGTGGAGTGCTGAAAACACCAGGAAACGTGTTTTTCGCAATCAATAGCACGAAACCAGCGATTTCGGTGATTCTGCACACCTGTAAAAGCAGAATCATGAATTTAGCACTGAAAATGCATATCTCAGCTGGAAACCCAGAGATACCAAAGATATCGCAGTTTCCGCATGTCAAACGCACTGTGGAGTTCTGAAAACACCAGGAAACGTGTTTTTCGCATTCAGTAGCACGAAAACAGCGATTTCGGTGATTCTGCACACTTGTAACAACGGGATAATGTAGATTATCACTGAAAATGCATATCTCAGCTGGAAACCCAACGAAACCGAAGATATCGCAGTTTCCGCATGTCAAACGCACTGCGGAGTGCTGAAAACACCAGGAAACGTGTTTCACGCATTCAATAGCACGAAAACAGCGATTGCGGTGATTTAGCACGCTTGTAACAGCAGAATCATGAATTTATCACTGAAAATGCATATATCAGTTGGAAACCCAACGAAACCGAAGATGTCACTGTTTCCGCATGTCAAACTCAATGTGGAGTGCTGAGAACACCAGGAAACGTGTTTTTCGCAATCAATAGCACGAAACCAGCGATTTCGGTGATTCTGCACACCTGTAAAAGCAGAATCATGAATTTATCACTGAAAATGCATATCTCAGCTGGAAACCCAAAGATACCAAAGATATCGCAGTTTCCGCATGTCAAACGCACTGTGGAGTTCTGAAAACACCAGGAAACGTGTTTTTCGCATTCAGTAGAACGAAAACAGCGATTTTGGTGATTCTGCACACTTGTAACAACGGGATCATGTAGATTATCACTGAAAATGCATATCTCAGCTGGAAACCCATCGAAACCGAAGATATCGCAGTTTCCGCATGTCAAACGCACTGTGGAGTGCTGCAAACACCAGAAAACGTGTTTTATGCATTCAATATCACGAAAACAGCGGTTTCGGTGATTCTGCACACTTGTAACAGCAGGATAATGAAGACTTTCACTGACAATGCATATCTCAGCTGGAAACCCAACTATACCGAAGATATTTCTGTTTCCGCATGTCAAACTTACTGCGGAGTGCTGAACACACCAGGAAACGTGTTTTTCGCATTCAATAGCACGAAACCAGCGATTTCGGTGATTCTGCACACCTGTAAAAGCAGAATCATGAATTTATCACTGAAAATGCATATCTCAGCTGGAAACCCAAAGATACCAAAGATATCGCAGTTTACGCATGTCAAACGCACTGTGGAGTTCTGAAAACACTAGGGAACGTGTTTTTCGCATTCAAAAGCACGAAAACAGCGATTTCGGTGATTCTGCAAACTTGAAACTGCAGAATCATGAATTTATCACTGAAAATGCATATCTCAGCTGGAAACCCAACGAAACCGAAGATATCACAGTTTCCGCATGTCAAACGCAATGTGGAGTGCTGAAAACACCAGGAAACGTGTTTTTCGCATTCAATAGCACGAATCCAGCGATTTCGGTGATTCTGCACCCCTGTAAAAGCAGAATCATGAATTTATCACTGAAAATGCATATCTCAGCTAGAAACCCAAAGATACCAAAGATATCGCAGTTTCCGCATGTCAAACGCACTGTGGAGTTCTGAAAACACCAGGAAACGTGTTTTTCGCATTCAGTAGCACGAAAACAGCGATTTCGGTGATTCTGCACACTTGTAACAACGGGATCATGTAGATTATCACTGAAAATGCATATCTCAGCTGGAAACCCAACGAAACCGAAGATATCGCAGTTTGCGCATGTCAAACGCACTGCGGAGTGCTGAAAACACCAGGAAACGTGTTTCACGCATTCAATAGCACGAAAACAGCGATTTCGGTGATTTAGCACGCTTGTAACAGCAGAATCATGAATTTATCACTGAAAATGCATATCTCAGTTGGAAACCCAACAAAACCGAAGATGTCACTGTTTCCGCATGTCAAACGCAATGTGGAGTGCTGAAAACACCAGGAAACGTGTTTTTCGCAATCAATAGCACGAAACCAGCGATTTCGGTGATTCTGCACACCTGTAAAAGCAGAATCATGAATTTAGCACTGAAAATGCATATCTCAGCTGGAAACCCAGAGATACCAAAGATATCGCAGTTTCCGCATGTCAAACGCACTGTGGAGTTCTGAAAACACCAGGAAACGTGTTTTTCGCATTCAGTAGAACGAAAACAGCGATTTTGGTGATTCTGCACACTTGTAACAACGGGATCATGTAGATTATCACTGAAAATGCATATCTCAGCTGGAAACCCATCGAATCCGAAGATATCGCAGTTTCCGCATGTCAAACGCACTGTGGAGTGCTGCAAACACCAGAAAACGTGTTTTATGCATTCAATATCACGAAAACAGCGGTTTCGGTGATTCTGCACACTTGTAACAGCAGGATAATGAAGACTATCACTGACAATGCATATCTCAGCTGGAAACCCAACTATACCGAAGATATCGCAGTTTACGCATGTCAAACGCACTGTGGAGTTCTGAAAACACTAGGAAACGTGTTTTTCGCATTCAATAGCACGAAAACAGCGATTTCGGTGATTCTGCAAACTTGAAACTGCAGAATCATGAATTTATCACTGAAAATGCATATCTCAGCTGGAAACCCAACGAAACCGAAGATATCACAGTTTCCGCATGTCAAACGCAATGTGGAGTTCTGAAAGCACCAGGAAACGTGTTTTTCGCATTCAATAGCACGAATCCAGCGATTTCGGTGATTCTGCACACCTGTAAAAGCAGAATCATGAATTTATCACTGAAAATGCATATCTCAGCTAGAAACCCAAAGATACCAAAGATATCGCAGTTTCCGCATGTCAAACGCACTGTGGAGTTCTGAAAGCACCAGGAAACGTGTTTTTCGCATTCAGTAGCACAAAAACAGCGATTTCGGTGATTCTGCACACTTGTAACAACGGGATCATGTAGATTATCACTGAAAATGCGTATCTCAGTTGGAAACCCAACGAAACCGAAGATGTCACTGTTTCCGCATGTCAAACGCAATGTGGAGTGCTGAAAACACCAGGAAACGTGTTTTTCGCATTCAGTAGCACGAAAACAGCGATTTCGGTGATTCTGCACACTTGTAACAAAGGGATCATGTAGATTATCACTGAAAATGCATATCTCAGCTGGAAACCCAACGAAACAGAAGATATCACAGTTTCCGCATGTCAAACGCACTGTGGAGTTCTGAAAACACCAGGAATCGTGTTTCTCGCATTCAATAGCACGAAACCAGCGATTTCGGTGATTTTGCACACCTGTCAAAGCAGAATCATGAATTTATCACTGAAAATGCATATCTCAGCTGGAAACCCAACGAAACCGAAGATATCGCAGTTTTCGCATGTCAAACGCACTGTGGAGTGCTGAAAACACCAGAAAACGTGTTTTATGCATTCAATATCACGGAAACAGCGGTTTCGGTGATTCTCCACACTTGTAACAGCAGGATAATGAAGATTATCACTGAAAATGCATATCTCAGCTGGAAACCCAACTATACCGAAGATATTTCTGTTTCCGCATGTCAAACGCACTGCGGCGTGCTGAAAACACCAGAAAACGTGTTTTTCGCATTCAGTAGCACGAAAACAGCGGTTTCGGTGATTCTGCACACCTGTAAAAGCAGAATCATGAATTTATCACTGAAAATGCATATCTCAGCTGGAAACCCGAAGATACCAAAGATATCGCAGTTTCCGCATGTCAAACGCACTGTGGAGTTCTGAAAACACCAGGAATCGTGTTTCTCGCATTCAATAGCACGAAACCAGCGATTTCGGTGATTTTGCACACCTGTCAAAGCAGAATCATGAATTTATCACTGAAAATGCATATCTCAGCTGGAAACCCAACGAAACCGAAGATATCGCAGTTTCCGCATGTCAAACGTACTGTCGAGTGCTGAAAACACCAGAAAACGTGTTTTTCGCATTCAATAGCACGAAAACAGCGATTTCGGTGATTCTGCACACCTGTAAAAGCAGAATCATGAATTTATCACTGAAAATGCATATCTCAGCTGGAAACCCAACGAAACCGAAGATATCGCAGTTTCCGCATGTCAAACGCACTGTCGAGTGCTGAAAACACCAGAAAATGTGTTTTTCGCATTCAATAGCACGAAAACAGCGATTTCGGTGATTCTGCACACTTGTAACAGCAGAATCATGAATTTATCTCTGAAAATGCATATCTCAGCTGGAAACCCAACGAAACCGAAGATATCGCAGTTTCCGCATGTCAAACGCACTGTCGAGTGCTGAAAACACCATGAAACGTGTTTTTCGCATTCAGTAACACGAAAACAGCAATTTGGGTGTTTCTGCACACCTGCCACAGCAGAATCATGAATTTATCTCTGAAAATGCATATCTCAGCTGGAAACCCAAGGATACCAAAGATATCGCAGCTTCCGCATGTCAAACGCACTGTGGAGTTCTGAAAACCCCAGGAAACGTGTTTTTCGCATTCAGTAGCACGAAAACAGCGGTTTCGGTGATTCTGCACACCTGTAAAAGCAGAATCATGAATTTATCACTGAAAATGCATATCTCAGCTGGAAACCCGAAGATACCAAAGATATCGCAGTTTCCGCATGTCAAACGCACTGTGGAGTTCTGAAAACACCAGGAATCGTGTTTCTCGCATTCAATAGCACGAAACCAGCGATTTCGGTGATTTTGCACACCTGTCAAAGCAGAATCATGAATTTATCACTGAAAATGCATATCTCAGCTGGAAACCCAACGAAACCGAAGATATCGCAGTTTCCGCATGTCAAACGTACTGTCGAGTGCTGAAAACACCAGAAAACGTGTTTTTCGCATTCAATAGCACGAAAACAGCGATTTCGGTGATTCTGCACACCTGTAAAAGCAGAATCATGAATTTATCACTGAAAATGCATATCTCAGCTGGAAACCCAACGAAACCGAAGATATCGCAGTTTCCGCATGTCAAACGCACTGTCGAGTGCTGAAAACACCAGAAAATGTGTTTTTCGCATTCAATAGCACGAAAACAGCGATTTCGGTGATTCTGCACACTTGTAACAGCAGAATCATGAATTTATCTCTGAAAATGCATATCTCAGCTGGAAACCCAACGAAACTGAAGATATTTCAGTTTCCGCATGTCAAACGCACTGTGGAGTGCTGAAAACACCAGAAAACGTGTTTTATGCATTCAATATCACGAAAACAGCTGTTTCGGTGATTCTGCACACTTGTAACAGCAGAATCATGAATTTATCACTGAAAATGCATATCTCAGCTGGAAACCCAAAGATACCAAAGATATCGCAGTTTCCGCATGTCAAACGCACTGTGGAGTTCTGAAAACACCAGGAATCGTGTTTCTCGCATTCAATAGCACGAAACCAGCGATTTCGGTGATTCTGCATACTTGTAACAGCAGAATCATGAATTTATCTCTGAAAATGCATATCTCAGCTGGAAACCCAACGAAACTGAAGATATTTCAGTTTCCGCATGTCAAACGCACTGTGGAGTGCTGAAAACACCAGAAAACGTGTTTTATGCATTCAATATCACGAAAACAGCTGTTTCGGTGATTCTGCACACTTGTAACAGCAGAATCATGAATTTATCACTGAAAATGCATATCTCAGCTGGAAACCCAAAGATACCAAAGATATCGCAGTTTCCGCATGTCAAACGCACTGTGGAGTTCTGAAAACACCAGGAATCGTGTTTCTCGCATTCAATAGCACGAAACCAGCGATTTCGGTGATTTTGCACACCTGTCAAAGCAGAATCATGAATTTATCACTGAAAATGCATATCTCAGCTGGAAACCCAACGAAACCGAAGATATCGCAGTTTCCGCATGTCAAACGTAGTGTCGAGTGCTGAAAACACCAGAAAACGTGTTTTATGCATTCAATATCACGAAAACAGCGGTTTCGGTGATTCTGCACACTTGTAACAACGGGATCATGTAGATTATCACTGAAAATGCATATCTCAGCTGGAAACCCAAAGATACCAAAGATATCGCAGTTTCCGCATGTAAAACGCACTGTGGAGTTCTGAAAACACCAGGAAACGTGTTTGTCGCATTCAATAGCACGAAAACAGCGATTTCGGTGATTCTGCATACTTGTAACAGCAGAATCATGAATTTATCACTGAAAATGCATATCTCAGCTGGAAACCCAAGGAAACCGAAGATATCGCAGTTTTCGCATGTCAAACGCACTGTGGAGTGCTGAAAACACCAGAAAACGTGTTTTATGCATTCAATATCACGGAAACAGCGGTTTCGGTGATTCTCCACACTTGTAACAGCAGGATAATGAAGATTATCACTGAAAATGCATATCTCAGCTGGAAACCCAACTATACCGAAGATATTTCTGTTTCCGCATGTCAAACGCACTGCGGCGTGCTGAAAACACCAGAAAACGTGTTTTTCGCATTCAGTAGCACGAAAACAGCGGTTTCGGTGATTCTGCACACCTGTAAAAGCAGAATCATGAATTTATCACTGAAAATGCATATCTCAGCTGGAAACCCGAAGATACCAAAGATATCGCAGTTTCCGCATGTCAAACGCACTGTGGAGTTCTGAAAACACCAGGAATCGTGTTTCTCGCATTCAATAGCACGAAACCAGCGATTTCGGTGATTTTGCACACCTGTCAAAGCAGAATCATGAATTTATCACTGAAAATGCATATCTCAGCTGGAAACCCAACGAAACCGAAGATATCGCAGTTTCCGCATGTCAAACGTACTGTCGAGTGCTGAAAACACCAGAAAACGTGTTTTTCGCATTCAATAGCACGAAAACAGCGATTTCGGTGATTCTGCACACCTGTAAAAGCAGAATCATGAATTTATCACTGAAAATGCATATCTCAGCTGGAAACCCAACGAAACCGAAGATATCGCAGTTTCCGCATGTCAAACGCACTGTCGAGTGCTGAAAACACCAGAAAATGTGTTTTTCGCATTCAATAGCACGAAAACAGCGATTTCGGTGATTCTGCACACTTGTAACAGCAGGATAATGAAGATTATCGCTGAAAATGCATATCTCAGCTGGAAACCCAACGAAACCGAAGATATCGCAGTTTCCGCATGTCAAACGCACTGTCGAGTGCTGAAAACACCATGAAACGTGTTTTTCGCATTCAGTAACACGAAAACAGCAATTTGGGTGTTTCTGCACACCTGCCACAGCAGAATCATGAATTTATCTCTGAAAATGCATATCTCAGCTGGAAACCCAAGGATACCAAAGATATCGCAGCTTCCGCATGTCAAACGCACTGTGGAGTTCTGAAAACCCCAGGAAACGTGTTTTTCGCATTCAGTAGCACGAAAACAGCGGTTTCGGTGATTCTGCACACCTGTAAAAGCAGAATCATGAATTTATCACTGAAAATGCATATCTCAGCTGGAAACCCGAAGATACCAAAGATATCGCAGTTTCCGCATGTCAAACGCACTGTGGAGTTCTGAAAACACCAGGAATCGTGTTTCTCGCATTCAATAGCACGAAACCAGCGATTTCGGTGATTTTGCACACCTGTCAAAGCAGAATCATGAATTTATCACTGAAAATGCATATCTCAGCTGGAAACCCAACGAAACCGAAGATATCGCAGTTTCCGCATGTCAAACGTACTGTCGAGTGCTGAAAACACCAGAAAACGTGTTTTTCGCATTCAATAGCACGAAAACAGCGATTTCGGTGATTCTGCACACCTGTAAAAGCAGAATCATGAATTTATCACTGAAAATGCATATCTCAGCTGGAAACCCAACGAAACCGAAGATATCGCAGTTTCCGCATGTCAAACGCACTGTCGAGTGCTGAAAACACCAGAAAATGTGTTTTTCGCATTCAATAGCACGAAAACAGCGATTTCGGTGATTCTGCACACTTGTAACAGCAGGATAATGAAGATTATCGCTGAAAATGCATATCTCAGCTGGAAACCCAACGAAACCGAAGATATCGCAGTTTCCGCATGTCAAACGCACTGTCGAGTGCTGAAAACACCATGAAACGTGTTTTTCGCATTCAGTAACACGAAAACAGCAATTTGGGTGTTTCTGCACACCTGCCACAGCAGAATCATGAATTTATCTCTGAAAATGCATATCTCAGCTGGAAACCCAAGGATACCAAAGATATCGCAGCTTCCGCATGTCAAACGCACTGTGGAGTTCTGAAAACCCCAGGAAACGTGTTTTTCGCATTCAGTAGCACGAAAACAGCGATTTCGGTGATTCTGCACACTTGTAACAACGAGATCATGTAGATTATCACTGAAAATGCATATCTCAGCTGGAAACCCAACTATACCGAAGATATTTCTGTTTCCGCATGTCAAACGCACTGCGGAGTGCTGAAAACACAAGTAAACATGTTTTTCGCATTCAGTAGCACGAAAACAGCGATTTCGGTGATTCTGCACACTTGTAACAACGGGATCATGTAGATTATCACTGAAAATGCATATCTCAGCTGGAAACCCAACGAAACCGAAGATACCACAGTTTCCGCATGTCAAACGCACTGTGGAGTTCTGAAAACACCAGAAAACGTGTTTTATGCATTCAATATCACGAAAACAGCGGTTTCGGTGATTCTGCACACTTGTAACAGCAGGATAATGAAGATTATCACTGAAAATGCATATCTCAGCTGGAAACCCAACTATACCGAAGATTTTTCTGATTCCGCATGTCAAACGCACTGCGGAGTGCTGAAAACACCAGCAAACGTGTTTTTCGCATTCAATAGCACGAAAACAGCAATTTGGGTGTTTCTGCACACCTGTAACAGCAGAATCATGAATTTATCACTGAAAATGCATATCTCAGCTGGAAACCCAAAGATACCAAAGATATCGCAGCTTCCGCATGTCAAACGCACTGTGGAGTTCTGAAAACACCAGGAAACGTGTTTTTCGCATTCAATAGCACGAAATCAGCGATTTCGGTGATACTGCATACTTCTCACAGAAGAATATCCAAGATTATCATAGATAATGCATGTCGCAGCTGGCAACCCTACGAAAACGAAGATATCGCGGTTTCCGCAAATCAAACGTACTGTGGTGTGCTGAAAACACCAGGAAACGTGTTTTATGCATTCAATATCACGAAAACAGCGATTTCGGTGATTCTGCACACTTGTAACAACGGGATCATGTAGATTATCCCTGAAAATGCATTTCTCAGCTGGAAACCCAACGAAACCGAAGATATCGCAGTTTCCGCATGTCAAACGCACTGTGGAGTGCTGAAAACACCAGAAAACGTTTTATGCATTCAATATCACGAAAACAGCGGTTTCGGTGATTCTACACACTTGTAACAGCAGGATGATGAAGATTATCACTGAAGATGCATATCTCAGCTGGAAACCCAACTATACCGAAGATATTTCTGTTTCCGCATGTCAAACGCACTGCGGAGTGCTAAAAACACCAGGAAACGTGTTTTTCGCATTCAATAGCACGAAAACAGCGATTTCGGTGATTCTGCACACCTGTAAAAGCAGAATCATGAATTTATCACTTAAAAATGCATATCTCAGCTGGAAACCCAAAGATACCAAAGATATCGCTGCTTCCGCATGTCAAACGCATTGTGGAGTGCTGAAAACACCAGGAAACGTGTTTTATGCATTCAATATCACGAAAACAGCGGTTTCGGTGATTCTGCACAGTTGTAACAGCAGGATAATGAAGATTATCACTGAAAATGCATATCTCAGCTGGAAACCCAACTATACCGTCGATATTTCTGTTTCCGCATGTCAAACGCACTGTGGAGTGCTGAAAACACCAGAAAACGTGTTTTATGCATTCAATATCACGAAAACAGCGGTTTCGGTGATTCTGCACACTTGTAACAGCCGGATAATGAAGATAATCACTGAAAATGCATATCTCAGCTGGAAACCCAACTATACCGAAGATATTTCTGTTTCCGCATGTCAAACGCACTGCGGAGTGCTGAAAACACCAGGAAACGTGTTGTTCGCATTCAATAGCACGAAAACAGCGATTTCGGTGATTCTGCACACTTGTAACAACGGGATCATGTAGATTATCACTGAAAATGCATATCTCAGCTGGAAACCCAAAGATACCAAAGATATCGCAGCTTCCGCATGTCAAACGCTCTGTGGAGTTCTGAAAACACCAGGAAACGTGTTTTTCGCATTCAGTAGCACGAAATCAGCGATTTGGGTGATTCTGCACACTTGTAACAACGGGATCATGTAGATTATCACTGAAAATGCATATCTCAGCTGGAAACCCAATGAAACCGAAGATACCACAGTTTCCGCATGTCAAACGCACTGTGGAGTTCTGAAAACAGCAGAAAACGTGTTTTATGCATTCAATATCACGAAAACAGCGGTTTCGGTGATTCTGCACACTTGTAACAGCAGGATAATGAAGATTATCACTGAAAATGCATATCTCAGCTGGAAACCCAACTATACCGAAGATATTTCTGTTTCCGCATGTCAAACGCACTGCGGAGTGCTGAAAACACCAGCAAACGTGTTTTTCGCATTCAATAGCACGAAACCAGCGATGTCGGTGATTCTGCACACCTGTAGAAGCAGAATCATGAATTTATCACTGAAAATGCATATCTCAGCTGGAAACCCAAAGATACCAAAGATATCGCAGTTTCCGCATGTCAAACGCACTGTGGAGTTCTGAAAACACCAGGAAACGTGTTCTTCGCATTCAGTAGCACGAAAACAGCGATTTCGGTGATTCTGCACACTTGTAACAACGGGATCATGTAGATTATCACTGAAAATGCATATCTCAGCTGGAAACCCAAAGATACCAAAGATATCGCAGCTTCCGCATGTCAAACGCTCTGTGGAGTTCTGAAAACACCAGGAAACGTGTTTTTCGCATTCAGTAGCACGAAATCAGCGATTTGGGTGATTCTGCACACTTGTAACAGCAGGATAAGGAAGATTATCACTGAAAATGCATATCTCAGCTGGAAACCCAACTATACCGAAGATATGTCTGTTTCCGCATGTCAAACGCACTGTGGAGTGCTGAAAACACCAGAAAACGTGTTTTATGCATTCAATATCACGAAAACAGCGTTTTCGGTGATTCTGCAGACTTGTAACAACGGGATCATGTAGATTATCACTGAAAATGCATATCTCAGTAGGAAACCCAAAGATACCAAAGATATCGCAGTTTCCGCATGTCGAACGCACTGTGGAGTTCTGAAAACACCAGGAAACGTGTTCTTCGCATTCAGTAGCACGAAAACAGCGATTTCGGTGATTCTGCACACTTGTAACAACGGGATCATGTAGATTATCACTGAAAATGCATATCTCAGCTGGAAACCCAAAGATACCAAAGATATCGCAGCTTCCGCATGTCAAACGCTCTGTGGAGTTCTGAAAACACCAGCAAACGTGTTTTTCGCATTCAATAGCACGAAACCAGCGATGTCGGTGATTCTGCACACCTGTAAAAGCAGAATCATGAATTTATCACTGAAAATGCATATCTCAGCTGGAAACCCAAAGATACCAAAGATATCGCAGTTTCCGCATGTCAAACGCACTGTGGAGTGCTGAAAACACCAGAAAACGTGTTTTATGCATTCAATATCACGAAAACAGCGTTTTCGGTGATTCTGCAGACTTGTAACAACGGGATCATGTAGATTATCACTGAAAATGCATATCTCAGTAGGAAACCCAAAGATACCAAAGATATCGCAGTTTCCGCATGTCGAACGCACTGTGGAGTTCTGAAAACACCAGGAAACGTGTTTTTCGCATTCAATAGCACGAAAACAGCGATTTCGGTGATTCTGCATACTTGTAACAGCAGAATCATGAATTTATCACTGAAAATGCATATCTCAGCTGGAAACCCAACGAAACCGAAGATATCGCAGTTTCCGCATGTCAAACGCACTGTGGAGTGCTGAAAACACCAGAAAACGTGTTTTATGCATTCAATATCACGAAAACAGCGGTTTCGGTGATTCTGCACACTTGTAACAGCAGGATAATGAAGATTATCACTGAAAATGCATATCTCAGCTGGAAACCCAATGATACCAAAGATATCGCAGCTTCCGCATGTCAAACGCACTGTGGAGTTCTGAAAACACCAGAAAACGTGTTTTTCGCATTCAATAGCACGAAAACAGCGATTTCGGCGATTCTGCACACTTGTAACAGCAGGATAATGAAGATTATCACTGAAAATGCATATCTCAGCTGGAAACCCAACTATACCGAAGATATTTCTGTTTCCGCATGTCAAACGCACTGTGGAGTGCTGAAAACACCAGAAAACGTGTTTTATGCATTCAATATCACGAAAACAGCGGTTTCGGTGATTCTGCACACTTGTAACCGCAGGATAATGAAGATAATCACTGAAAATGCATATCTCAGCTGGAAACCCAACTATACCGAAGATATTTCTGTTTCCGCATGTCAAACGCAATGCGGAGTGCTGAAAACACCAGGAAACGTGTTGTTCGCATTCAATAGCACGAAAACAGCAATTTGGGTTTTTCTGCACACCTGTAACAGCAGAATCATGAATTTATCACAGAAAATGCATATCTCAGCTGGAAACCCAAAGATACCAAAGATATCGCAGCTTCCGCATGTCAAACGCACTGTGGAGTTCTGAAAACACCAGGAAACGTGTTTTTCGCATTCAGTAGCACGAAAACAGCGTTTTCGGTGATTCTGCACACTTGTAACAACGGGATCATGTAGATTATCACTGAAAATGCATATCTCAGCTGGAAACCCAACTATACCGAAGATATTTCCGTTTCCGACTGTCAAACGTACTGCGGAGTGCTGAAAACACCAGCAAACGTGTTTTTCGCATTCAATAGCACGAAACCAGCGATGTCGGTGATTCTGCACACCTGTAAAAGCAGAATCATGAATTTATCACTGAAAATGCATATCTCAGCTGGAAACCCAAAGATACCAAAGATATCGCAGTTTCCGCATGTCAAACGCACTGTGGAGTGCTGAAAACACCAGAAAACGTGTTTTATGCATTCAATATCACGAAAACAGCGTTTTCGGTGATTCTGCACACTTGTAACAACGGGATCATGTAGATTATCACTGAAAATGCATATCTCAGCTGGAAACCCAACGAAACCGAAGATATCGCAGTTTCCGCATGTCAAACGCACTGTGGAGTGCTGAAAACTCCAGAAAACGTGTTTCATGCATTCAATATCACGATAACAGCGGTTTCGGTGATTCTGCTCACTTGTAACAGCAGGATAATGAAGATTATCACTGAAAATGCATATCTCAGCTGGAAAGCCAACTATACCGAAGATATTTCTGTTTCCGCATGTCAAACCCACTGCGGAGTGCTGAAAACACCAGGAAACGTGTTTTTCGCATTAAATAGCACGAAACCAGCGATTTCGGTGATTCTGCACACCTGTAGAAGCAGAATCATGAATTTATCACTGAAAATGCATATCTCAGCTGGAAACCCAAAGATTCCAAAGATATCGCAGTTTCCGCATGTCAAACGCACTGTGGAGTGCTGAAAACACCAGAAAACGTGTTTTATGCATTCAATATCACGTAAACAGCGTTTTCGGTGATTCTGCAGACTTGTAACAACGGGATCATGTAGATTATCACTGAAAATGCATATCTCAGTAGGAAACCCAAAGATACCAAAGATATCGCAGTTTCCGCATGTCGAACGCACTGTGGAGTTCTGAAAACACCAGGAAACGTGTTTTTCGCATTCAATAGCACGAAAACAGCGACTTCGGTGATTCTGCATACTTGTAACAGCAGAATCATGAATTTATCACTGAAAATGCATATCTCAGCTGGAAACCCAACGAAACCGAAGATATCGCAGTTTCCGCATGTCAAACGCACTGTGGAGTGCTGAAAACACCAGAAAACGTGTTTTATGCATTCAATATCACGAAAACAGCGGTTTCGGTGATTCTGCACACTTGTAACAGCAGGATAATGAAGATTATCACTGAAAATGCATATCTCAGCTGGAAACCCAACTATACCGAAGATATTTCTGTTTCCGCATGTCAAACGCACTGCGGCGTGCTGAAAACACCGGGAAACGTGTTTTTCGCATTCAATAGCACGAAACCAGCTATTTCGGTGATTCTGCACACCTGTAACAGCAGAATCATGAATTTATCACTGAAAATGCCTATCTCAGCTGGAAACCCAACTATACCGAAGATATTTCTGTTTCCGCATGTCAAACGCACTGCGGAGTTCTGAAAACACCAGGAAGCGTGTTTTTCGCATTCAGTAGCACGAAAACAGCGATTTCGGTAATTCTGCACACTTGTAACAACGGGATCATGTAGATTATCACTGAAAATGCATATCTCAGCTGGAAACCCAACGAAACCGAAGATACCACAGTTTCCGCATGTCAAACGCACTGTGGAGTTCTGAAAACACCAGAAAACGTGTTTTATGCATTCAATATCACGAAAACAGTGGTTTCGGTGATTCTGCACAGTTGTAACAGCAGGATAATGAAGATTATCACTGAAAATGCATATCTCAGCTGGAAACCCAACTATACCGAAGATATTTCTGTTTCCGCATGTCAAACGCACTGCGGAGTGCTGAAAACACCAGGAAACGTGTTTTTCGCATTCAATAGCACGAAACCAGCGATTTTGGTGATTCTGCACACCTGTAAATGCAGAATCATGAATTTATCACTGAAAATGCATATCTCCGCTGGAAACACAAAGATACCAAAGATATCGCAGTTTCCGCATGTTAAACGCACCGTGGAGTTCTGAAAACACCAGGAAACGTGTTTTTCGCATTCAATAGCACGAAAACAGCGATTTCGGTGATTCTGCACACATGCAACAGCAGAATCATCAATTTATCACTGAAAATGCATATCTCAGCTGGAAACGCAACGAAACCGAAGATATCGCAGTTTCCGCATTTCAAACGCACTGTCGAGTGCTGAAAACACCAGAAAACGTGTCTTTCGCATTCAATAGCACGAAAACAGCGATTTCGGTGATTCTGCACACTTGTAACAGCACGATAATGAAGATTATGACTGAAAATGCAAATGTCAGCTGGAAACCCAACTATACCGAAGATATTTCTGTTTCCGCATGTCAAACGCTCTGCGGAGTGCTGAAAACACCAGGAAACGTGTTTTTCGCATTCAATAGCACGAAACCAGCGATTTCGGTGATTCTGCACACCTGTAAAAGCAGAATCATGAATTTATCACTGAAAATGCATATCTCAGCTGGAAACCCAAAGATACCAAAGATATCGCAGTTTCCGCATGTTAAACGCACTGTGGAGTTCTGAAAACACCAGGAAACGTGTTTTTCGCATTCAATAGCACGAAAACAGCGATTTCGGTGATTCTGCACACATGTAACAGCAGAATCATCAATTTATCACTGAAAATGCATATCTCAGCTGGAAACCCAACGAAACCGAAGATATCGCAGTTTCCGCATTTCAAACGCACTGTCGAGTGCTGAAAACACCAGGAAACGTGTTTTTCGCATTCAATAGCACGAAAACAGCGATTTCGGTGATTCTGCACACCTGTAAAAGCAGAATCATGAATTTATCACTGAAAATGCATATCTCAGCTGGAAACCCAAAGATACCAAAGATATCGCAGTTTCCGCATGTCAAACGCACTGTGGAGTTCTGGAAACACCAGGTAACGTGTTTTTCGCATTCAGTAGCACGAAAACAGCGATTTCGGTGATTCTGCACACCTGTAACAACGGGATCATGTAGATTATCACTGTAAATGCATATCTCAGCTGGAAACCCAACGAAACCGAAGATATCACAGTTTCCGCATGTCAAACGCACTGTGGAGTTCTGAAAACACCAGAAAACGTGTTTTATGCATTCAATATCACGAAAACAGCTTTTTCGATGATTCTGCACACTTGTAACAGCAGAATCATGAATTTATCACTGAAAATGCATATCTCAGCTGGAAACCCAAAGATACCATAGATATCGCAGTTTCCGCATGTCAAACGCACTGCGGAGTGCTGAAAACACCAGGAAACGTGTTTTTCGCATTCAATAGCACGAAACCAGCGATTTCGGTGATTCTGCACACCTGTAAAAGCAGAATCATGAATTTATCACTGAAAATGCATATCTCAGCTGGAAACCCAAAGATACCAAAGATATCGCAGTATCCGCATGTCAAACGCACTGTGGAGTTCTGGAAACACCAGGAAACGTGTTTTTCGCATTCAGTAGCACGAAAACAGCGATTTCGGTGATTCTGCACACCTGTAACAACGGGATCATGTAGATTATCACTGAAAATGCATATCTCAGCTGGAAACCCAACGAAACGGAAGATATCACAGTTTCCGCATGTCAAACGCACTGTGGAGTTCTGAAAACACCAGAAAACGTGTTTTATGCATTCAATATCACGAAAACAGCTTTTTCGGTGATTCTGCACACTTGTAACAGCAGAATCATGAATTTATCACTGAAAATGCATATCTCAGCTGGAAACCCAAAGATACCATAGATATCGCAGTTTCCGCATGTCAAACGCACTGCGGAGTGCTGAAAACACCAGGAAACGTGTTTT
The DNA here is from genome assembly GCA_951804975.1 of Anthophora plumipes. Lineage (NCBI taxonomy): Eukaryota > Metazoa > Arthropoda > Insecta > Hymenoptera > Apidae > Anthophora > Anthophora plumipes. The sequence continues at coordinate 2,096,498 of CATORF010000226.1, forward strand.
TCGCATTCAATAGCACGAAACCAGCGATTTCGGTGAATCTGCACACCTGTAAAAGCAGAATCATGAATTTATCACTGAAAATGCATATCTCAGCTGGAAACCCAAAGATACCAAAGATATCGCAGTTTCCGCATGTCAAACGCACTGTGGAGTTCTGAAAACACCAGGAAACGTGTTTTTCGCATTCAATAGCAAGAAAACAGCGATTTCGGTGATTCTGCATACTTGTAACAGCAGAATCATGAATTTATCACTGAAAATGCATATCTCAGCTGGAAACCCAACGAAACCGAAGATATCTCAGTTTCCGCATGTCAAACGCACTGTGGAGTGCTGAAAACACCAGAAAACGTGTCTTATGCATTCAGTATCACGAAAACAGCGGTTTCGGTGATTCTGCACACTTGTAACAGCAGGATAATGAAGATTATCACTGAAAATGCATATCTCAGCTGGAAACCCAACTATACCGAAGATATTTCTGTTTCCGCATGTCAAACGCACTGCGGAGTGCGGAAAACGCCAGGAAACGTGTTTTTCGCATTCAATAGCACGAAACCAGCGATTTCGGTGATTCTGCACACCTGTAAAAGCAGAATCATGAATTTATCACTGAAAATGCATATCTCAGCTGGAAACCCAATGATACCAAAGATATCGCAGTTTCCGCATGTCAAACGCACTGTGGAGTTCTGAAAACACCAGGAAACGTGATTTTCGCATTCAGTAGCACGAAAACAGCGATTTCGGTGATTCTGCACACCTGTAAAAGCAGAATCATGAATTTATCACTGAAAATGCATATCTCAGCTGGAAACCCAAAGATACCAAAGATATCGCAGTTTCCGCATGTCAAACGCACTGTGGAGTTCTGGAAACACCAGGTAACGTGTTTTTCGCATTCAATAGCACGAAACCAGCTATTTCGGTGATTCTGCACACCTGTAAAAGCAGAATCATGAATTTATCACTGAAAATGCATATCTCAGCTGGAAACCCAAAGATACCAAAGATATCGCAGTTTCCGCATGTCAAACGCACTGTGGAGTGCTGAAAACACCAGAAAACGTGTCTTATGCATTCAGTATCACGAAAACAGCGGTTTCGGTGATTCTGCACACCTGTAAAAGCAGAATCATGAATTTATCACTGAAAATGCATATCTCAGCTGGAAACCCAAAGATACCAAAGATATCGCAGTTTCCGCATGTCAAACGCACTGTGGAGTTCTGAAAACACCAGGAAACGTGTTTTTCGCATTCAATAGCACGAAAACAGCGATTTCGGTGATTCTGCATACTTGTAACAGCAGAATCATGAATTTATCACTGAAAATGCATATCTCAGCTGGAAACCCAACGAAACCGAGGATATCTCAGTTTCCGCATGTCAAACGCACTGTGGAGTTCTGAAAACACCAGGAAACGTGTTTTTCGCATTCAATAGCACGAAAACAGCGATTTCGGTGATTCTGCACACATGTAACAGCAGAATCATGAATTTATCACTGAAAATGCATATCTCAGCTGGAAACCCAAAGATACCAAAGATATCGCAGTTTCCGCATGTCAAACGCACTGTGGAGTTCTGAAAACACCAGGAAACGTGTTTTTCGCATTCAATAGCACGAAAACAGCGATTTCGGTGATTCTGCACACCTGTAAAAGCAGAATCATGAATTTATCACTGAAAATGCATATCTCAGCTGGAAACCAGAAGATACCAAAGATATCGCAGTTTCCGCATGTCAAACGCACTGTGGAGTGCTAAAAACACCAGGAAACGTGTTTCTCGCATTCAATAGCACGAAACCAGCGATTTCGGTGATTCTGCACACCTGTAAAAGCAGAATCATGAATTTATCACTGAAAATGCATATCTCAGCTGGAAACCCAAAGATACCAAAGATATCGCAGTTTCCGCATGTCAAACGCACTGTGGAGTGCTGAAAACACCAGAAAACGTGTCTTATGCATTCAGTATCACGAAAACAGCGGTTTCGGTGATTCTGCACACTTGTAACAGCAGGATAATGAAGATTATCACTGAAAATGCATATCTCAGCTGGAAACCCAACTATACCGAAGATATTTCTGTTTCCGCATGTCAAACGCACTGCGGAGTGCGGAAAACGCCAGGAAACGTGTTTTTCGCATTCAATAGCACGAAACCAGCGATTTCGGTGATTCTGCACACCTGTAAAAGCAGAATCATGAATTTATCACTGAAAATGCATATCTCAGCTGGAAACCCAAAGATACCAAAGATATCGCAGTCTCCGCATGTCAAACGCACTGTGGAGTTCTGAAAACACCAGGAAACGTGATTTTCGCATTCAGTAGCACGAAAACAGCGATTTCGGTGATTCTGCACACCTGTAAAAGCAGAATCATGAATTTATCACTGAAAATGCATATCTCAGCTGGAAACCCAAAGATACCAAAGATATCGCAGTTTCCGCATGTCAAACGCACTGTGGAGTTCTGGAAACACCAGGAAACGTGTCTTATGCATTCAGTATCACGAAACCAGCGATTTCGGTGATTCTGCACACCTGTAAAAGCAGAATCATGAATTTATCACTGAAAATGCATATCTCAGCTGGAAACCAGAAGATACCAAAGATATCGCAGTTTCCGCATGTCAAACGCACTGTGGAGCGCTAAAAACACCAGCAAACGTGTTTCTCGCATTCAATAGCACGAAACCAGCGATTTCGGTGATTCTGCACACCTGTAGAAGCAGAATCATGAATTTATCACTGAAAATGCATATCTCAGCTGGAAACCCAAAGATTCCAAAGATATCGCAGTTTCCGCATGTCAAACGCACTGTGGAGTGCTGAAAACACCAGAAAACGTGTCTTATGCATTCAGTATCACGAAAACAGCGGTTTCGGTGATTCTGCACACTTGTAACAGCAGGATAATGAAGATTATCACTGAAAATGCATATCTCAGCTGGAAACCCAACTATACCGAAGATATTTCTGTTTCCGCATGTCAAACGCACTGCGGAGTGCGGAAAACGCCAGGAAACGTGTTTTTCGCATTCAATAGCACGAAACCAGCGATTTCGGTGATTCTGCACACCTGTAAAAGCAGAATCATGAATTTATCACTGAAAATGCATATCTCAGCTGGAAACCCAACGAAACCGAGGATATCGCAGTTTCCGAATGTCAAACGCACTGTCGAGTGCAGAAAACTCCAGAAAACGTGTTTTTCGCATTCAATAGCACGAAATCAGCGATTTCGGTGATTCTGCACACCTGTAAAAGCAGAATCATGAATTTATCACTGAAAATGCATATCTCAGCTGAAAACCCAAAGATACCAAAGATATCGCAGTTTCCGCATGTTAAACGCACTGTGGAGTTCTGAAAACACAAGGAAACGTGTTTTTCGCATTCAATAGCACGAAAACTGCGATTTCGGTGATTCTGCACACTTGTAACAGCAGAATCATGAATTTATCACTGAAAATGCATATCTCAGCTGGAAACCCAACGAAACCGAAGATATCGCAGTTTCCGCATGTCAAACGCACTGTCGAGTGCAGAAAACTCCAGAAAACGTGTTTTTCGCATTCAATAGCACGAAAACAGCGATTTCGGTGATTCTGCACCATTGCAACAGCAGAATCATGAATTTATCACTGAAAACGCATATCTCAGCTGGAAACCCAACGAAACCGAAGATATCGCAGTTTCCGCATGTCAAACGCACTGCCGAGTGCTGAAAACACCAGAAAACGTGTTTTTCGCATTCAGTAGCACGAAAACAGCGATTTCGGTGATTCTGCACACTTGTAACAGCAGGATAATGAAGACTATCACTGAAAATGCATATCTCAGCTGGAAACCCAGAGATACCAAAGATATCGCAGTTTCCGCATGTTAAACGCACTGTGGAGTTCTGAAAACACCAGGAAACGTGATTTTCGCATTCAGTAGCACGAAAACAGCGATTTCGGTGATTCTGCACACTTGTAACAACGGGATCATGTAGATTATCACTGAAAATGCATATCTCAGCTGGTAACCCAACGAAACCGAAGATATCGCAGTTTCCGCATGTCAAACGCACTGTGGAGTGCTGAAAACACCAGAAAACGTGTTTCATGCATTCAGTATCACGATAACAGTGGTTTCGGTGATTCTGCTCACTTGTAACAGCAGGATAATGAAGATTATCACTGAAAATGCATATCTCAGCTGGAAACCCAACTATACCGAAGATATTTCTGTTTCCGCATGTCAAACCCACTGCGGAGTGCTGAAAACACCAGGAAACGTGTTTTTCGCATTAAATAGCACGAAACCAGCGATTTCGGTGATTCTGCACACCTGTAGAAGCAGAATCATGAATTTATCACTGAAAATGCATATCTCAGCTGGAAACCCAAAGATTTCAAAGATATCGCAGTTTCCGCATGTCAAACGCACTGTGGAGTGCTGAAAACACCAGAAAACGTGTTTTATGCATTCAATATCACGAAAACAGCGGTTTCGGTGATTCTGCAGACTTGTAACAACGGGCTCATGTAGATTATCACTGAAAATGCATATCTCAGCTGGAAACACAAAGATACCAAAGATATCGCAGTTTCCGCATTTCAAACGCACTGTGGAGTTCTGGAAACACCAGGAAACGTGTTTTTCGCATTCAGTAGCACGAAAACAGCGATTTCGGTGATTCTGCACACCTGTAACAACGGGATCATGTAGATTATCACTGAAAATGCATATCTCAGCTGGAAACCCAACGAAACCGAAGATATCACAGTTTCCGCATGTCAAACGCACTGTGGAGTTCTGAAAACACCAGAAAACGTGTTTTATGCATTCAATATCACGAAAACAGCTTTTTCGGTGATTCTGCACACTTGTAACAGCAGAATCATGAATTTATCACTGAAAATGCATATCTCAGCTGGAAACCCAAAGATACCATAGATATCGCAGTTTCCGCATGTCAAACGCACTGCGGAGTGCTGAAAACACCAGGAAACGTGTTTTTCGCATTCAATAGCACGAAACCAGCGATTTCGGTGATTCTGCACACCTGTAAAAGCAGAATCATGAATTTATCACTGAAAATGCATATCTCAGCTGGAAACCCAAAGATACCAAAGATATCGCAGTTTCCGCATGTCAAACGCACTGTGGAGTTCTGAAAACACCAGGAAACGTGTTTTTCGCATTCAATAGCACGAAAACAGCGATTTCGGTGATTCTGCATGCTTGTAACAGCAGAATCATGAATTTATCACTGAAAATGCATATCTCAGCTGGAAACCCAACGAAACCGAAGATATCTGAGTTTCCGCATGTCAAACGCACTGTGGAGTGCTGAAAACACCAGAAAACGTGTTTTATGCATTCAATATCACGAAAACAGCGGTTTCGGTGATTCTGCACACTTGTAACAACGGGATCATGTAGATTATCACTGAAAATGCATATCTCAGCTGGAAACACAAAGATACCAAAGATATCGCAGTTTCCGCATGTTAAACGCACTGTGGAGTTCTGAAAACACCAGGAAACGTGTTTTTCGCATTCAATAGCACGAAAACAGCGATTTCGGTGATTCTGCACACATGTAACAGCAGAATCATCAATTTATCACTGAAAATGCATATCTCAGCTGGAAACCCAACGACACCGAAGATATCGCAGTTTCCGCATTTCAAACGCACTGTCGAGTGCTGAAAACACCAGAAAACGTGTCTTTCGCATTCAATAGCACGAAAACAGCGATTTCGGTGATTCTGCACACTTGTAACAGCACGATAATGAAGATTATCACTGAAAATGCAAATGTCAGCTGGAAACCCAACTATACCGAAGATATTTCTGTTTCCGCATGTCAAACGCTCTGCGGAGTGCTGAAAACACCAGGAAACGTGTTTTTCGCATTCAATAGCACGAAACCAGCGATTTCGGTGATTCTGCACACCTGTAAAAGCAGAATCATGAATTTATCACTGAAAATGCATATCTCAGCTGGAAACCCAAAGATACCAAAGATATCGCAGTTTCCGCATGTCAAACGCACTGTGGAGTTCTGGAAACACCAGGAAATGTGTTTTTCGCATTCAGTAGCACGAAAACAGCGATTTCGGTGATTCTGCACACCTGTAACAACGGGATCATGTAGATTATCACTGAAAATACATTTCTCAGCTGGAAACCCAACGAAACCGAAGATATCACAGTTTCCGCATGTCAAACGCACTGTGGAGTTCTGAAAACACCAGAAAACGTGTTTTATGCATTCAATATCACGAAAACAGCTTTTTCGGTGATTCTGCACACTTGTAACAGCAGAATCATGAATTTATCACTGAAAATGCATATCTCAGCTGGAAACCCAAAGATACCATAGATATCGCAGTTTCCGCATGTCAAACGCACTGCGGAGTGCTGAAAACACCAGGAAACGTGTTTTTCGCATTCAATAGCACGAAAACAGCGATTTCGGCGATTCTGCACACTTGTAACAGCAGGATAATGAAGATTATCACTGAAAATGCATATCTCAGCTGGAAACCCAACTATACCGAAGATATTTCTGTTTCCGCATGTCAAACGCACTGCGGAGTGCTGAAAACACCAGGAAACGTGTTTTTCGCATTCAATAGCACGAAACCAGCGATTTTGGTGATTCTGCACACCTGTAAATGCAGAATCATGAATTTATCACTGAAAATGCATATCTCAGCTGGAAACACAGATACCAAAGATATCGCAGTTTCCGCATGTTAAACGCACTGTGGAGTTCTGAAAACACCAGGAAACGTGTTTTTCGCATTCAATAGCACGAAAACAGCGATTTCGGTGATTCTGCACACATGTAACAGCAGAATCATCAATTTATCACTGAAAATGCATATCTCAGCTGGAAACCCAACGAAACCGAAGATATCGCAGTTTCCGCATTTCAAACGCACTGTCGAGTGCTGAAAACACCAGAAAACGTGTCTTTCGCATTCAATAGCACGAAAACAGCGATTTCGGTGATTCTGCACACTTGTAACAGCACGATAATGAAGATTATCACTGAAAATGCAAATGTCAGCTGGAAACCCAACTATACCGAAGATATTTCTGTTTCCGCATGTCAAACGCTCTGCGGAGTGCTGAAAACACCAGGAAACGTGTTTTTCGCATTCAGTAGCACGAAAACAGCGATTTCGGTGATTCTGCACACCTGCAACAACGGGATCATGTAGATCATCACTGAAAATGCATATCTCAAGTGGAAACCCAACGAAACCGAAGATATCACAGTTTCCGCATGTCAAACGCACTGTGGAGTTCTGAAAACACCAGAAAACGTGTTTTATGCATTCAATATCACGAAAATAGCTTTTTCGGTGATTCTGCACACTTGTAACAGCAGAATCATGAATTTATCACTGAAAATGCATATCTCAGCTGGAAACCCAAAGATACCATAGATATCGCAGTTTCCGCATGTCAAACGCACTGCGGAGTGCTGAAAACACCAGGAAAGGTGTTTTTCGCATTCAATACCACGAAAACAGCGATTTCGGTGATTCTGCATACTTGTAACAGCAGAATCATGAATTTATCACTGAAAATGCATATCTCAGCTGGAAACCCAACGAAACCGAAGATATCTCAGTTTCCGCATGTCAAACGCACTGTGGAGTGCTGAAAACACCAGAAAACGTGTTTTATGCATTCAATATTACGAAAACAGCGGTTTCGGTGATTCTGCACACTTGTAACAGCAGGATAATGAAGATTATCACTGAAAATGCATGTCTCAGCTGGAAACCCAACTATACCGAAGATATTTCTGTTTCCGCATGTCAAACCCACTGCGGAGTGCTGAAAACACCAGGAAACGTGTTTTTCGCATTCAATAGCACGAAACCAGCGATTTCGGTGATTCTGCACACCTGTAAAAGCAGAATCATGAATTTATCACTGAAAATGCATATCTCAGCTGGAAACCCAAAGATACCAAAGATATCGCAGTTTCCACATGTCAAACGCACTGTGGAGTTCTGAAAACACCAGGAAACGTGATTTTCGCATTCAGTAGCACGAAAACAGCGATTTCGGTGATTCTGCACACTTGTAACAACGGGATCATGTAGATTATCACTGAAAATGCATATCTCAGCTGGTAACCCAACGAAACCGAAGATATCGCAGTTTCCGCATGTCAAACGCACTGTGGAGTGCTGAAAACACCAGGAAACGTGTTTTTCGCATTCAATAGCACGAAAACAGCGATTTCGGCGATTCTGCACACTTGTAACAGCAGGATAATGAAGATTATCCCTGAAAATGCATATCTCAGCTGGAAACCCAACTATACCGAAGATATTTCTGTTTCCGCATGTCAAGCGCACTGCGGAGTGCTGAAAACACCAGGAAACGTGTTGTTCGCATTCAATAGCACGAAAACAGCAATTTGGGTGTTTCTGCACACCTGTAACAGCAGAATCATGAATTTATCACAGAAAATGCATATCTCAGCTGGAAACCCAAAGATACCAAAGATATCGCAGCTTCCGCATGTCAAACGCACTGTGGAGTTCTGAAAACACCAGGAAGCGTGTTTTTCGCATTCAGTAGCACGAAAACAGCGATTTCGGTAATTCTGCACACTTGTAACAACGGGATCATGTAGATTATCACTGAAAATGCATATCTCAGCTGGAAACCCAACGAAACCGAAGATACCACAGTTTCCGCATGTTAAACGCACTGTGGAGTTCTGAAAACACCAGAAAACGTGTTTTATGCATTCAATATCACGAAAATAGCTTTTTCGGTGATTCTGCACACTTGTAACAGCAGAATCATGAATTTATCACTGAAAATGCATATCTCAGCTGGAAACCCAAAGATACCATAGATATCGCAGTTTCCGCATGTCAAACGCACTGCGGAGTGCTGAAAACACCAGGAAAGGTGTTTTTCGCATTCAATACCACGAAAACAGCGATTTCGGTGATTCTGCATACTTGTAACAGCAGAATCATGAATTTATCACTGAAAATGCATATCTCAGCTGGAAACCCAACGAAACCGAAGATATCTCAGTTTCCGCATGTCAAACGCACTGTGGAGTGCTGAAAACACCAGAAAACGTGTTTTATGCATTCAATATCACGAAAACAGCGGTTTCGGTGATTCTGCACACTTGTAACAGCAGGATAATGAAGATTATCACTGAAAATGCATGTCTCAGCTGGAAACCCAACTATACCGAAGATATTTCTGTTTCCGCATGTCAAACGCACTGCGGGGTGCTGAAAACACCAGGAAACGTGTTTTTCGCATTCAATAGCACGAAACCAGCGATTTCGGTGATTCTGCACACCTGTAAAAGCAGAATCATGAATTTATCACTGAAAATGCATATCTCAGCTGGAAACCAGAAGATACCAAAGATATCGCAGTTTCCGCATGTCAAACGCACTGTGGAGTGCTAAAAACACCAGGAAACGTGTTTCTCGCATTCAATAGCACGAAACCAGCGATTTCGGTGATTCTGCACACCTGTAAAAGCAGAATCATGAATTTATCACTGAAAATGCATATCTCAGCTGGAAACCCAACTATACCGAAGATATTTCTGTTTCAGCATGTCAAACGCACTGTGGAGTGCTGAAAACACCAGAAAACGTGTCTTATGCATTCAGTATCACGAAAACAGCGGTTTCGGTGATTCTGCACACTTGTAACAGCAGGATAATGAAGATTATCACTGAAAATGCATATCTCAGCTGGAAACCCAACTATACCGAAGATATTTCTGTTTCCGCATGTCAAACCCACTGCGGAGTGCTGAAAACACCAGGAAACGTGTTTTTCGCGTTAAATAGCACGAAACCAGCGATTTCGGTGATTCTGCACACCTGTAGAAGCAGAATCATGAATTTATCACTGAAAATGCATATCTCAGCTGGAAACCCAAAGATTCCAAAGTTATCGCAGTTTCCGCATGTCAAACGCACTGTGGAGTGCTGAAAACACCAGAAAACGTGTTTTATGCATTCAATATCACGAAAACAGCGGTTTCGGTGATTCTGCAGACTTGTAACAACGGGATCATGTAGATTATCACTGAAAATGCATATCTCAGCTGGAAACCCAAAGATACCAAAGATATCGCAGTTTCCGCATGTCAAACGCACTGTGGAGTTCTGAAAACACCAGGAAACGTGTATTTCGCATTCAATAGCACGAAAACAGCGATTTCGGTGATTCTGCATACTTGTAGCAGCAGAATCATGAATTTATCACTGAAAGTGCATATCTCAGCTGGAAACCCAACGACACCGAAGATATCGCAGTTTCCGCATGTCAAACGCACTGTGGAGTGCTGAAAACACCAGAAAACGTGTTTTATCCATTCAATATCACGAAAACAGCGGTTTCGGTGATTCTGCACACTTGTAACAGCAGGATAATGAAGATTATCACTGAAAATGCATATCTCAGCTGGAAACCCAACTATACCGAAGATATCGCAGTTTCCGCATGTCAAACGCACTGTGGAGTTCTGAAAACACCAGGAAACGTGATTTTCGCATTCAGTAATACGAAAACAGTGATTTCGGTGATTCTGCACACTTGTAACAACGGGATCATGTAGATTATCACTGAAAATGCATATCTCAGCTGGAAACCCAACTATACCGAAGATATTTCTGTTTCCGCATGTCAAACGCACTGCGGAGTGCTGAAAACACCAGGAAACGTGTTTTTCGCATTCAATAGCACGAAACCAGCGGTTTCGGTGATTCTGCACACCTGTAAAAGCAGAATCATGAATTTATCACTGACAATGCATATCTCAGCTGGAAACCCAACTATACCGAAGATATTTCTGTTTCCGCATGTCAAACGCACTGCGGAGTGCTGAAAACACCAGGAAACGTGTTTTTCGCATTCAATAGCACGAAACCAGCGATTTCGGTGATTCTGCACACCTGTAAATGCAGAATCATGAGTTTATCACTGAAAATGCATATCTCAGCTGGAAACCCAAAGATACCAAAGATAACGCAGCTTCCGCATGTCAAACGCACTGTGGAGTTCTGAAAACACCAGGAAACGTGTTTTTCGCATTCAGTAGCACGAAAACAGCGATTTCGGTGATTCTGCACACTTGTAACAACGGGATCATGTAGATTATCACTGAAAATGCATATCTCAGCTGGAAACCCAACGAAACCGAAGATATCGCAGTTTCCGCATGTCAAACGCACTGTTGAGTGCAGAAAACACCAGAAAACGTGTTTTGCGCATTCAATAGCAGGAAAAAACAGCGATTTCGGTGATTCTGCACACTTGTAACTGCAGGATAATAAAGATTATCACTGCAAATGCATATCTCATCTGGAAACCCAAAGATACCAAAGATATTTCTGTTTCCGCATGTCAAACGCCCTGCGGAGTGCTGAAAACACCAGGTAACGTTTTTTTCGCATTCAATAGCACGCAACCAGCGATTTCGGTGATTCTGCACACCTGTAAAAGCAGAATCATGAAGTAATCACTGAAAATGCATATCTCAGCTGGAAACCCAAAGATACCAAAGATATCGCAGCTTCCGCATGTCAAACGCACTGTGGAGTTCTGAAAACACCAGGAAACGTGTTTTTCGCATTCAGTAGCACGAAAACAGCGATTTCGGTGATTCTGCACTCTTGTAACTACGGGATCATGTAGATTATCACTGAAAATGAATATCTCAGCTGGAAACCCAACGAAACCGAAGATATCGCAGTTTCCGCATGTCTAACGCACTGTCGAGTGCTGAAAACACCAGAAAACGTGTTTTTCGCATTCAATAGCACGAAAACAGCGATTTCGGTGATTCTGCACACTTGTAACAACGGGATCATGTAGATTATCACTGAAAATGCATATCTCAGCTGGAAACCCAACGAAACCGAAGATATCGCAGTTTCCGCATGTCTAACGCACTGTCGAGTGCTGAAAACACCAGAAAACGTGTTTTTCGCATTCAATAGCACGCAACCAGCGATTTCGGTGATTCTGCACACCTGTAAAAGCAGAATCATGAAGTAATCACTGAAAATGCATATCTCAGCTGGAAACCCAACGATACCAAAGATATCGCAGTTTCCGCATGTCAAACGCACTGTGGAGTGCAGAAAACACCAGGAAACGTGTTTTTCGCATTCAATAGCACGAAACCAGCGATTTCGGTGATTCTGCACACCTGTAAATGCAGAATCATGAATTTATCACTGAAAATGCATATCTCAGCTGGAAACCCAAAGATACCAAAGATAACGCAGCTTCCGCATGTCAAACGCACTGTGGAGTTCTGAAAACACCAGGAAACGTGTTTTTCGCATTCAGTAGCACGAAAACAGCGATTTCGGTGATTCTGCACACTTGTAACAACGGGATCATGTAGATTATCACTGAAAATGCATATCTCAGCTGGAAACCCAACGAAACCGAAGATATCGCAGTTTCCGCATGTCATACGCACTGTGGAGTGCTGAAAACACCAGAAAACTTGCTTTATGCATTCAATATCACGAAAACAGCGGTTTCGGTGATTCTGCACACTTGTAACAGCAGGATAATGAGGATTATCACTGAAAATGCATATCTCAGCTGGAAACCCAACGAAACCGAAGATATCGCAGTTTCCGCATGTCAAACGCCCTGCGGAGTGCTGAAAACACCAGGTAACGTTTTTTTCGCATTCAATAGCACGCAACCAGCGATTTCGGTGATTCTGCACACCTGTAAAAGCAGAATCATGAAGTAATCACTGAAAATGCATATCTCAGCTGGAAACCCAAAGATACCAAAGATATCGCAGCTTCCGCATGTCAAACGCACTGTGGAGTTCTGAAAACACCAGGAAACGTGTTTTTCGCATTCAGTAGCACGAAAACAGCGATTTCGGTGATTCTGCACTCTTGTAACTACGGGATCATGTAGATTATCACTGAAAATGAATATCTCAGCTGGAAACCCAACGAAACCGAAGATATCGCAGTTTCCGCATGTCTAACGCACTGTCGAGTGCTGAAAACACCAGAAAACGTGTTTTTCGCATTCAATAGCACGAAAACAGCGATTTCGGTGATTCTGCACACTTGTAACAACGGGATCATGTAGATTATCACTGAAAATGCATATCTCAGCTGGAAACCCAACGAAACCGAAGATATCGCAGTTTCCGCATGTCTAACGCACTGTCGAGTGCTGAAAACACCAGAAAACGTGTTTTTCGCATTCAATAGCACGCAACCAGCGATTTCGGCGATTCTGCACACTTGTAACAGCAGGATAATGAAGATTATCCCTGAAAATGCATATCTCAGCTGGAAACCCAACTATACCGAAGATATTTCTGTTTCCGCATGTCAAACGCACTGCGGAGTGCTGAAAACACCAGGAAACGTGTTGTTCGCATTCAATAGCACGAAAACAGCAATTTGGGTGTTTCTGCACACCTGTAACAGCAGAATCATGAATTTATCACAGAAAATGCATATCTCAGCTGGAAACCCAAAGATACCAAAGATATCGCAGCTTCCGCATGTCAAACGCACTGTGGAGTTCTGAAAACACCAGGAAGCGTGTTTTTCGCATTCAGTAGCACGAAAACAGCGATTTCGGTAATTCTGCACACTTGTAACAACGGGATCATGTAGATTATCACTGAAAATGCATATCTCAGCTGGAAACCCAACGAAACCGAAGATACCACAGTTTCCGCATGTTAAACGCACTGTGGAGTTCTGAAAACACCAGAAAACGTGTTTTATGCATTCAATATCACGAAAATAGCTTTTTCGGTGATTCTGCACACTTGTAACAGCAGAATCATGAATTTATCACTGAAAATGCATATCTCAGCTGGAAACCCAAAGATACCATAGATATCGCAGTTTCCGCATGTCAAACGCACTGCGGAGTGCTGAAAACACCAGGAAAGGTGTTTTTCGCATTCAATACCACGAAAACAGCGATTTCGGTGATTCTGCATACTTGTAACAGCAGAATCATGAATTTATCACTGAAAATGCATATCTCAGCTGGAAACCCAACGAAACCGAAGATATCTCAGTTTCCGCATGTCAAACGCACTGTGGAGTGCTGAAAACACCAGAAAACGTGTTTTATGCATTCAATATCACGAAAACAGCGGTTTCGGTGATTCTGCACACTTGTAACAGCAGGATAATGAAGATTATCACTGAAAATGCATGTCTCAGCTGGAAACCCAACTATACCGAAGATATTTCTGTTTCCGCATGTCAAACGCACTGCGGGGTGCTGAAAACACCAGGAAACGTGTTTTTCGCATTCAATAGCACGAAACCAGCGATTTCGGTGATTCTGCACACCTGTAAAAGCAGAATCATGAATTTATCACTGAAAATGCATATCTCAGCTGGAAACCAGAAGATACCAAAGATATCGCAGTTTCCGCATGTCAAACGCACTGTGGAGTGCTAAAAACACCAGGAAACGTGTTTCTCGCATTCAATAGCACGAAACCAGCGATTTCGGTGATTCTGCACACCTGTAAAAGCAGAATCATGAATTTATCACTGAAAATGCATATCTCAGCTGGAAACCCAACTATACCGAAGATATTTCTGTTTCAGCATGTCAAACGCACTGTGGAGTGCTGAAAACACCAGAAAACGTGTCTTATGCATTCAGTATCACGAAAACAGCGGTTTCGGTGATTCTGCACACTTGTAACAGCAGGATAATGAAGATTATCACTGAAAATGCATATCTCAGCTGGAAACCCAACTATACCGAAGATATTTCTGTTTCCGCATGTCAAACGCACTGCGGAGTGCTGAAAACACCAGGAAACGTGTTTTTCGCATTCAATAGCACGAAACCAGCGATTTCGGTGATTCTGCACACCTGTAAAAGCAGAATCATGAATTTATCACTGAAAATGCATATCTCAGCTGGAAACCCAAAGATACCAAAGATATCGCAGTTTCCACATGTCAAACGCACTGTGGAGTTCTGAAAACACCAGGAAACGTGATTTTCGCATTCAGTAGCACGAAAACAGCGATTTCGGTGATTCTGCACACTTGTAACAACGGGATCATGTAGATTATCACTGAAAATGCATATCTCAGCTGGTAACCCAACGAAACCGAAGATATCGCAGTTTCCGCATGTCAAACGCACTGTGGAGTGCTGAAAACACCAGAAAACGTGTTTCATGCATTCAGTATCACGATAACAGTGGTTTCGGTGATTCTGCTCACTTGTAACAGCAGGATAATGAAGATTATCACTGAAAATGCATATATCAGCTGGAAACCCAACTATACCGAAGATATTTCTGTTTCCGCATGTCAAACCCACTGCGGAGTGCTGAAAACACCAGGAAACGTGTTTTTCGCATTAAATAGCACGAAACCAGCGATTTCGGTGATTCTGCACACCTGTAGAAGCAGAATCATGAATTTATCACTGAAAATGCATATCTCAGCTGGAAACCCAAAGATACCAAAGATATCGCAGTTTCCGCATGTCAAACGCACTGTGGAGTTCTGAAAACACCAGGAAACGTGTATTTCGCATTCAATAGCACGAAAACAGCGATTTCGGTGATTCTGCATACTTGTAGCAGCAGAATCATGAATTTATCACTGAAAGTGCATATCTCAGCTGGAAACCCAACTATACCGAAGATATTTCTGTTTCAGCATGTCAAACGCACTGTGGAGTGCTGAAAACACAAGAAAACGTGTCTTAGGCATTCAGTATCACGAAAACAGCGGTTTCGGTGATTCTGCACACTTGTAACAGCAGGATAATGAAGATTATCACTGAAAATGCATATCTCAGCTGGAAACCCAAAGATACCAAAGATATCGCAGCTTCCGCATGTCAAACGCACTGTGGAGTTCTGAAAACACCAGGAAACGTGTTTTTCGCATTCAGTAGCACGAAACCAGCGATTTCGGTAATTCTGCACACTTGTAACAACGGGATCATGTAGATTATCACTGAAAATGCATATCTCAGCTGGAAACCCAACGAAACCGAAGATACCACAGTTTCCGCATGTCAAACGCTCTGTGGAGTTCTGAAAACACCAGAAAACGTGTTTTATGCATTCAATATCACGAAAACAGTGGTTTCGGTGATTCTGCACAGTTGTAACAGCAGGATAATGAAGATTATCACTGAAAATGCATATCTCAGCTGGAAACCCAACTATACCGAAGATATTTCTGTTTCCGCATGTCAAACGCACTGCGGAGTGCTGAAAACACCAGGAAACGTGTTTTTCGCATTCAATAGCACGAAACCAGCGATTTTGGTGATTCTGCACACCTGTAAATGCAGAATCATGAATTTATCACTGAAAATGCATATCTCAGCTGGAAACACAAAGATACCAAAGATATCGCAGTTTCCGCATGTTAAACGCACTGTGGAGTTCTGAAAACACCAGGAAACGTGTTTTTCGCATTCAATAGCACGAAAACAGCGATTTCGGTGATTCTGCACACATGTAACAGCACAATCATCAATTTATCACTGAAAATGCATATCTCAGCTGGAAACCCAACGAAACCGAAGATATCGCAGTTTCCGCATTTCAAACGCACTGTCGAGTGCTGAAAACACCAGAAAACGTGTCTTTCGCATTCAATAGCACGAAAACAGCGATTTCGGTGATTCTGCACACTTGTAACAGCACGATAATGAAGATTATCACTGAAAATGCAAATGTCAGCTGGAAACCCAACTATACCGAAGATATTTCTGTTTCCGCATGTCAAACGCTCTGCGGAGTGCTGAAAACACCAGGAAACGTGTTTTTCGCATTCAGTAGCACGAAAACAGCGATTTCGGTGATTCTGCACACCTGTAACAACGGGATCATGTAGATTATCACTGAAAATGCATATCTCAGCTGGAAACCCAACGAAACCGAAGATATCACAGTTTCCGCATGTCAAACGCACTGTGGAGTTATGAAAACACCAGAAAACGTGTTTTATGCATTCAATATCACGAAAATAGCTTTTTCGGTGATTCTGCACACTTGTAACAGCAGAATCATGAATTTATCACTGAAAATGCATATCTCAGCTGGAAACCCAAAGATACCATAGATATCGCAGTTTCCGCATGTCAAACGCACTGCGGAGTGCTGAAAACACCAGGAAAGGTGTTTTTCGCATTCAATACCACGAAAACAGCGATTTCGGTGATTCTGCATACTTGTAACAGCAGAATCATGAATTTATCACTGAAAATGCATATCTCAGCTGGAAACCCAAAGAAACCGAAGATATCTCAGTTTCCGCATGTCAAACGCACTGTGGAGTGCTGAAAACACCAGAAAACGTGTTTTATGCATTCAATATCACGAAAACAGCGGTTTCGGTGATTCTGCACACTTGTAACAGCAGGATAATGAAGATTATCACTGAAAATGCATGTCTCAGCTGGAAACCCAACTATACCGAAGATATTTCTGTTTCCGCATGTCAAACGCACTGCGGGGTGCTGAAAACACCAGGAAACGTGTTTTTCGCATTCAATAGCACGAAACCAGCGATTTCGGTGATTCTGCACACCTGTAAAAGCAGAATCATGAATTTATCACAGAAAATGCATATCTCAGCTGGAAACCCAAAGATACCAAAGATATCGCAGCTTCCGCATGTCAAACGCACTGTGGAGTTCTGAAAACACCAGGAAGCGTGTTTTTCGCATTCAGTAGCACGAAAACAGCGATTTCAGTAATTCTGCACACTTGTAACAACGGGATCATGTAGATTATCACTGAAAATGCATATCTCAGCTGGAAACCCAACGAAACCGAAGATACCACAGTTTCCGCATGTTAAACGCACTGTGGAGTTCTGAAAACACCAGAAAACGTGTTTTATGCATTCAATATCACGAAAATAGCTTTTTCGGTGATTCTGCACACTTGTAACAGCAGAATCATGAATTTATCACTGAAAATGCATATCTCAGCTGGAAACCCAAAGATACCATAGATATCGCAGTTTCCGCATGTCAAACGCACTGCGGAGTGCTGAAAACACCAGGAAAGGTGTTTTTCGCATTCAATACCACGAAAACAGCGATTTCGGTGATTCTGCATACTTGTAACAGCAGAATCATGAATTTATCACTGAAAATGCATATCTCAGCTGGAAACCAGAAGATACCAAAGATATCGCAGTTTCCGCATGTCAAACGCACTGTGGAGTGCTAAAAACACCAGGAAACGTGTTTCTCGCATTCAATAGCACGAAACCAGCGATTTCGGTGATTCTGCACACCTGTAAAAGCAGAATCATGAATTTATCACTGAAAATGCATATCTCAGCTGGAAACCCAACTATACCGAAGATATTTCTGTTTCAGCATGTCAAACGCACTGTGGAGTGCTGAAAACACCAGAAAACGTGTCTTATGCATTCAGTATCACGAAAACAGCGGTTTCGGTGATTCTGCACACTTGTAACAGCAGGATAATGAAGATTATCACTGAAAATGCATATCTCAGCTGGAAACCCAACTATACCGAAGATATTTCTGTTTCCGCATGTCAAACGCACTGCGGAGTGCTGAAAACACCAGGAAACGTGTTTTTCGCATTCAATAGCACGAAACCAGCGATTTCGGTGATTCTGCACACCTGTAAAAGCAGAATCATGAATTTATCACTGAAAATGCATATCTCAGCTGGAAACCCAAAGATACCAAAGATATCGCAGTTTCCACATGTCAAACGCACTGTGGAGTTCTGAAAACACCAGGAAACGTGATTTTCGCATTCAGTAGCACGAAAACAGCGATTTCGGTGATTCTGCACACTTGTAACAACGGGATCATGTAGATTATCACTGAAAATGCATATCTCAGCTGGTAACCCAACGAAACCGAAGATATCGCAGTTTCCGCATGTCAAACGCACTGTGGAGTGCTGAAAACACCAGAAAACGTGTTTCATGCATTCAGTATCACGATAACAGTGGTTTCGGTGATTCTGCTCACTTGTAACAGCAGGATAATGAAGATTATCACTGAAAATGCATATCTCAGCTGGAAACCCAACTATACCGAAGATATTTCTGTTTCCGCATGTCAAACCCACTGCGGAGTGCTGAAAACACCAGGAAACGTGTTTTTCGCATTAAATAGCACGAAACCAGCGATTTCGGTGATTCTGCACACCTGTAGAAGCAGAATCATGAATTTATCACTGAAAATGCATATCTCAGCTGGAAACCCAAAGATACCAAAGATATCGCAGTTTCCGCATGTCAAACGCACTGTGGAGTTCTGAAAACACCAGGAAACGTGTATTTCGCATTCAATAGCACGAAAACAGCGATTTCGGTGATTCTGCATACTTGTAGCAGCAGAATCATGAATTTATCACTGAAAGTGCATATCTCAGCTGGAAACCCAACTATACCGAAGATATTTCTGTTTCAGCATGTCAAACGCACTGTGGAGTGCTGAAAACACCAGAAAACGTGTCTTATGCATTCAGTATCACGAAAACAGCGGTTTCGGTGATTCTGCACACTTGTAACAGCAGGATAATGAAGATTATCACTGAAAATGCATATCTCAGCTGGAAACCCAACTGTACCGAAGATATTTCTGTTTCCGCATGTCAAACGCACTGCGGAGTGCTGAAAACACCAGGAAACGTGTTTTTCGCATTCAATAGCACGAAACCAGCGATTTCGGTGATTCTGCACACCTGTAAAAGCAGAATCATGAATTTATCACGGAAAATGCATATCTCAGCTGGAAACCCAAAGATACCAAAGATATCGCAGTTTCCACTTGTCAAACGCACTGTGGAGTTCTGAAAACACCAGGAAACGTGATTTTCGCATTCAGTAGCACGAAAACAGCGATTTCGGTGATTCTGCACACTTGTAACAACGGGATCATGTAGATTATCACTGAAAATGCATATCTCAGCTGGTAACCCAACGAAACCGAAGATATCGCAGTTTCCGCATGTCAAACGCACTGTGGAGTGCTGAAAACACCAGAAAACGTGTTTCATGCATTCAGTATCACGATAACAGTGGTTTCGGTGATTCTGCTCACTTGTAACAGCAGGATAATGAAGATTATCACTGAAAATGCATATCTCAGCTGGAAACCCAACTATACCGAAGATATTTCTGTTTCCGCATGTCAAACCCACTGCGGAGTGCTGAAAACACCAGGAAACGTGTTTTTCGCATTCAATAGCACGAAACCAGCGATTTCGGTGATTCTGCACACCTGTAAAAGCAGAATCATGAATTTATCACTGAAAATGCATATCTCAGCTGGAAACCCAAAGATACCAAAGATATCGCAGTTTCCACATGTCAAACGCACTGTGGAGTTCTGAAAACACCAGGAAACGTGATTTTCGCATTCAGTAGCACGAAAACAGCGATTTCGGTGATTCTGCACACTTGTAACAACGGGATCATGAATTTATCACTGAAAGTGCATATCTCAGCTGGAAACCCAACTATACCGAAGATATTTCTGTTTCAGCATGTCAAACGCACTGTGGAGTGCTGAAAACACCAGAAAACGTGTCTTATGCATTCAGTATCACGAAAACAGCGGTTTCGGTGATTCTGCACACTTGTAACAGCAGGATAATGAAGATTATCACTGAAAATGCATATCTCAGCTGGAAACCCAACTGTACCGAAGATATTTCTGTTTCCGCATGTCAAACGCACTGCGGAGTGCTGAAAACACCAGGAAACGTGTTTTTCGCATTCAATAGCACGAAACCAGCGATTTCGGTGATTCTGCACACCTGTAAATGCAGAATCATGAATTTATCACTGAAAATGCATATCTCAGCTGGAAACCCAAAGATACCAAAGATAACGCAGCTTCCGCATGTCAAACGCACTGTGGAGTTCTGAAAACACCAGGAAACGTGTTTTTCGCATTCAGTAGCACGAAAACAGCGATTTCGGTGATTCTGCACACTTGTAACAACGGGATCATGTAGATTATCACTGAAAATGCATATCTCAGCTGGAAACCCAACGAAACCGAAGATATCGCAGTTTCCGCATGTCATACGCACTGTGGAGTGCTGAAAACACCAGAAAACTTGCTTTATGCATTCAATATCACGAAAACAGCGGTTTCGGTGATTCTGCACACTTGTAACAGCAGGATAATGAGGATTATCACTGAAAATGCATATCTCAGCTGGAAACCCAACGAAACCGAAGATATCGCAGTTTCCGCATGTCAAACGCACTGTTGAGTGCAGAAAACACCAGAAAACGTGTTTTGCGCATTCAATAGCACGAAAACAGCGATTTCGGTGATTCTGCACACTTGTAACAGCAGGATAATAAAGATTATCACTGCAAATGCATATCTCATCTGGAAACCCAAAGATACCAAAGATATTTCTGTTTCCGCATGTCAAACGCCCTGCGGAGTGCTGAAAACACCAGGTAACGTTTTTTTCGCATTCAATAGCACGCAACCAGCGATTTCGGTGATTCTGCACACCTGTAAAAGCAGAATCATGAAGTAATCACTGAAAATGCATATCTCAGCTGGAAACCCAAAGATACCAAAGATATCGCAGCTTCCGCATGTCAAACGCACTGTGGAGTTCTGAAAACACCAGGAAACGTGTTTTTCGCATTCAGTAGCACGAAAACAGCGATTTCGGTGATTCTGCACTCTTGTAACTACGGGATCATGTAGATTATCACTGAAAATGAATATCTCAGCTGGAAACCCAACGAAACCGAAGATATCGCAGTTTCCGCATGTCTAACGCACTGTCGAGTGCTGAAAACACCAGAAAACGTGTTTTTCGCATTCAATAGCACGAAAACAGCGATTTCGGTGATTCTGCACACTTGTAACAACGGGATCATGTAGATTATCACTGAAAATGCATATCTCAGCTGGAAACCCAACGAAACCGAAGATATCGCAGTTTCCGCATGTCTAACGCACTGTCGAGTGCTGAAAACACCAGAAAACGTGTTTTTCGCATTCAATAGCACGCAACCAGCGATTTCGGCGATTCTGCACACTTGTAACAGCAGGATAATGAAGATTATCCCTGAAAATGCATATCTCAGCTGGAAACCCAACTATACCGAAGATATTTCTGTTTCCGCATGTCAAACGCACTGCGGAGTGCTGAAAACACCAGGAAACGTGTTGTTCGCATTCAATAGCACGAAAACAGCAATTTGGGTGTTTCTGCACACCTGTAACAGCAGAATCATGAATTTATCACAGAAAATGCATATCTCAGCTGGAAACCCAAAGATACCAAAGATATCGCAGCTTCCGCATGTCAAACGCACTGTGGAGTTCTGAAAACACCAGGAAGCGTGTTTTTCGCATTCAGTAGCACGAAAACAGCGATTTCGGTAATTCTGCACACTTGTAACAACGGGATCATGTAGATTATCACTGAAAATGCATATCTCAGCTGGAAACCCAACGAAACCGAAGATACCACAGTTTCCGCATGTTAAACGCACTGTGGAGTTCTGAAAACACCAGAAAACGTGTTTTATGCATTCAATATCACGAAAATAGCTTTTTCGGTGATTCTGCACACTTGTAACAGCAGAATCATGAATTTATCACTGAAAATGCATATCTCAGCTGGAAACCCAAAGATACCATAGATATCGCAGTTTCCGCATGTCAAACGCACTGCGGAGTGCTGAAAACACCAGGAAAGGTGTTTTTCGCATTCAATACCACGAAAACAGCGATTTCGGTGATTCTGCATACTTGTAACAGCAGAATCATGAATTTATCACTGAAAATGCATATCTCAGCTGGAAACCCAACGAAACCGAAGATATCTCAGTTTCCGCATGTCAAACGCACTGTGGAGTGCTGAAAACACCAGAAAACGTGTTTTATGCATTCAATATCACGAAAACAGCGGTTTCGGTGATTCTGCACACTTGTAACAGCAGGATAATGAAGATTATCACTGAAAATGCATGTCTCAGCTGGAAACCCAACTATACCGAAGATATTTCTGTTTCCGCATGTCAAACGCACTGCGGGGTGCTGGAAACACCAGGAAACGTGTTTTTCGCATTCAATAGCACGAAACCAGCGATTTCGGTGATTCTGCACACCTGTAAAAGCAGAATCATGAATTTATCACTGAAAATGCATATCTCAGCTGGAAACCAGAAGATACCAAAGATATCGCAGTTTCCGCATGTCAAACGCACTGTGGAGTGCTAAAAACACCAGGAAACGTGTTTCTCGCATTCAATAGCACGAAACCAGCGATTTCGGTGATTCTGCACACCTGTAAAAGCAGAATCATGAATTTATCACTGAAAATGCATATCTCAGCTGGAAACCCAACTATACCGAAGATATTTCTGTTTCAGCATGTCAAACGCACTGTGGAGTGCTGAAAACACCAGAAAACGTGTCTTATGCATTCAGTATCACGAAAACAGCGGTTTCGGTGATTCTGCACACTTGTAACAGCAGGATAATGAAGATTATCACTGAAAATGCATATCTCAGCTGGAAACCCAACTATACCGAAGATATTTCTGTTTCCGCATGTCAAACGCACTGCGGAGTGCTGAAAACACCAGGAAACGTGTTTCATGCATTCAATAGCACGAAACCAGCGATTTTGGTGATTCTGCACACCTGTTAATGCAGAATCATGAATTTATCACTGAAAATGCATATCTCAGCTGGAAACACAAAGATACCAAAGATATCGCAGTTTCCGCATGTTAAACGCACTGTGGAGTTCTGAAAACTCCAGGAAACGTGTTTTTCGCATTCAATAGCACGAAAACAGCGATTTCGGTGATTCTGCACACATGTAACAGCACAATCATCAATTTATCACTGAAAATGCATATCTCAGCTGGAAACCCAACGAAACCGAAGATATCGCAGTTTCCGCATTTCAAACGCACTGTCGAGTGCTGAAAACACCAGAAAACGTGTCTTTCGCATTCAATAGCACGAAAACAGCGATTTCGGTGATTCTGCACACTTGTAACAGCACGATAATGAAGATTATCACTGAAAATGCAAATGTCAGCTGGAAACCCAACTATACCGAAGATATTTCTGTTTCCGCATGTCAAACGCTCTGCGGAGTGCTGAAAACACCAGGAAACGTGTTTTTCGCATTCAGTAGCACGAAAACAGCGATTTCGGTGATTCTGCACACCTGTAACAACGGGATCATGTAGATTATCACTGAAAATGCATATCTCAGCTGGAAACCCAACGAAACCGAAGATATCACAGTTTCCGCATGTCAAACGCACTGTGGAGTTCTGAAAACACCAGAAAACGTGTTTTATGCATTCAATATCACGAAAATAGCTTTTTCGGTGATTCTGCACACTTGTAACAGCAGAATCATGAATTTATCACTGAAAATGCATATCTCAGCTGGAAACCCAAAGATACCATAGATATCGCAGTTTCCGCATGTCAAACGCACTGCGGAGTGCTGAAAACACCAGGAAAGGTGTTTTTCGCATTCAATACCACGAAAACAGCGATTTCGGTGATTCTGCATACTTGTAACAGCAGAATCATGAATTTATCACTGAAAATGCATATCTCAGCTGGAAACCCAAAGAAACCGAAGATATCTCAGTTTCCGCATGTCAAACGCACTGTGGAGTGCTGAAAACACCAGAAAACGTGTTTTATGCATTCAGTATCACGAAAACAGCGGTTTCGGTGATTCTGCACACTTGTAACAGCAGGATAATGAAGATTATCACTAGAAATGCATGTCTCAGCTGGAAACCCAACTATACCGAAGATATTTCTGTTTCCGCATGTCAAACGCACTGCGGGGTGCTGAAAACACCAGGAAACGTGTTTTTCGCATTCAATAGCACGAAACCAGCGATTTCGGTGATTCTGCACACCTGTAAAAGCAGAATCATGAATTTATCACAGAAAATGCATATCTCAGCTGGAAACCCAAAGATACCAAAGATATCGCAGCTTCCGCATGTCAAACGCACTGTGGAGTTCTGAAAACACCAGGAAGCGTGTTTTTCGCATTCAGTAGCACGAAAACAGCGATTTCGGTAATTCTGCACACTTGTAACAACGGGATCATGTAGATTATCACTGAAAATGCATATCTCAGCTGGAAACCCAACGAAACCGAAGATACCACAGTTTCCGCATGTTAAACGCACTGTGGAGTTCTGAAAACACCAGAAAACGTGTTTTATGCATTCAATATCACGAAAATAGCTTTTTCGGTGATTCTGCACACTTGTAACAGCAGAATCATGAATTTATCACTGAAAATGCATATCTCAGCTGGAAACCCAAAGATACCATAGATATCGCAGTTTCCGCATGTCAAACGCACTGCGGAGTGCTGAAAACACCAGGAAAGGTGTTTTTCGCATTCAATACCACGAAAACAGCGATTTCGGTGATTCTGCATACTTGTAACAGCAGAATCATGAATTTATCACTGAAAATGCATATCTTAGCTGGAAACCCAACGAAACCGAAGATATCTCAGTTTCCGCATGTCAAACGCACTGTGGAGTGCTGAAAACACCAGAAAACGTGTTTTATGCATTCAATATCACGAAAACAGCGGTTTCGGTGATTCTGCACACTTGTAACAGCAGGATAATGAAGATTATCACTGAAAATGCATGTCTCAGCTGGAAACCCAACAATACCGAAGATATTTCTGTTTCCGCATGTCAAACGCACTGCGGGGTGCTGAAAACACCAGGAAACGTGATTTTCGCATTCAGTAGCACGAAAACAGCGATTTCGGTGATTCTGCACACTTGTAACAACGGGATCATGTAGATTATCACTGAAAATGCATATCTCAGCTGGTAACCCAACGAAACCGAAGATATCGCAGTTTCCGCATGTCAAACGCACTGTGGAGTGCTGAAAACACCAGAAAACGTGTTTCATGCATTCAGTATCACGATAACAGTGGTTTCGGTGATTCTGCTCACTTGTAACAGCAGGATAATGAAGATTATCACTGAAAATGCATATCTCAGCTGGAAACCCAACTATACCGAAGATATTTCTGTTTCCGCATGTCAAACCCACTGCGGAGTGCTGAAAACACCAGGAAACGTGTTTTTCGCATTAAATAGCACGAAACCAGCGATTTCGGTGATTCTGCACACCTGTAGAAGCAGAATCATGAATTTATCACTGAAAATGCATATCTCAGCTGGAAACCCAAAGATACCAAAGATATCGCAGTTTCCGCATGTCAAACGCACTGTGGAGTGCTGAAAACACCAGAAAACGTGTCTTATGCATTCAGTATCACGAAAACAGCGGTTTCGGTGATTCTGCACACTTGTAACAGCAGGATAATGAAGATTATCACTGAAAATGCATATCTCAGCTGGAAACCCAACTGTACCGAAGATATTTCTGTTTCCGCATGTCAAACGCACTGCGGAGTGCTGAAAACACCAGGAAACGTGTTTTTCGCATTCAATAGCACGAAACCAGCGATTTCGGTGATTCTGCACACCTGTAAAAGCAGAATCATGAATTTATCACGGAAAATGCATATCTCAGCTGGAAACCCAAAGATACCAAAGATATCGCAGTTTCCACATGTCAAACGCACTGTGGAGTTCTGAAAACACCAGGAAACGTGATTTTCGCATTCAGTAGCACGAAAACAGCGATTTCGGTGATTCTGCACACTTGTAACAACGGGATCATGTAGATTATCACTGAAAATGCATATCTCAGCTGGAAACCCAACGAAACCGAAGATACCACAGTTTCCGCATGTTAAACGCAATGTGGAGTTCTGAAAACACCAGAAAACGTGTTTTATGCATTCAATATCACGAAAATAGCTTTTTCGGTGATTCTGCACACTTGTAACAGCAGAATCATGAATTTATCACAGAAAATGCATATCTCAGCTGGAAACCCAAAGATACCAAAGATATCGCAGCTTCCGCATGTCAAACGCACTGTGGAGTTCTGAAAACACCAGGAAGCGTGTTTTTCGCATTCAGTAGCACGAAAACAGCGATTTCGGTAATTCTGCACACTTGTAACAACGGGATCATGTAGATTATCACTGAAAATACATATCTCAGCTGGAAACCCAACGAAACCGAAGATACCACAGTTTCCGCATGTTAAACGCAATGTGGAGTTCTGAAAACACCAGAAAACGTGTTTTATGCATTCAATATCACGAAAATAGCTTTTTCGGTGATTCTGCACACTTGTAACAGCAGAATCATGAATTTATCACTGAAAATGCATATCTCAGCTGGAAACCCAAAGATACCATAGATATCGCAGTTTCCGCATGTCAAACGCACTGCGGAGTGCTGAAAACACCAGGAAAGGTGTTTTTCGCATTCAATACCACGAAAACAGCGATTTCGGTGATTCTGCATACTTGTAACAGCAGAATCATGAATTTATCACTGAAAATGCATATCTCAGCTGGAAACCCAACGAAACCGAAGATATCTCAGTTTCCGCATGTCAAACGCACTGTGGAGTGCTGAAAACACCAGAAAACGTGTTTTATGCATTCAATATCACGAAAACAGCGGTTTCGGTGATTCTGCACACTTGTAACAGCAGGATAATGAAGATTATCACTGAAAATGCATGTCTCAGCTGGAAACCCAACTATACCGAAGATATTTCTGTTTCCGCATGTCAAACGCACTGCGGGGTGCTGAAAACACCAGGAAACGTGTTTTTCGCATTCAATAGCACGAAACCAGCGATTTCGGTGATTCTGCACACCTGTAAAAGCAGAATCATGAATTTATCACTGAAAATGCATATCTCAGCTGGAAACCAGAAGATACCAAAGATATCGCAGTTTCCGCATGTCAAACGCACTGTGGAGTGCTAAAAACACCAGGAAACGTGTTTCTCGCATTCAATAGCACGAAACCAGCGATTTCGGTGATTCTGCACACCTGTAAAAGCAGAATCATGAATTTATCACTGAAAATGCATATCTCAGCTGGAAACCCAACTATACCGAAGATATTTCTGTTTCAGCATGTCAAACGCACTGTGGAGTGCTGAAAACACCAGAAAACGTGTCTTATGCATTCAGTATCACGATAACAGTGGTTTCGGTGATTCTGCTCACTTGTAACAGCAGGATAATGAAGATTATCACTGAAAATGCATATCTCAGCTGGAAACCCAACTATACCGAAGATATTTCTGTTTCCGCATGTCAAACCCACTGCGGAGTGCTGAAAACACCAGGAAACGTGTTTTTCGCATTAAATAGCACGAAACCAGCGATTTCGGTGATTCTGCACACCTGTAGAAGCAGAATCATGAATTTATCACTGAAAATGCATATCTCAGCTGGAAACCCAAAGATACCAAAGATATCGCAGTTTCCGCATGTCAAACGCACTGTGGAGTTCTGAAAACACCAGGAAACGTGTATTTCGCATTCAATAGCACGAAAACAGCGATTTCGGTGATTCTGCATACTTGTAGCAGCAGAATCATGAATTTATCACTGAAAGTGCATATCTCAGCTGGAAACCCAACGACACCGAAGATATCGCAGTTTCCGCATGTCAAACGCACTGTGGAGTGCTGAAAACACCAGAAAACGTGTTTTATCCATTCAATATCACGAAAACAGCGGTTTCGGTGATTCTGCACACTTGTAACAGCAGGATAATGAAGATTATCACTGAAAATGCATATCTCAGCTGGAAACCCAACTATACCGAAGATATCGCAGTTTCCGCATGTCAAACGCACTGTGGAGTTCTGAAAACACCAGGAAACGTGATTTTCGCATTCAGTAATACGAAAACAGTGATTTCGGTGATTCTGCACACTTGTAACAACGGGATCATGTAGATTATCACTGAAAATGCATATCTCAGCTGGAAACCCAACTATACCGAAGATATTTCTGTTTCCGCATGTCAAACGCACTGCGGAGTGCTGAAAACACCAGGAAACGTGTTTTTCGCATTCAATAGCACGAAACCAGCGGTTTCGGTGATTCTGCACACCTGTAAAAGCAGAATCATGAATTTATCACTGACAATGCATATCTCAGCTGGAAACCCAACTATACCGAAGATATTTCTGTTTCCGCATGTCAAACGCACTGTCGAGTGCTGAAAACACCAGAAAACGTGTTTTATGCATTCAATATCACGAAAACTGCGGTTTCGGTGATTCTGCACACTTGTAACAGCAGGATAATGAAGATTATCACTGCAAATGCATATCTCAGCTGGAAACCCTACTATACCGAAGATATTTCTGTTTCCGCATGTCAAACGCACTGCGGAGTGCTGAAAACACCAGGAAACGTTTTTTTCGCATTCAATAGCACGAAGCCAGCGATTTCGGTGATTCTGCACACCTGTAAAAGCATAATCATGAATTTATCGCTGAAAATGCATATCTCAGCTGGAAACCCAACGATACCAAAGATATCGCAGTTTCCGCATGTCAAACGCACTGTGGAGTGCTGAAAACACCAGGAAACGTGTTTTTCGCATTCAATAGCACGAAACCAGCGATTTCGGTGATTCTGCACACCTGTAAATGCAGAATCATGAATTTATCACTGAAAATGCATATCTCAGCTGGAAACCCAAAGATACCAAAGATAACGCAGCTTCCGCATGTCAAACGCACTGTGGAGTTCTGAAAACACCAGGAAACGTGTTTTTCGCATTCAGTAGCACGAAAACAGCGATTTCGGTGATTCTGCACACTTGTAACAACGGGATCATGTAGATTATCACTGAAAATGCATATCTCAGCTGGAAACCCAACGAAACCGAAGATATCGCAGTTTCCGCATGTCAAACGCACTGTTGAGTGCAGAAAACACCAGAAAACGTGTTTTGCGCATTCAATAGCACGAAAACAGCGATTTCGGTGATTCTGCACACTTGTAACAGCAGGATAATAAAGATTATCACTGAAAATGCATATCTCATCTGGAAACCCAAAGATACCAAAGATATTTCTGTTTCCGCATGTCAAACGCCCTGCGAAGTGCTGAAAACACCAGGTAACGTTTTTTTCGCATTCAATAGCACGCAACCAGCGATTTCGGTGATTCTGCACACCTGTAAAAGCAGAACCATGAAGTAATCACTGAAAATGCATATCTCAGCTGGAAACCCAAAGATACCAAAGATATCGCAGCTTCCGCATGTCAAACGCACTGTGGAGTTCTGAAAACACCAGGAAACGTGTTTTTCGCATTCAGTAGCACGAAAACAGCGATTTCGGTGATTCTGCACTCTTGTAACTACGGGATCATGTAGATTATCACTGAAAATGCATATCTCAGCTGGAAACCCAACGAAACCGAAGATATCGCAGTTTCCGCATGTCTAACGCACTGTCGAGTGCTGAAAACACCAGAAAACGTGTTTTTCGCATTCAATAGCACGCAACCAGCGATTTCGGTGATTCTGCACACCTGTAAAAGCAGAATCATGAAGTAATCACTGAAAATGCATATCTCAGCTGGAAACCCAACGATACCAAAGATATCGCAGTTTCCGCATGTCAAACGCACTGTGGAGTGCTGAAAACACCAGGAAACGTGTTTTTCGCATTCAATAGCACGAAACCAGCGATTTCGGTGATTCTGCACACCTGTAAATGCAGAATCATGAATTTATCACTGAAAATGCATATCTCAGCTGGAAACCCAAAGATACCAAAGATAACGCAGCTTCCGCATGTCAAACGCACTGTGGAGTTCTGAAAACACCAGGAAACGTGTTTTTCGCATTCAGTAGCACGAAAACAGCGATTTCGGTGATTCTGCACACTTGTAACAACGGGATCATGTAGATTATCACTGAAAATGCATATCTCAGCTGGAAACCCAACGAAACCGAAGATATCGCAGTTTCCGCATGTCATACGCACTGTGGAGTGCTGAAAACACCAGAAAACTTGCTTTATGCATTCAATATCACGAAAACAGCGGTTTCGGTGATTCTGCACACTTGTAACAGCAGGATAATGAGGATTATCACTGAAAATGCATATCTCAGCTGGAAACCCAACTATACCGAAGATATTTCTGTTTCCGCATGTCAAACGCACTGCGGAGTGCTGAAAACACCAGGAAACGTGTTTCTCGCATTCAATAGCACGAAAACAGCAATTTGAGTGTTTCTGCACACCTGTAACAGCAGAATCATGAATTTATCACTGAAAATGCATATCTCAGCTGGAAACCCAAAGATACCAAAGATATCGCAGCTTCCGCATGTCAAACGCACTGTGGAGTTCTGAAAACACCAGGAAACGTGTTTTTCGCATTCAGTAGCACGAAAACAGCGATTTCGGTGATTCTGCACACTTGTAACAACGGGATCATGTAGATTATCACTGAAAATGCATATCTCAGCTGGAAACCCAACGAAACCGAAGATATCGCAGTTTCCGCATGTCATACGCACTGTGGAGTTCTGAAAACACCAGGAAACGTGTTTTTCGCATTCAGTAGCACGAAAACAGCGATTTCGGTGATTCTGCACTCTTGCAACTACGGGATCATGTAGATTATCACTGAAAATGCATATCTCAGCTGGAAACCCAACGAAACCGAAGATATCGCAGTTTCCGCATGTCTAACGCACTGTCGAGTGCTGAAAACACCAGAAAACGTGTTTTTCGCATTCAATAGCACGAAAACAGCGATTTCGGTGATTCTGCACACTTGTAACAGCGGGATAATAAAGATTATCACTGAAAATGCATATCTCAGCTGGAAACCCAACTATACCGAAGATATTTCTGTTTCCGCATGTCAAACGCACTGCGGAGTGCTGAAAACACCAGGAAAGGTGTTTTTCGCATTCAATAGCACGAAACCAGCGATTTCGGTTATTCTGCACACCTGTAAAAGCAGAATCATGAAGTTATCACTGAAAATGCATATCTCAGCTGGAAACCCAACGAAACCGAAGATATCGCAGTTTCCGCATGTCAAACGCACTGTGGAGTGCTGAAAACACCAGAAAACGTGTTTTATGCATTCAATACCACGAAAACAGCGGTTTCGGTGATTCTGCTCACTTGTAACAGCAGGATAATGAGGACTATCACTGACAATGCATATCTCAGCTGGAAACTCAACTATACCGAAGATATTTCTGTTTCCGCATGTCAAACGCACTGCGGAGTGCTGAAAACACCAGGAAACGTGTTTTTCGCATTCAATAGCACGAAACCAGCGGTTTCGGTGATTCTGCACACCTGTAAAAGCAGAATCATGAATTTATCACTGACAATGCATATCTCAGCTGGAAACCCAACTATACCGAAGATATTTGTGTTTCCGCATGTCAAACGCACTGTCGAGTGCTGAAAACACCAGACAACGTGTTTTATGCATTCAATATCACGAAAACTGCGGTTTCGGTGATTCTGCACACTTGTAACAGCAGGATAATGAAGATTATCACTGAAAATGCATATCTCAGCTGGAAACCCTACTATACCGAAGATATTTCTGTTTCCGCATGTCAAACGCACTGCGGAGTGCTGAAAACACCAGGAAACGTTTTTTTCGCATTCAATAGCACGAAGCCAGCGATTTCGGTGATTCTGCACACCTGTAAAAGCAGAATCATGAATTTATCACTGAAAATGCATATCTCAGCTGGAAACCCAACGATACCAAAGATATCGCAGTTTCCGCATGTCAAACGCACTGTGGAGTGCTGAAAACACCAGGAAACGTGTTTTTCGCATTCAATAGCACGAAACCAGCGATTTCGGTGATTCTGCACACTTGTAACAGCAGGATAATAAAGATTATCACTGAAAATGCATATCTCAGCTGGAAACCCAACTATACCGAAGATATTTCTGTTTCCGCATGTCAAACGCACTGCGGAGTGCTGAAAACACCAGGAAACGTGTTTTTCGCATTCAATAGCACGAAACCAGCGATTTCGGTGATTCTGCACACCTGTAAATGCAGAATCATGAATTTATCACTGAAAATGCATATCTCAGCTGGAAACCCAAAGATACCAAAGATATCGCAGCTTCCGCATGTCAAACGCACTGTGGAGTTCTGAAAACACCAGGAAACGTGTTTTTCGCATTCAGTAGCACGAAAACAGCGATTTCGGTGATTCTGCACACTTGTAACAACGGGATCATGTAGATTATCACTGAAAATGCATATCTCAGCTGGAAACCCAACGAAACCGAAGATATCGCAGTTTCCGCATGTCAAACGCACTGTTGAGTGCAGAAAACACCAGAAAACGTGTTTTGCGCATTCAATAGCACGAAAACAGCGATTTCGGTGATTCTGCACACTTGTAACAGCAGGATAATAAAGATAATCACTGAAAATGCATATCTCAGCTGGAAACCCAACTATGCCGAAGATATTTCTGTTTCCGCATGTCAAACGCACTGCGGAGTGCTGAAAACACCAGGAAACGTGTTTATCGCATTCAATAGCACGAAACCAGCGATTTCGGTGATTCTGCACACCTGTAAAAGCAGAATCATGAAGTTATCACTGAAGATGCATATCTCAGCTGGAAACCCAACGAAACCGAAGATATCGCAGTTTCCGCATGTCAAACGCACTGTTGAGTGCAGAAAACACCAGAAAACTTGTTTTATGCATTCAATATCACGAAAACAGCGGTTTCGGTGATTCTGCTCACTTGTAACAGCAGGATAATGAAGACTATCACTGACAATGCATATCTCAGCTGGACACCCAAAGATACCAAAGATATCGCAGCTTCCGCATGTCAAACGCACTGTGGAGTTCTGAAAACACCAGGAAACGTGTTTTTCGCATTCAGTAGCACGATAACAGCGATTTCGGTGATTCTGCACACTTGTAACAACGGGATCATGTAGATTATCACTGAAAATGCATATCTCAGCTGGAAACCCAACGAAACCGAAGATATCGCAGTTTCCGCATGTCAAACGCACTGTGGAGTGCTGAAAACACCAGAAAACGTGTTTTATGCATTCAATACCACGAAAACAGCGGTTTCGGTGATTCTGCTCACTTGTAACAGCAGGATAATGAGGACTATCACTGACAATGCATATCTCAGCTGGAAACTCAACTATACCGAAGATATTTCTGTTTCCGCATGTCAAACGCACTGCGGAGTGCTGAAAACACCAGGAAACGTGTTTTTCGCATTCAATAGCACGAAAACAGCAATTTGAGTGTTTCTGCACACCTGTAACAGCAGAATCATGAATTTATCACTGAAAATGCATATCTCAGCTGGAAACCCAAAGATACCAAAGATATCGCAGCTTCCGCATGTCAAACACACTGTGGAGTTCTGAAAACACCAGGAAACGTGTTTTTCGCATTCAGTAGCACGAAAACAGCGATTTCGGTGATTCTGCGCACTTGTAACAACGGGATCATGTAGATTATCACTGAAAATGCATATCTCAGCTGGAAACCCAACGAAACCGAAGATATCGCAGTTTCCGCATGTCAAACGCACTGTGGAGTGCTGAAAACACCAGAAAACGTGTTTTATGCATTCAATACCACGAAAACAGCGGTTTCGGTGATTCTGCTCACTTGTAACAGCAGGATAATGAGGACTATCACTGACAATGCATATCTCAGCTGGAAACTCAACTATACCGAAGATATTTCTGTTTCCGCATGTCAAACGCACTGCGGAGTGCTGAAAACACCAGGAAACGTGTTTTTCGCATTCAATAGCACGAAAACAGCAATTTGAGTGTTTCTGCACACCTGTAACAGCAGAATCATGAATTTATCACTGAAAATGCATATCTCAGCTGGAAACCCAACGAAACCGAAGATATCGCAGTTTCCGCATGTCAAACGTACTGTGGAGTGCTGAAAACACCAGAAAACGTGTTTTATGCATGCAATACCACGAAAACAGCGGTTTCGGTGATTCTGCTCACTTGTAACAGCAGGATAATGAAGACTACCACTGACTATGCATATCTCAGCTGGAAACTCAACTATACCGAAGATATTTCTGTTTCCGCATGTCAAACGCACTGCGGAGTGCTGAAAACACCAGGAAACGTGTTTTTTGCATTCAGTAGCACGAAAACAGCGATTTCGGTGATTCTGCACACTTGTAACAGCAGGATAATGAAGATTATCACTGAAAATTCATATCTCAGCTGGAAACCCAAAGATACCAAAGATATCGCAGTTTCCGCATGTCAAACGCACTGTGGAGTTCTGAAAACACCAGGAAACGTGTTTTTTGCATTCAGTAGCACGAAAACAGCAATTTGATTGTTTCTGCACACCTGTAACAGCAGAATCATGAATTTATCACTGAAAATGCATATCTCAGCTGGAAACCCAAAGATACCAAAGATATCGCAGCTTCCGCATGTCAAACACACTGTGGAGTTCTGAAAACACCAGGAAACGTGTTTTTCGCATTCAGTAGCACGATAACAGCGATTTCGGTGATTCTGCACACTTGTAACAACGGGATCATGTAGATTATCACAGAAAATGCACATCTCAGCTGGAAACCCAACGAAACCGAAGATATCGCAGTTTCCGCATGTCAAACGCACTGTGGAGAGCTGAAAACACCAGAAAACGTGTTTAATGCATTCAATATCACGAAAACAGCGGTTTCGGTGATTCTGCACACTTGTAACAGCAGGATAATGAAGATTATCTCTGAAAATGCATATCTCAGCTGGAAACCCAACTATACCGAAGATATTTCTGTTTCCGCGTGTCAAACGCGATGCGGAATGCTGAAAACACCAGGAAACGTGTTTTTCGCATTCAATAGCACGAAACCAGCGATTTCGGTGATTCTGCACACCTGTAAAAGCAGAATCATGAATTTATCACTGAAAATGCAGATCTCAGCTGGAAACCCAAAGATACCAAAGATATCGCAGCTTCCGCATGTCAAACGCACTGTGGAGTTCTGAAAACACCAGGAACCGTGTTTTTCGCATTCAATATCACGAAAACAGCGGTTTCGGTGATTCTGCACACTTGAAACAGCAGGATAATGAAGATTATCACTGAAAATGCATATCTCAGCTGGAAACCCAACTATACCGAAGATATTTCTAATTACGCATGTCAATCGCACTGCGGAGTGCTGAAAACACCAGGAAACGTGTTTTTCGCATTCAATAGCACGAAGCCAGCGATTTCGGTGATTCTACACACCTGTAAAAGCAGAATCATGAATTTATCACTGAAAATGCGTATCTCAGCTGGAAACCCAAAGATACCAAAGATATCGTAGTTTCCGCATGTCAAACGCACTGTGGAGTTCTGAAAACACCAGGAAACGTGTTTTTTGCATTCAGTAGCACGAAAACAGCAATTTCGGTGATTCTGCACACTTGTAACAGCAGGATAATGAAGATTATCACTGAAAATGCATATCTCAGCTGGAAACCCATCGAAACCGAAGATATCGCAGTTTCCCCATGTCAAACGGACTGTGGAGTGCTGAATACACCAGAAAACGTGTTTTATGCATTCAATATCACGAAAACAGCGGTTTCGGTGATTCTGCACACTTGTAAGAGCAGGATAACGAAGATTATCACTGAAAATGCATATCTCAGCTGGAAACCCAACGAAACCGAAGATATCGCAGTTTCCGCATGTCAAACGCACTGTGGAGTGCTGAGAACACCAGAAAACGTGTTTTATGCATTCAATATCACGAAAACAGCGGTTTCGGTGATTCTGCACACTTGTAACAGCAGGATAATGAAGATTATCACTAAAAATGCATATCTCAGCTGGAAACCCAACTATACCGAAGATATTTCTGTTTCCGCATGTCAAACGCACTGCGGAGTGCTGAAAACACCAGGAAACGTGTATTTCGCATTCACTAGCACGAAGCCAGCGATTTCGGTGATTCTGCACACCTGTAAAAGCAGAATCATGAATTTATCACTGAAAATGCATATCGCTGCAGGAAACCCAATGATACCAAAGATATCGCAGCTTCCGCATGTCAAACGCACTGTGGAGTTCTGAAAACACCAAGAAACGTGTTTTTCGCATTCAGTAGCACGAAAACAGCGATTTCGGTGATTCTGCACCCTTGTAACAACGGGATCATGTAGATTATCACTGAAAATGCACATCTCAGCTGGAAACCCAACGAAACCGAAGATATCGCAGTTTCCGCATGTCAAACGCACTGTGGAGTGCTGAAAACACCAGAAAACGTGGTTAATGCATTCAATATCACGAAAACAGCGGTTTCGGTGATTCTGCTCACTTGTAACAGCAGGATAATGAAGACTATCACTGACAATGCATATCCCAGCTGGAAACCCAAAGATACCAAAGATATCGCAGCTTCCGCATGTCAAACGCACTGCGGAGTGTTGAAAACACCAGGAAACGTGTTTTTCGCATTCAATAGCACGAAAACAGCGATTTCGGTGATTCAGCACACTTGTAACAGCAGAATCATGAATTTATCACTGAAAATGCATATCTCAGCTGGAAACCCAAAGATACCAATGATATCGCAGTTTCCGCATGTCAAACGCACTGTGGAGTTCTGAAAACACCAGGAAACGTGTTTTTCGCATTCAATAGCACGAAACCAGCGATTTCGGTGATTCTGCACACCTGTAAAAGCAGAATCATGAATTTATCACTGAAAATGCATATCTCAGCTGGAAACCCAAAGATACCAAAGATATCGCAGCTTCCGCATGTCAAACGCACTGTGGAGTTCTGAAAACACCAGGAACCGTGTTTTTCGCATTCAATATCACGAAAACAGCGGTTTCGGTGATTCTGCACACTTGAAACAGCAGGATAATGAAGATTATCACTGAAAATGCATATCTCAGCTGGAAACCCAACTATACCGAAGATATTTCTGTTTACGCATGTCAAACGCACTGCGGAGTGTTGAAAACACCAGGAAACGTGTTTTTCGCATTCAATAGCACGAAGCCAGCGATTTCGGTGATTCTACACACCTGTAAAAGCAGAATCATGAATTTATCACTGAAAATGCGTATCTCAGCTGGAAACCCAACGAAACCGAAGATATCGCAGTTTCCGCATGTCAAACGTACTGTGGAGTGCTGAAAACACCAGAAAACGTGTTTTATGCATTCAATACCACGAAAACAGCGGTTTCGGTGATTCTGCTCACTTGTAACAGCAGGATAATGAAGACTATCACTGACAATGCATATCTCAGCTGGAAACTCAACTATACCGAAGATATTTCTGTTTCCGCATGTCAAACGCACTGCGCAGTGCTGAAAACACCAGGAAACGTGTTTTTCGCATTCAATAGCACGAAACCAGCGATTTCGGTGATTCTGCACACCTGTAAAAGCAGAATCATGAATTTATCACTGAAAATGCATATCTCTGCTGGAAACCCAAAGATACCATAGATATCGCAGTTTCCGCATGTCAAACGCACTGTGGAGTTCTGAAAACACCAGGAAACGTGTTTTTCGCATTCAATAGCACGAAAACAGCGATTTCGGTGATTCTGCACACTTGTAACAGCAGAATCATGAATTTATCACTGAAAATGCATATCTCAGCTGGAAACCCAACGAAACCGAAGATATCGCAGTTTCCGCATGTCAAACGCACTGTGGAGTGCTGAAAACACCAGAAAACTTGTTTTATGCATTCAGTATCACGAAAACAGCGGTTTC
This sequence comes from Anthophora plumipes, assembly GCA_951804975.1. NCBI lineage: Eukaryota > Metazoa > Arthropoda > Insecta > Hymenoptera > Apidae > Anthophora > Anthophora plumipes. Next base: position 2,135,298 of record CATORF010000226.1, read on the forward strand.
GGTGATTCTGCTCACTTGTAACAGCAGGATAATGGAGACTATCACTGACAATGCATATCTCAGCTGGAAACTCAACTATACCGAAGATATTTCTGTTTCCGCATGTCAAACGCACTACGGAGTGCTGAAATCACCAGGAAACGTGTTTTTTGCATTCAATAGCACGAAACCAGCGATTTCGGTGATTCTGCACACCTGTAAAAGCAGAATCATGAATTTATCACTGAAAATGCATATCTCAGCTGGAAACCCAAAGATACCAATGATATCGCAGTTTCCGCATGTCAAACGCACTGTGGAGTTCTGAAAACACCAGGAAACGTGTTTTTCGCATTCAATAGCACGAAAACAGCGATATCGGTGATTCTGCATACTTGTACCAGCAGAATCATGAATTTGTCACTGAAAATGCATATCTCAGCTGGAAACCCAACGAAACCGAAGATATCGCAGTTTCCGCATGTCAAACGCACTGTGGAGTGCTGAAAACACCAGAAAACGTGTTTTATGCATTCAATATCACGAAAACAGCGGTTTCGGTGATTCTGCACACTTGTAACAGCAGGATAATGAAGATTATCACTAAAAATGCATATCTCAGCTGGAAACCCAACTATACCGAAAATATTTCTGTTTCCGCGTGTCAAACGCGATGCGGAATGCTGAAAACACCAGGAAACGTGTTATTCGCATTCAATAGCACGAAACCAGCGATTTCGGTGATTCTGCACACCTGTAAAAGCAGAATCATGAATTTATCACTGAAAATGCATATCTCAGCTGGAAACCCATAGATACCAAAGATATCGCAGCTTCCGCATGTCAAACGCACTGTGGAGTTCTGAAAACACCAGGAACCGTGTTTTTCGCATTCAATATCACGAAAACAGCGGTTTCGGTGATTCTGCACACTTGAAACAGCAGGATAATGAAGATTATCACTGAAAATGCATATCTCAGCTGGAAACCCAACTATACCGAAGATATTTCTGTTTACGCATGTCAAACGCACTGCGGAGTGTTGAAAACACCAGGAAACGTTTCTTTCGCATTCAATAGCACGAAGCCAGCGATTTCGGTGATTCTACACACCTGTAAAAGCAGAATCATGAATTTATCACTGAAAATGCGTATCTCAGCTGGAAACCCAAAGATACCAAAGATATCGCAGTTTCCGCATGTCAAACGCACTGTGGAGTTCTGAAAACACCAGGAAACGTGTTTTTTGCATTCAGTAGCACGAAAACAGCGATTTCGGTGATTCTGCACACTTGTAACAGCAGGATAATGAAGATTATCACTGAAAATGCATATCTCAGCTGGAAACCCATCGAAACCGAAGATGTCGCAGTTTCCGCATGTCAAACGGACTGTGGAGTGCTGAAAACACCAGAAAACGTGTTTTATGCATTCAATATCACGAAAACAGCGGTTTCGGTGATTCTGCACACTTGTAACAGCAGGATAACGAAGATTATCACTGAAAATGCATATCTCAGCTGGAAACCCAACGAAACCGAAGATATCGCAGTTTCCGCATGTCAAACGCACTGTGGAGTGCTGAAAACACCAGAAAACGTGTTTTAGGCATTCAATACCACGAAAACAGCGGTTTCGGTGATTCTGCTCACTTGTAACAGCAGGATAATGAAGACTATCACTGACAATGCATATCTCAGCTGGAAACTCAACTATACCGAAGATATTTCTGTTTCCGCATGTCAAACGCACTGCGCAGTGCTGAAAACACCAGGAAACGTGTTTTTCGCATTCAATAGCACGAAACCAGCGATTTCGGTGATTCTGCACACCTATAAAAGCAGAATCATGAATTTATCACTGAAAATGCATATCTCTGCTGGAAACCCAAAGATACCATAGATATCGCAGTTTCCGCATGTCAAACGCACTGTGGAGTTCTGTAAACACCAGGAAACGTGTTTTTCGCATTCAATAGCACGAAAACAGCGATTTCGGTGATTCTGCACACTTGTAACAGCAGAATCATGAATTTATCACTGAAAATGCATATCTCAGCTGGAAACCCAACGAAACCGTAGATATCGCAGTTTCCGCATGTCAAACGCACTGTGGAGTGCTGAAAACACCAGAAAACGTGTTTTATGCATTCAATACCACGAAAACAGCGGTTTCGGTGATTCTGCTCACTTGTAACAGCAGGATAATGGAGACTATCACTGACAATGCATATCTCAGCTGGAAACTCAACTATACCGAAGATATTTCTGTTTCCGCATGTCAAACGCACTACGGAGTGCTGAAATCACCAGGAAACGTGTTTTTTGCATTCAATAGCACGAAACCAGCGATTTCGGTGATTCTGCACACCTGTAAAAGCAGAATCATGAATTTATCACTGAAAATGCATATCTCAGCTGGAAACCCAAAGATACCAATGATATCGCAGTTTCCGCATGTCAAACGCACTGTGGAGTTCTGAAAACACCAGGAAACGTGTTTTTCGCATTCAATAGCACGAAAACAGCGATATCGGTGATTCTGCATACTTGTACCAGCAGAATCATGAATTTGTCACTGAAAATGCATATCTCAGCTGGAAACCCAACGAAACCGAAGATATCGCAGTTTCCGCATGTCAAACGCACTGTGGAGTGCTGAAAACACCAGAAAACTTGTTTTATGCATTCAATATCACGAAAACAGCGGTTTCTGTGATTCTGCTCACTTGTAACAGCAGCATAATGAAGACTATCACTGACAATGCATATCTCAGCTGGGCACCCAAAGATACCAAAGATATCGCAGCTTCCGCATGTCAAACGCACTGCGGAGTGTTGAAAACACCAGGAAACGTTTCTTTCGCATTCAATAGCACGAAGCCAGCGATTTCGGTGATTCTACACACCTGTAAAAGCAGAATCATGAATTTATCACTGAAAATGCGTGTCTCAGCTGGAAACCCAAAGATACCAAAGATATCGCAGTTTCCGCATGTCAAACGCACTGTGGAGTTCTGAAAACACCAGGAAACGTGTTTTTTGCATTCAGTAGCACGAAAACAGCGATTTCGGTGATTCTGCACACTTGTAACAGCAGGATAATGAAGATTATCACTGAAAATGCATATCTCAGCTGGAAACCCATCGAAACCGAAGATGTCGCAGTTTCCGCATGTCAAACGGACTGTGGAGTGCTGAAAACACCAGAAAACGTGTTTTATGCATTCAATATCACGAAAACAGCGGTTTCGGTGATTCTGCACACTTGTAACAGCAGGATAACGAAGATTATCACTGAAAGTGCATATCTCAGCTGGAAACCCAACGAAACCGAAGATATCGCAGTTTCCGCATGTCAAACGAACTGTGGAGTGCTGAAAACACCAGAAAACGTGTTTTAGGCATTCAATACCACGAAAACAGCGGTTTCGGTGATTCTGCTCACTTGTAACAGCAGGATAATGAAGACTATCACTGACAATGCATATCTCAGCTGGAAACTCAACTATACCGAAGATGTATCTGTTTCCGCATGTCAAACGCATTGCGCAGTGCTGAAAACACCAGGAAACGTGTTTCTCGCATTCAATAGCACGAAACCAGCGATTTCGGTGATTCTGCACACCTGTAAAAGCAGAATCATGAATTTATCACTGAAAATCCATATCTCTGCTGGAAACCCAAAGATACCATAGATATCGCAGTTTCCGCATGTCAAACGCACTGTGGAGTTCTGAAAACACCAGGAAACGTGTTTTTCGCATTCAATAGCACAAAAACAGCGATTTCGGTGATTCTGCACACTTGTAACAGCAGAATCATGAATTTATCACTGAAAATGCATATCTCAGCTGGAAACCCAACGAAACCGAAGATATCGCAGTTTCCGCATGTCAAACGCACTGTGGAGTGCTGAAAACACCAGAAAACTTGTTTTATGCATTCAATATCACGAAAACAGCGGTTTCGGTGATTCTGCTCACTTGTAACAGCAGGATAATGAAGACTATCACTGACAATGCATATCTCAGCTGGACACCCAAAGATACCAAAGATATCGCAGCTTCCGCATGTCAAACGCACTGTGGAGTTCTGAAAACACCAGGAAACGTGTTTTTCGCATTCAGTAGCACGATAACAGCGATTTCGGTGATTCTGCACACTTGTAACAACGGGATCATGTAGATTATCACTGAAAATGCATATCTCAGCTGGAAACCCAACGAAACCGAAGATATCGCAGTTTCCGCATGTCAAACGCACTGTGGAGTGCTGAAAACACCAGAAAACGTGTTTTATGCATTCAATACCACGAAAACAGCGGTTTCGGTGATTCTGCTCACTTGTAACAGCAGGATAATGAGGACTATCACTGACAATGCATATCTCAGCTGGAAACTCAACTACACCGAAGATATTTCTGTTTCCGCATGTCAAACGCACTGCGGAGTGCTGAAAACACCAGGACACGTGTTTTTCGCATTCAACAGCACGAAACCAGCGATTTCGGTGTTTCTGCACACCTGTAAAAGCAGAATCATGAATTTATCACTGAAAATGCATATCTCAGCTGGAAACCCAAAGATACCAAAGATATCGCAGTTTCCGCATGTCAATCGCACTGTGGAGTTCTGAAAACACCAGGAAACGTGTTTTTCGCATTCAGTAGCACGAAAACAGCGATTTCGGTGATTCTGCACACTTGTAACAACGGAATCATGTAGATTATCACTGAAAATGCATATCTCAGCTGGAAACCCAACGAAACCGAAGATATCGCCGTTTCCGCATGTCAAACGCACTGTGGAGTGCTGAAAACACCAGAAAACGTGTTTTATGCATTCAATACCACGAAAACAGCGGTTTCGGTGATTCTGTTCTCTTGTAACAGCAGGATAATGGAGACTATCACTGACAATGCATATCTCAGCTGGAAACTCAACTATACCGAAGATATTTCTGTTTCCGCATGTCAAACGCACTACGGAGTGCTGAAAACACCAGGAAACGTGTTTTTCGCATTCAATAGCACGAAACCAGCGATTTCGGTGATTCTGCACACCTGTAAAAGCAGAATCATGAATTTATCACTGAAAATGCATATCTCAGCTGGAAACCCAAAGATACCAAAGATATCGCAGTTTCCGCATGTCAAACGCACTGTGGAGTTCTGAAAACACCAGGAAACGTGTTTTTTGCATTCAGTAGCACGAAAACAGCGATTTCGGTGATTCTGCACACTTGTAACAGCAGGATAATGAAGATTATCACTGAAAATGCATATCTCAGCTGGAAACCCAACTATACCGAAGATATTTCTGTTTCCGCGTGTCAAACGCGATGCGGAATGTTGAAAACACCAGGAAACGTGTATTTCGCATTCAATTGCACGAAACCAGCGATTTCGGTGATTCGGCACACCTGTAAAAGCAGAATCATGAATTTATCACTGAAAATGCATATCTCAGCTGGAAACCCAAAGATACCAAAGATATCGCAGCTTCCGCATGTCAAACGCACTGTGGAGTTCTGAAAACACCAGGAACCGTGTTTTTCGCATTCAATATCACGAGAACAGCGGTTTCGGTGATTCTGCACACTTGAAACAGCAGGATAATGAAGATTATCACTGAAAATGCATATCTCAGCTGGAAACCCAACTATACCGAAGATATTTTTGTTTACGCATGTCAAACGCACTGCGGAGTGCTGAAAACACCAGGAAACGTGTTTTTCGCATTCAATAGCACGAAGCCAGCGATTTCGGTGATTCTACACACCTGTAAAAGCAGAATCATGAATTTATCACTGAAAATGCGTATCTCAGCTGGAAACCCAAAGATACCAAAGATATCGCAGTTTCCGCATGTCAAACGCACTGTGGAGTTCTGAAAACACCAGGAAACGTGTTTTTTGCATTCAGTAGCACGAAAACAGCGATTTCGGTGATTCTGCACACTTGTAACAGCAGGATAATGAAGATTATCACTGAAAATCCATATCTCTGCTGGAAACCCAAAGATACCATAGATATCGCAGTTTCCGCATGTCAAACGCACTGTGGAGTGCTGAAAACACCAGAAAACTTGTTTTATGCATTCAATATCACGAAAACAGCGGTTTCGGTGATTCTGCTCACTTGTAACAGCAGCATAATGAAGACTATCACTGACAATGCATATCTCAGCTGGACACCCAAAGATACCAAAGATATCGCAGCTTCCGCATGTCAAACGCACTGTGGAGTTCTGAAAACACCAGGAAACGTGTTTTTCGCATTCAGTAGCACGATAACAGCGATTTCGGTGATTCTGCACACTTGTAACAACGGGATCATGTAGATTATCACTGAAAATGCATATCTCAGGTGGAAACCCAACGAAACCGAAGATATCGCAGTTTCCGCATGTCAAACGCACTGTGGAGTGCTGAAAACACCAGAAAACGTGTTTTATGCATTCAATACCACGAAAACAGCGGTTTCGGTGATTCTGCTCACTTGTAACAGCAGGATAATGAGGACTATCACTGACAATGCATATCTCAGCTGGAAACTCAACTATACCGAAGATATTTCTGTTTCCGCATGTCAAACGCACTGCGGAGTGCTGAAAACACCAGGAAACGTGTTTTTCGCATTCAATAGCACGAAAACAGCAATTTGAGTGTTTCTGCACACCTGTAACAGCAGAATCATGAATTTATCACTGAAAATGCATATCTCAGCTGGAAACCCAACTATACCGAAGATATTTCTGTTTACGCATGTCAAACGCACTGCGGAGTGTTGAAAACACCAGGAAACGTTTCTTTCGCATTCAATAGCACGAAGCCAGCGATTTCGGTGATTCTACACACCTGTAAAAGCAGAATCATGAATTTATCACTGAAAATGCGTGTCTCAGCTGGAAACCCAAAGATACCAAAGATATCGCAGTTTCCGCATGTCAAACGCACTGTGGAGTTCTGAAAACACCAGGAAACGTGTTTTTTGCATTCAGTAGCACGAAAACAGCGATTTCGGTGATTCTGCACACTTGTAACAGCAGGATAATGAAGATTATCACTGAAAATGCATATCTTAGCTGGAAACCCATCGAAACCGAAGATGTCGCAGTTTCCGCATGTCAAACGGACTGTGGAGTGCTGAAAACACCAGAAAACGTGTTTTATGCATTCAATATCACGAAAACAGCGGTTTCGGTGATTCTGCACACTTGTAACAGCAGGATAACGAAGATTATCACTGAAAATGCATATCTCAGCTGGAAACCCAACGAAACCGAAGATATCGCAGTTTCCGCATGTCAAACGCACTGTGGAGTGCTGAAAACACCAGAAAACGTGTTTTAGGCATTCAATACCACGAAAACAGCGGTTTCGGTGATTCTGCTCACTTGTAACAGCAGCATAATGAAGACTATCACTGACAATGCATATCTCAGCTGGACACCCAAAGATACCAAAGATATCGCAGCTTCCGCATGTCAAACGCACTGTGGAGTTCTGAAAACACCAGGAAACGTGTTTTTCGCATTCAGTAGCACGATAACAGCGATTTCGGTGATTCTGCACACTTGTAACAACGGGATCATGTAGATTATCACTGAAAATGCATATCTCAGGTGGAAACCCAACGAAACCGAAGATATCGCAGTTTCCGCATGTCAAACGCACTGTGGAGTGCTGAAAACACCAGAAAACGTGTTTTATGCATTCAATACCACGAAAACAGCGGTTTCGGTGATTCTGCTCACTTGTAACAGCAGGATAATGAGGACTATCACTGACAATGCATATCTCAGCTGGAAACTCAACTATACCGAAGATATTTCTGTTTCCGCATGTCAAACGCACTGCGGAGTGCTGAAAACACCAGGAAACGTGTTTTTCGCATTCAATAGCACGAAAACAGCAATTTGAGTGTTTCTGCACACCTGTAACAGCAGAATCATGAATTTATCACTGAAAATGCATATCTCAGCTGGAAACCCAACTATACCGAAGATATTTCTGTTTACGCATGTCAAACGCACTGCGGAGTGTTGAAAACACCAGGAAACGTTTCTTTCGCATTCAATAGCACGAAGCCAGCGATTTCGGTGATTCTACACACCTGTAAAAGCAGAATCATGAATTTATCACTGAAAATGCGTGTCTCAGCTGGAAACCCAAAGATACCAAAGATATCGCAGTTTCCGCATGTCAAACGCACTGTGGAGTTCTGAAAACACCAGGAAACGTGTTTTTTGCATTCAGTAGCACGAAAACAGCGATTTCGGTGATTCTGCACACTTGTAACAGCAGGATAATGAAGATTATCACTGAAAATGCATATCTTAGCTGGAAACCCATCGAAACCGAAGATGTCGCAGTTTCCGCATGTCAAACGGACTGTGGAGTGCTGAAAACACCAGAAAACGTGTTTTATGCATTCAATATCACGAAAACAGCGGTTTCGGTGATTCTGCACACTTGTAACAGCAGGATAACGAAGATTATCACTGAAAATGCATATCTCAGCTGGAAACCCAACGAAACCGAAGATATCGCAGTTTCCGCATGTCAAACGCACTGTGGAGTGCTGAAAACACCAGAAAACGTGTTTTAGGCATTCAATACCACGAAAACAGCGGTTTCGGTGATTCTGCTCACTTGTAACAGCAGGATAATGAAGACTATCACTGACAATGCATATCTCAGCTGGAAACTCAACTATACCGAAGATGTATCTGTTTCCGCATGTCAAACGCATTGCGCAGTGCTGAAAACACCAGGAAACGTGTTTCTCGCATTCAATAGCACGAAACCAGCGATTTCGGTGATTCTGCACACCTGTAAAAGCAGAATCATGAATTTATCACTGAAAATGCATATCTCAGCTGGAAACCCAAAGATACCAAAGATATCGCAGTTTCCGCATGTCAAACGCACTGTGGAGTTCTGAAAACACCAGGAAACGTGTTTTTTGCATTCAGTAGCACGAAAACAGCGATTTCGGTGATTCTGCACACTTGTAACAGCAGGATAATGAAGATTATCACTGAAAATGCATATCTCAGCTGGAAACCCAACTATACCGAAGATATTTCTGTTTCCGCGTGTCAAACGCGATGCGGAATGTTGAAAACACCAGGAAACGTGTATTTCGCATTCAATTGCACGAAACCAGCGATTTCGGTGATTCGGCACACCTGTAAAAGCAGAATCATGAATTTATCACTGAAAATGCATATCTCAGCTGGAAACCCAAAGATACCAAAGATATCGCAGCTTCCGCATGTCAAACGCACTGTGGAGTTCTGAAAACACCAGGAACCGTGTTTTTCGCATTCAATATCACGAGAACAGCGGTTTCGGTGATTCTGCACACTTGAAACAGCAGGATAATGAAGATTATCACTGAAAATGCATATCTCAGCTGGAAACCCAACTATACCGAAGATATTTCTGTTTACGCATGTCAAACGCACTGCGGAGTGCTGAAAACACCAGGAAACGTGTTTTTCGCATTCAATAGCACGAAGCCAGCGATTTCGGTGATTCTACACACCTGTAAAAGCAGAATCATGAATTTATCACTGAAAATGCGTATCTCAGCTGGAAACCCAAAGATACCAAAGATATCGCAGTTTCCGCATGTCAAACGCACTGTGGAGTTCTGAAAACACCAGGAAACGTGTTTTTTGCATTCAGTAGCACGAAAACAGCGATTTCGGTGATTCTGCACACTTGTAACAGCAGGATAATGAAGATTATCACTGAAAATGCATATCTCAGCTGGAAACCCAAAGATACCAAAGATATCGCAGTTTCCGCATGTCAAACGCACTGTGGAGTTCTGAAAACACCAGGAAACGTGTTTTTTGCATTCAGCAGCACGAAAACAGCGATTTCGGTGATTCTGCACACTTGTAACAGCAGGATAATGAAGATTATCACTGAAAATTCCTATCTCAGCTGGAAACCCACCGAAACCGAAGATATCGCAGTTTCCGCATGTCAAACGGACTGTGAAGTGCTGAAAACACCAGGAAACGTGTATTTCGCATTCACTAGCACGAAGCCAGCGATTTCGGTGATTCTGCACACCTGTAAAAGCAGAATCATGAATTTATCACTGAAAATGCATATCGCTGCAGGAAACCCAATGATACCATAGATATCGCAGTTTCCGCATGTCAAACGCACTGTGGAGTTCTGAAAACACCAAGAAACGTGTTTTTCGCATTCAGTAGCACGAAAACAGCGATTTCGGTGATTCTGCACACTTGTAACAACGGGATCATGTAGATTATCTCTGAAAATGCACATCTCAGCTGGAAACCCAACGAAACCGAAGATATCGCAGTTTCCGCATGTCAAACGCACTGTGGAGTGCTGAAAACACCAGAAAGCATGTTTAATGCATTCAATATCACGAAAACAGCGGTTTCGGTGATTCTGCACACTTGTAACAGCAGGATAATGAAGACTATCACTGACAATGCATATCTCAGCTGGAAACTCAACCATACCGAAGATATTTCTGTTTCCGCATGTCAAACGCACTGCGCAGTGCTGAAAACACCAGGAAACGTGTTTTTCGCATTCAATAGCACGAAACCAGCGATTTCGGTGATTCTGCACACCTGTAAAAGCAGAATCATGAATTTATCACTGAAAATGCATATCTCTGCTGGAAACCCAAAGATACCATAGATATCGCAGTTTCCGCATGTCAAACGCACTGTGGAGTTCTGAAAACACCAGGAAACGTGTTTTTCGCATTCAATAGCACGAAAACAGCGATTTCGGTGATTCTGCACACTTGTAACAGCCGAATCAGAATTTATCACTGAAAATGCATATCTCAGCTGGAAACCCAACGAAACCGAAGATATCGCAGTTTCCGCATGTCAAACGCACTGTGGAGTGCTGAAAACACCAGAAAACTTGTTTTATGCATTCAGTATCACGAAAACAGCGGTTTCGGTGATTCTGCTCACTTGTAACAGCAGGATAATGAAGACTATCACTGACAATGCATATCTCAGCTGGATACCCAACGAAACCGAAGATATCACAGTTTCCGCATGTCAAACGCACTGTGGAGTGCTGAAAACACCAGAAAACGTGTTTCATGCATTCAATATCACGAAAACAGCGGTTTCGGTGATTCTGCTCACTTGTAACAGTAGGATAATGAGGACTATCACTGACAATGCATATCTCAGCTGGGAACCCAAAGATACCAAAGATATCGCAGTTTCCGCATGTCAATCGCACTGTGGAGTTCTGAAAACACCAGGAAACGTGTTTTTCGCATTCAGTAGCACGAAAACAGCGATTTCGGTGATTCTGCACACTTGTAACAACGGAATCATGTAGATTATCACTGAAAATGCATATCTCAGCTGGAAACCCAACGAAACCGAAGATATCGCAGTTTCCGCATGTCAAACGCACTGTGGAGTTCTGAAAACACCAGGAAACGTGTTTTTCGCATTCAATAGCACGAAAACAGCGATTTCGGTGATTCTGCACACCTGTAAAAGCAGAATCATGAATTTATCACTGAAAATGCATATCTCTGCTGGAAACCCAAAGATACCATAGATATCGCAGTTTGCGCATGTCAAACGCACTGAGGAGTTCTGAAAACACCAGGAAACGTGTTTTTCGCATTCAATAGCACGAAAACAGCGATTTCGGTGATTCTGCACACTTGTAACAGCCGAATCATGAATTTATCACTGAAAATGCATATCTCAGCTGGAAACTCAACTATACCGAAGATATTTCTGTTTCCGCGTGTCAAACGCACTGCGCAGTGCTGAAAACACCAGGAAACGTGTTTTTCGCATTCAACAGCACGAAACCAGCGATTTCGGTGATTCTGCTCACTTGTAACAGCAGTATAATGAGGATTATCACTAAAAATGCATATCTCAGCTGGAAACCCAACTATACCGAAGATATTTCTGTTTCCGCATGTCAAACGCACTGCGGAGTGCTGCAAACACCAGGAAACGTGTATTTCGCATTCACTAGCACGAAGCCAGCGATTTCGGTGATTCTGCACACCTGTAAAAGCAGAATCATGAATTCATCACTGAAAATGCATATCGCTGCAGGAAACCCAATGATACCAAAGATATCGCAGTTTCCGCATGTCAAACGCACTGTGGAGTTCTGAAAACACCAAGAAACGTGTTTTTCGCATTCAGTAGCACGAAAACAGCGATTTCGGTGATTCTGCACACTTGTAACAACGGGATCATGTAGATTATCACTGAAAATGCACATCTCAGCTGGAAACCCAACGAAACCGAAGATATCGCAGTTTCCGCATGTCAAACGCACTGCGGAGTGCTGAAAACACCAGGAAACGTGTTTTTCGCATTCAATAGCACGAAACCAGCGATTTCGGTGATTACGCACACCTGTAAAAGCAGAATCTTGAATTTATCACTGAAAATGCATATCTCAGCTGGAAACCCAACGAAACCGTAGATATCGCGGTTTCCGCATGTCAAACGCTCTGTCGAGTGCTGGAAACACCAGAAAACGTGTTTTTCGCATTCAATAGCACGAAGACAGCGATTTCGGTGATTCTGCATCCTTCTCACAGAAGAATATCCAAGATTATCATAGATAATGCATGTCGCAGCTGGCAACCCCACGAAAACGAAGATATCACAGTTTCCGCATGTCAAACGCAATGTGGAGTGCTGAAAACACCAGGAAACGTGTTTTATGCATTCAATAGCACGAAAACAGCGGTTTCGGTGATTCTGCACACTTGTAACAGCAGGATAATGAAGATTATCACTGAAAATGCATATCTCAGCTGGAAACCCAACGAAACCGAAGATATCACAGTTTCCGCATGTCAAACGCACTGTGGAGTGCTGAAAACACCAGGAAACGTGTTTTATGCATTCAATACCACGAAAACAGCGGTTTCGGTGATTCTGCTCACTTGTAATAGCAGGATAATGGAGACTATCACTGACAATGCATATCTCAGCTGGAAACTCAACTACACCGAAGATATTTCTGTTTCCGCATGTCAAACGCACTGTGGAGTTCTGAAAACACCAGGAAACGTGTTTTTCGCATTCAATAGCACGAAAACAGCGATTTCGGCGATTCTGCACACTTGTAACAGCAGAATCTTGAATTTATCACTGAAAATGCATATCTCAACTGGAAACCCAACGATACCGAAGTTATCGCAGTTTCCAAATGTGAAACGCACTGTGGAGTGCTGAAAACACCAGAGAACGTGTTTTTCGCATTCAATAGCACGAAACCAGCGATTTCGGTGATTCTGCACACCTGTAACAGCAGAATCATGAATTTATCACTGAAAATGCATATCTCAGCTGGAAACCCAACGAAACCGTAGATATCGCGGTTTCCGCATGTCAAACGCTCTGTCGAGTGCTGAAAACACCAGAAAACGTGTTTTTCGCATTCAATAGCTCGAAGACAGCGATTTCGGTGATTCTGCATACTTCTCACAGAAGAATATCCAAGATTATCATAGATAATGCATGTCGCAGCTGGCAACCCCACGAAACCGAAGATATCACAGTTTCCGCCTGTCAAACGCAATGTGGAGTGCTGAAAACACCAGGAAACGTGCTTTATGCATTCAATAGCACGAAAACAGCGGTTTCGGTGATTCTGCACACTTATAACCGCAGGATAATGAAGATTATCACTGAAAATGCATATCTCAGCTGGAAACCCAACGAAACCGAAGATATCACAGTTTCCGCATGCCAAACGCACTGTGGAGTGCTGAAAACACCAGAAAACGTGTTTTTCACATTCAATAGCACGAAAACAGCGATTTCGGTGATTCAGCACACTTGTAACAGCAGAATCATGAATTTATCACTGAAAATGCATATGTCAGTTGGAAACCCAACGAAACCGAAGATATCACAGTTTCCGCAGGTCAAACGCAATGTGGAGTGCAGAAAACACCAGGAAACGTGTTTTTCGAAATCAATAGCCCGAAAACAGCGATTTCGGTGATTCTGCACACTTGTAACAGCAGAATCATTAATTTATCACTGAAAATACATATCTCAGCTGAAAACCCAACTGTACCGACGATATCACAGTTTCCGCAAATCAAGCGCACTGTGGACTGCTGAAAACACCAGGAAACGTGTTTTTCCCATTCAATAGCACGACAACAGCGATCTCGGTGATTCTGCACACTTGCAACAGCAGGATAATGAAGATTATTACTGAAAATGCATATCTCAGCTGGAAACCCAACTATACCGAAGGTATCTCAGTTTCCGCATGTCAAACGCACTGCGGAGTGCTGAAAACACCAGGAAACGTGTTTTTCGCATTCAATAGCACGAAAACAGCGGTTTCGGTGATTCTGCACACTTATAACCGCAGGATAATGAAGATTATCACTGAAAATGCATATCTCAGCTGGAAACCCAACGAAACCGAAGATATCACAGTTTCCGCATGCCAAACGCACTGTGGAGTGCTGAAAACACCAGGAAACGTGTTTTTCGCAATCAATAGCCCGAAAACAGCGATTTCGGTGATTCTGCACACTTGTAACAGCAGAATCATTAATTTATCACTGAAAATACATATCTCAGCTGAAAACCCAACTGTACCGACGATATCACAGTTTCCGCAAATCAAGCGCACTGTGGAGTGCTTAAAACACCAGGAAACGTGTTTTTCCCATTCAATAGCACGACAACAGCGATCTCGGTGATTCTGCACACTTGTCACTGAAGACTCTCGAAGATTATCACTGAAAATGCATATCTCAGCTGGAAACCCAACGAAACCGAAGATATCGCAGTTTCCGCATGTCAAACGCACTGTGGAGTGCTGAAAACACCAGAAAACGTGTTTTATGCATTCAATAGCACCAAAACAGCGGTTTCGGTGATTCTGCACACTTGTAACAGCAGGTTAATGAAGATTTTTACTGAAAATGCATATCTCAGCTGGAAACCCAACTATACCGAAGGTATCTCAGTTTCCGCATGTCAAACGCACTGCGGAGTGCTGAAAACACCAGGAAACGTGTTTTTCGCATTCAATAGAACGAAAACAGCGTTTTGGGTGATTCTGCACGCTTGTAACAACGGGAACATGTAGAGTATCACTGAAAATGCATATCTCAGCTGGAAACCCAACTATACCGAAGATATCTCAGTTTCCGCATGTCAAACGCACTGCGGAGTGCTGAAAACTCCACGAAACGTGTTTTTCGCATTCAATAGCACGACAACAGCGATCTCGGTGATTCTGCACACTTGTTACTGAAGACTCTCGAAGATTATCACTGAAAATGCATATCTCAGCTGGAAACCCAACGAAACCGAAGATATCGCAATTTCCGCATGTCAAACACACTGCGGAGTGCTGAAAACTCCACGAAACGTGTTTTTCGCATTCAATAGCACGAAGACAGCGATTTCGGTGATTCTGCATACTTCTCACAGAAGAATATCCAAGATTATCATAGATAATGCATGTCGCAGCTGGCAACCCCACGAAAACGAAGATATCGCGGTTTCCGCAAATCAAACGCACTGTGGAGTGCTGAAAACACCAGGAAACGTGTTTTTCGCATTCAATAGCACGAAACCAGCGATTTCGGTGATTCTGCACACCTGTAAAAGCAGAATCATGAATTTATCACTGAAAATGCATATCTCAGCTGGAAACCCAAAGATCCACAGATATCGCAGTTTCCGCATGTCAAACACACTGTGGAGTTCTGAAAACACCAGGAAACGTGTTTTGCGCATTCAATAGCACGAAAACAGCGATTTGGGTGTTTCTGCACACCTGTAACAGCAGAATCATGAATTTATCACTGAAAATGCATAGCTCAGCTGGAAACCCAACGAAACCGTAGATATCGCGGTTTCCGCATGTCAAACGCACTGTCGAGTGCTGAAAACACCAGGAAACGTGTTTTTCGCATTCAATAGCACGAAACCAGCGATTTCGGTGATTCTGCACACCTGTAAAAGCAGAATCATGAATTTATCACTGAAAATGCATATCTCAGCTGGAAACCCAAAGATCCAAAGATATCACAGTTTCCGCATGTCAAACGCAATGTGGAGTGCTGAAAACACCAGGAAACGTGTTTTTCGCATTCAATAGCACGAAAACAGCGATTTGGGTGTTTCTGCACACCTGTAACAGCAGAATCATGAATTTATCACTGAAAATGCATATCTCAGCTGGAAACACAACTATACCGAAGATATTTGTGTTTCCGCATGTCAAACGCTCTGTCGAGTGCTGAAAACACCCGAAAACGATTTTTCGCATCCAATAGCACGAAGACAGCGATTTCGGTGATTCTGCATACTTCTCACAGAAGAATATCCAAGATTATCATAGATAATGCATGTCGCAGCTGGCAAACCCACGAAAACGAAGATATCGCGGTTTCCGCAAATCAAACGCACTGTGGAGTGCTGAAAACACCTGGAAACGTGTTTTTCGCATTCAATAGCACGAAAACAGCGATTTCGGTGATTCTGCAAACTTGAAACAGCAGAATCATGAATTTATCACTGAAAATGCATATCTCAGCTGGAAACCCAATGAAACCGAAGATATCACAGTTTCCGCATGTCAAACGCACTGTGGAGTGCTGAAAACACCAGGAAACGTGTTTTTCGCATTCAATAGCACGAAGACAGCGATTTCGGGGATTCTGCATACTTCTCACAGAAGAATATCCAAGATTATCATAGATAATGCATGTCGCAGCTGGCAACCCCACGAAACCGAAGATATCACAGTTTCCGCATGTCAAACGCAATGTGGAGTGCTGAAAACACCAGAAAACGTGTTTTTCGCATTCAATAGCACGAAAACAGCGAATTCGGTGATTCTACACACCTGTAAAAGCAGAATCATGAATTTATCACTGAAAATGCGTATCTCAGCTGGAAACCCAAAGATACCAAAGATATCGCAGTTTCCGCATGTCAAACGCACTGTGGAGTTCTGAAAACACCAGGAAACATGTTTTCCGCATTCAGTAGCACGAAAACAGCGATTTCGGAGATTCTGCACACTTGTAACAACGGGATCATGTAGATTATCACTGAAAATGCACATCTCAGCTGGAAACCCAACGAAACCGAAGATATCGCAGTTTCCGCATGTCAGACGCACTGTGGAGTGCTGAAAACACCAGAAAACGTGTTTTTCGCATTTAATAGCACGAAAACAGCGATTTCGGTGATTCTGCACACTTGTAACAGCAGAATCTTGAATTTATCACTGAAAATGCATATCTCAGCTGGAAACCCAACGAAACCGCAGATATCGCGGTTTCCGCATGTCAAACGCTCTGTCGAGTGCTGAAAACACCAGAAAACGTGTTTTTCGCATTCAATAGCACGAAGACAGCGATTTCGGTGATTCTGCATACTTCTCACAGAAGAATATCCATGATTATCATAGATAATGCATGTCGCAGCTGGCAACCCCACGAAACCGAAGATATCACAGTTTCCGCATGTCAAACGCAATGTGGAGTGCTGAAAACACTAGGAAACGTGTTTTTCGCATTCAATAGCACGAAACCAGCGATTTCGGTGATTCTGCACACCTGTAAAAGCAGAATCATGAATTTATCACTGAAAATGCATATCTCAGCAGGAAACCCAACGATACCGAAGTTATCGCAGTTTCCAAATGTGAAACGCACTGTGGAGTGCTGAAAACACCAGAGAACGTGTTTTTCGCATTCAATAGCACGAAACCAGCGATTTCGGTGATTCTGCACACCTGTAACAGCAGAATCATGAATCTATCACTGAAAATGCATATCTCAGCTGGAAATCCAACGAAACCGTAGATATCGCGGTTTCCGCAAGTCAAACGCTCTGTCGAGTGCTGAAAACACCAGAAAACGTGTTTTTCGCATTCAATAGCTCGAAGACAGCGATTTCGGTGATTCTGCATACTTCTCACAGAAGAATATGCAAGATTATCATACATAATGCATGTCGCAGCTGGCAACCCCACGAAACCGAAGATATCACAGTTTCCGCATGTCAAACGCAATGTGGAGTGCTGAAAACACCAGGAAACGTGTTTTATGCATTCAATAGCACGAAAACAGCGGTTTCGGTGATTCTGCACACTTGTAACCGCTGGATAATGAAGATTATCACTGAAAATGCACATCTCAGCTGGAAACCCAAAGATACCAAAGATATCGCAGTTTCCGCATGTCAAACGCACTGTGGAGTTCAGAAAAAACCAGGAAACGTGTTTTTCGCATTCAGTAGCACGAAAACAGCGATTTCGGAGATTCTGCACACTTGTACCAGCAGGATAATGAAGACTATCACTGACAATGCATATCTCAGCTGGAAACTCAACTATACCGAAGATATTTCTGTTTCCGCATGTCAAACGCACTGCGGAGTGCTGAAAACACCAGGAAACGTGTTTTTCGCATTCAATAGCACGAAACCAGCGATTTCGGTGATTCTGCACACCTGTAAAAGCAGAATCATGAATTTATCACTGAAAATGCATATCTCAGCTGGAAACCCAAAGATACCAAAGATATCGCAGTTTCCGCATGTCAATCGCACTGTGGAGTTCTGAAAACACCAGGAAACGTGTTTTTCGTATTCAGTAGCACGAAAACAGCGATTTCGGTGATTCTGCACACTTGTAACAACGGGATCATGTAGATTATCACTGAAAATGCATATCTCAGCTGGAAAGCCAACGAAACCGAAGATATCGCAGTTTCCGCATGTCAAACGCCCTGTGGAGTGCTGAAAACACCAGAAAACGTGTTTTATGCATTCAATACCACGAAAACAGCGGTTTCGGTGATTCTGCTCACTTGTAACAGCAGGATAATGGAGACTATCACTGACAATGCTTATCTCAGCTGGAAACCCAACGAAACCGTAGATATCGCGGTTTCCGCATGTCAAACGCTCTGTCGAGTGCTGAAAACACCAGAAAACGTGTTTTTCGCATTCAATAGCACGAAGACAGCGATTTCGGTGATTCTGCATACTTCTCACAGAAGAATATCCAAGATTATCATAGATAATGCATGTCGCAGCTGGCAACCCCACGAAACCGAAGATATCACAGTTTCCGCATGTCAAACGCAATGTGGAGTGCTGAAAACACCAGAACACGTGTTTTTCGCATTCAATAGCACGAAGACAGCGATTTCGGTGATTCTGCATACTTCTCACAGAAGAATATCCAAGATTATCATAGATAATGCATGTCGCAGCTGGAAACCCCACGAAACCGAAGATATCACAGTTTCCGCATGTCAAACGCAATGTGGAGTGCTGAAAACACCAGGAAACGTGTTTTATGCATTCAATAGCACGAAAACAGCGGTTTCGGTGATCTGCACACTTGTAACCGCAGGATAATGAAGATTATCACTGAAAATGCATATCTCAGCTGGAAACCCAACGAAACCGAAGATATCACAGTTTCCGCATGTCAAACGCACTGTGGAGTTCTGAAAACACCAGGAAACGTGTTTTTCGCATTCAGTAGCACGAAAACAGCGATTTCGGTGATTCTGCACACTTGTAACAACGGGATCATGTAGATTATCACTGAAAATGCATATCTCAGCTGGAAACCCAACTATACCGAAGATATTTGTGTTTCCGCATGTCAAACGCACTGCGGAGTGCTGAAAACACCAGGAAACAGGTTTTTCGCATTCAATAGCACGAAAACAGCGATTTGGGTGTTTCTGCACACCTGTAACCGCAGAATCATGAATTTATCACTGAAAATGCATATCTCAGCTGGAAACCCAACTATACAGAAGATATCGCCGTTTCCGCATGTCAAACGCACTGTGGAGTTCTGAAAACACCAGGAAACGTGTTTTTCGCATTCAGTAGCACGAAAACAGCGATTTCGGTGATTCTGCACACTTGTAACAGCAGGATAATGAAGACTATCACTGAAAATGCATATCTCAGCAGGAAACCCAAAGATCCAAAGATATCACAGTTTCCGCATGTCAAACGCAATGTGGAGTGCTGAAAACACCAGGAAACGTGTTTTTCGCATTCAATAGCACGAAAACAGCGATTTGGGTGTTTCTGCACACCTGTAACAGCAGAATCATGAATTTATCACTGAAAATGCATATCTCAGCTGGAAACCCAACTATACCGAAGATATTTGTGTTTCCGCATGTCAAACGCACTGCGGAGTGCTGAAAACACCAGGAAACGTGTTTTTCGCATTCAATAGCACGAAAACAGCGATTTGCGTGTTTCTGCACACCTGTAACAGCAGAATCATGAATTTATCACTGAAAATGCATATCTCAGCTGGAAACCCAACGAAACCGTAGATATCGCGGTTTCCGCATGTCAAACGCACTGTCGAGTTCTGAAAACACCAGGAAACGTGTTTTTCGCATTCAATAGCACGAATCCAGCGATTTGGGTGTTTCTGCACACCTGTAACAGCAGAATCATGAATTTATCACTGAAAATGCATATCTCAGCTGGAAACCCAACTATACCGAAGATATTTGTGTTTCCGCATGTCAAACGCACTGCGGAGTGCTGAAAACACCAGGAAACGTGTTTTTCGCATTCAATAGCACGAAAACAGCGATTTGGGTGTTTCTGCACACCTGTAACAGCAGAATCATGAATTTATCACTGAAAATGCATATCACAGCTGGAAACCCAACGAACCCGAAGATATCGCAGTTTCCGCATGTCAAACGCACTGTGGAGTGCTGAAAACACCAGGAAACGTGTTTTTCGCATTCAATAGCACGAATCCAGCGATTTCGGTGATTCTGCACACCTGTAAAAGCAGAATCATGAATTTATCACTGAAAATGCATATCTCAGCTGGAAACCCAACGAAACCAAAGATATCGCAGTTTCCGCATGTCAAACGCACTGTCGAGTGCTGAAAACACCAGAAAACGTGTTTTTCGCATTCAATATCACGAAAACAGCGATTTCGGTGATTCTGCACACTTGTAACAGCAGGATAATGAAGATTATCACTGAAAATGCATATCTCAGCTGGAAACCCAACTATACCGAAGATATTTGTGTTTCCGCATGTCAAACGCACTGCGGAGTGCTGAAAACACCAGGAAACGTGTTTTTCGCATTCAATAGCACGAAAACAGCGATTTGGGTGTTTCTGCACACCTGTAACAGCAGAATCATGAATTTATCACTGAAAATGCATATCTCAGCTGGAAACCCAACTATACCGAAGATATCGCCGTTTCCGCATGTCAAACGCACTGTGGAGTTCTGAAAACACCAGGAAACGTGTTTTTCCCATTCAATAGCACGACAACAGCGATCTCGGTGATTCTGCACACTTGCAACAGCAGGATAATGAAGATTATTACTGAAAATGCATATCTCAGCTGGAAACCCAACTATACCGAAGGTATCTCAGTTTCCGCATGTCAAACGCACTGCGGAGTGCTGAAAACACCAGGAAACGTGTTTTTCGCATTCAATAGCACGAAAACAGCGGTTTCGGTGATTCTGCACACTTATAACCGCAGGATAATGAAGATTATCACTGAAAATGCATATCTCAGCTGGAAACCCAACGAAACCGAAGATATCACAGTTTCCGCATGCCAAACGCACTGTGGAGTGCTGAAAACACCAGGAAACGTGTTTTTCGCAATCAATAGCCCGAAAACAGCGATTTCGGTGATTCTGCACACTTGTAACAGCAGAATCATTAATTTATCACTGAAAATACATATCTCAGCTGAAAACCCAACTGTACCGACGATATCACAGTTTCCGCAAATCAAGCGCACTGTGGAGTGCTTAAAACACCAGGAAACGTGTTTTTCCCATTCAATAGCACGACAACAGCGATCTCGGTGATTCTGCACACTTGTCACTGAAGACTCTCGAAGATTATCACTGACAATGCATATCTCAGCTGGAAACCCAACGAAACCGAAGATATCGCAGTTTCCGCATGTCAAACGCACTGTGGAGTGCTGAAAACACCAGAAAACGTGTTTTATGCATTCAATAGCACCAAAACAGCGGTTTCGGTGATTCTGCACACTTGTAACAGCAGGTTAATGAAGATTTTTACTGAAAATGCATATCTCAGCTGGAAACCCAACTATACCGAAGGTATCTCAGTTTCCGCATGTCAAACGCACTGCGGAGTGCTGAAAACACCAGGAAACGTGTTTTTCGCATTCAATAGAACGAAAACAGCGTTTTGGGTGATTCTGCACGCTTGTAACAACGGGAACATGTAGAGTATCACTGAAAATGCATATCTCAGCTGGAAACCCAACTATACCGAAGATATCTCAGTTTCCGCATGTCAAACGCACTGCGGAGTGCTGAAAACTCCACGAAACGTGTTTTTCGCATTCAATAGCACGACAACAGCGATCTCGGTGATTCTGCACACTTGTCACTGAAGACTCTCGAAGATTATCACTGAAAATGCATATCTCAGCTGGAAACCCAACGAAACCGAAGATATCGCAATTTCCGCATGTCAAACACACTGCGGAGTGCTGAAAACTCCACGAAACGTGTTTTTCGCATTCAATAGCACGAAGACAGCGATTTCGGTGATTCTGCATACTTCTCACAGAAGAATATCCAAGATTATCATAGATAATGCATGTCGCAGCTGGCAACCCCACGAAAACGAAGATATCGCGGTTTCCGCAAATCAAACGCACTGTGGAGTGCTGAAAACACCAGGAAACGTGTTTTTCGCATTCAATAGCACGAAACCAGCGATTTCGGTGATTCTGCACACCTGTAAAAGCAGAATCATGAATTTATCACTGAAAATGCATATCTCAGCTGGAAACCCAAAGATCCACAGATATCGCAGTTTCCGCATGTCAAACACACTGTGGAGTTCTGAAAACACCAGGAAACGTGTTTTGCGCATTCAATAGCACGAAAACAGCGATTTGGGTGTTTCTGCACACCTGTAACAGCAGAATCATGAATTTATCACTGAAAATGCATAGCTCAGCTGGAAACCCAACGAAACCGTAGATATCGCGGTTTCCGCATGTCAAACGCACTGTCGAGTGCTGAAAACACCAGGAAACGTGTTTTTCGCATTCAATAGCACGAATCCAGCGATTTCGGTGATTCTGCACACCTGTAAAAGCAGAATCATGAATTTATCACTGAAAATGCATATCTCAGCTGGAAACCCAAAGATCCAAAGATATCACAGTTTCCGCATGTCAAACGCAATGTGGAGTGCTGAAAACACCAGGAAACGTGTTTTTCGCATTCAATAGCACGAAAACAGCGATTTGGGTGTTTCTGCACACCTGTAACAGCAGAATCATGAATTTATCACTGAAAATGCATATCTCAGCTGGAAACACAACTATACCGAAGATATTCGTGTTTCCGCATGTCAAACGCTCTGTCGAGTGCTGAAAACACCCGAAAACGATTTTTCGCATCCAATAGCACGAAGACAGCGATTTCGGTGATTCTGCATACTTCTCACAGAAGAATATCCAAGATTATCATAGATAATGCATGTCGCAGCTGGCAAACCCACGAAAACGAAGATATCGCGGTTTCCGCAAATCAAACGCACTGTGGAGTGCTGAAAACACCTGGAAACGTGTTTTTCGCATTCAATAGCACGAAAACAGCGATTTCGGTGATTCTGCAAACTTGAAACAGCAGAATCATGAATTTATCACTGAAAATGCATATCTCAGCTGGAAACCCAATGAAACCGAAGATATCACAGTTTCCGCATGTCAAACGCACTGTGGAGTGCTGAAAACACCAGGAAACGTGTTTTTCGCATTCAATAGCACGAAGACAGCGATTTCGGGGATTCTGCATACTTCTCACAGAAGAATATCCAAGATTATCATAGATAATGCATGTCGCAGCTGGCAACCCCACGAAACCGAAGATATCACAGTTTCCGCATGTCAAACGCAATGTGGAGTGCTGAAAACACCAGAAAACGTGTTTTTCGCATTCAATAGCACGAAAACAGCGATTTCGGTGATTCTACACACCTGTAAAAGCAGAATCATGAATTTATCACTGAAAATGCGTATCTCAGCTGGAAACCCAAAGATACCAAAGATATCGCAGTTTCCGCATGTCAAACGCACTGTGGAGTTCTGAAAACACCAGGAAACATGTTTTCCGCATTCAGTAGCACGAAAACAGCGATTTCGGAGATTCTGCACACTTGTAACAACGGGATCATGTAGATTATCACTGAAAATGCACATCTCAGCTGGAAACCCAACGAAACCGAAGATATCGCAGTTTCCGCATGTCAGACGCACTGTGGAGTGCTGAAAACACCAGAAAACGTGTTTTTCGCATTTAATAGCACGAAAACAGCGATTTCGGTGATTCTGCACACTTGTAACAGCAGAATCTTGAATTTATCACTGAAAATGCATATCTCAGCTGGAAACCCAACGAAACCGCAGATATCGCGGTTTCCGCATGTCAAACGCTCTGTCGAGTGCTGAAAACACCAGAAAACGTGTTTTTCGCATTCAATAGCACGAAGACAGCGATTTCGGTGATTCTGCATACTTCTCACAGAAGAATATCCATGATTATCATAGATAATGCATGTCGCAGCTGGCAACCCCACGAAACCGAAGATATCACAGTTTCCGCATGTCAAACGCAATGTGGAGTGCTGAAAACACTAGGAAACGTGTTTTTCGCATTCAATAGCACGAAACCAGCGATTTCGGTGATTCTGCACACCTGTAAAAGCAGAATCATGAATTTATCACTGAAAATGCATATCTCAGCAGGAAACCCAACGATACCGAAGTTATCGCAGTTTCCAAATGTGAAACGCACTGTGGAGTGCTGAAAACACCAGAGAACGTGTTTTTCGCATTCAATAGCACGAAACCAGCGATTTCGGTGATTCTGCACACCTGTAACAGCAGAATCATGAATCTATCACTGAAAATGCATATCTCAGCTGGAAATCCAACGAAACCGTAGATATCGCGGTTTCCGCAAGTCAAACGCTCTGTCGAGTGCTGAAAACACCAGAAAACGTGTTTTTCGCATTCAATAGCTCGAAGACAGCGATTTCGGTGATTCTGCATACTTCTCACAGAAGAATATGCAAGATTATCATACATAATGCATGTCGCAGCTGGCAACCCCACGATCACTGAAAATGCACATCTCAGCTGGAAACCCAAAGATACCAAAGATATCGCAGTTTCCGCATGTCAAACGCACTGTGGAGTTCAGAAAACACCAGGAAACGTGTTTTTCGCATTCAGTAGCACGAAAACAGCGATTTCGGAGATTCTGCACACTTGTACCAGCAGGATAATGAAGACTATCACTGACAATGCATATCTCAGCTGGAAACTCAACTATACCGAAGATATTTCTGTTTCCGCATGTCAAACGCACTGCGGAGTGCTGAAAACACCAGGAAACGTGTTTTTCGCATTCAATAGCACGAAACCAGCGATTTCGGTGATTCTGCACACCTGTAAAAGCAGAATCATGAATTTATCACTGAAAATGCATATCTCAGCTGGAAACCCAAAGATACCAAAGATATCGCAGTTTCCGCATGTCAATCGCACTGTGGAGTTCTGAAAACACCAGGAAACGTGTTTTTCGTATTCAGTAGCACGAAAACAGCGATTTCGGTGATTCTGCACACTTGTAACAACGGGATCATGTAGATTATCACTGAAAATGCATATCTCAGCTGGAAAGCCAACGAAACCGAAGATATCGCAGTTTCCGCATGTCAAACGCCCTGTGGAGTGCTGAAAACACCAGAAAACGTGTTTTATGCATTCAATACCACGAAAACAGCGGTTTCGGTGATTCTGCTCACTTGTAACAGCAGGATAATGGAGACTATCACTGACAATGCTTATCTCAGCTGGAAACCCAACGAAACCGTAGATATCGCGGTTTCCGCATGTCAAACGCTCTGTCGAGTGCTGAAAACACCAGAAAACGTGTTTTTCGCATTCAATAGCACGAAGACAGCGATTTCGGTGATTCTGCATACTTCTCACAGAAGAATATCCAAGATTATCATAGATAATGCATGTCGCAGCTGGCAACCCCACGAAACCGAAGATATCACAGTTTCCGCATGTCAAACGCAATGTGGAGTGCTGAAAACACCAGAACACGTGTTTTTCGCATTCAATAGCACGAAGACAGCGATTTCGGTGATTCTGCATACTTCTCACAGAAGAATATCCAAGATTATCATAGATAATGCATGTCGCAGCTGGAAACCCCACGAAACCGAAGATATCACAGTTTCCGCATGTCAAACGCAATGTGGAGTGCTGAAAACACCAGGAAACGTGTTTTATGCATTCAATAGCACGAAAACAGCGGTTTCGGTGATCTGCACACTTGTAACCGCAGGATAATGAAGATTATCACTGAAAATGCATATCTCAGCTGGAAACCCAACGAAACCGAAGATATCACAGTTTCCGCATGTCAAACGCACTGTGGAGTTCTGAAAACACCAGAAAACGTGTTTTTCGCATTCAGTAGCACGAAAACAGCGATTTCGGTGATTCTGCACACTTGTAACAACGGGATCATGTAGATTATCACTGAAAATGCATATCTCAGCTGGAAACCCAACTATACCGAAGATATTTGTGTTTCCGCATGTCAAACGCACTGCGGAGTGCTGAAAACACCAGGAAACAGGTTTTTCGCATTCAATAGCACGAAAACAGCGATTTGGGTGTTTCTGCACACCTGTAACCGCAGAATCATGAATTTATCACTGAAAATGCATATCTCAGCTGGAAACCCAACTATACAGAAGATATCGCCGTTTCCGCATGTCAAACGCACTGTGGAGTTCTGAAAACACCAGGAAACGTGTTTTTCGCATTCAGTAGCACGAAAACAGCGATTTCGGTGATTCTGCACACTTGTAACAGCAGGATAATGAAGACTATCACTGAAAATGCATATCTCAGCAGGAAACCCAAAGATCCAAAGATATCACAGTTTCCGCATGTCAAACGCAATGTGGAGTGCTGAAAACACCAGGAAACGTGTTTTTCGCATTCAATAGCACGAAAACAGCGATTTGGGTGTTTCTGCACACCTGTAACAGCAGAATCATGAATTTATCACTGAAAATGCATATCTCAGCTGGAAACCCAACTATACCGAAGATATTTGTGTTTCCGCATGTCAAACGCACTGCGGAGTGCTGAAAACACCAGGAAACGTGTTTTTCGCATTCAATAGCACGAAAACAGCGATTTGCGTGTTTCTGCACACCTGTAACAGCAGAATCATGAATTTATCACTGAAAATGCATATCTCAGCTGGAAACCCAACGAAACCGTAGATATCGCGGTTTCCGCATGTCAAACGCACTGTCGAGTTCTGAAAACACCAGGAAACGTGTTTTTCGCATTCAATAGCACGAATCCAGCGATTTGGGTGTTTCTGCACACCTGTAACAGCAGAATCATGAATTTATCACTGAAAATGCATATCTCAGCTGGAAACCCAACTATACCGAAGATATTTGTGTTTCCGCATGTCAAACGCACTGCGGAGTGCTGAAAACACCAGGAAACGTGTTTTTCGCATTCAATAGCACGAAAACAGCGATTTGGGTGTTTCTGCACACCTGTAACAGCAGAATCATGAATTTATCACTGAAAATGCATATCACAGCTGGAAACCCAACGAACCCGAAGATATCGCAGTTTCCGCATGTCAAACGCACTGTGGAGTGCTGAAAACACCAGGAAACGTGTTTTTCGCATTCAATAGCACGAATCCAGCGATTTCGGTGATTCTGCACACCTGTAAAAGCAGAATCATGAATTTATCACTGAAAATGCATATCTCAGCTGGAAACCCAACGAAACCAAAGATATCGCAGTTTCCGCATGTCAAACGCACTGTCGAGTGCTGAAAACACCAGAAAACGTGTTTTTCGCATTCAATATCACGAAAACAGCGATTTCGGTGATTCTGCACACTTGTAACAGCAGGATAATGAAGATTATCACTGAAAATGCATATCTCAGCTGGAAACCCAACTATACCGAAGATATTTGTGTTTCCGCATGTCAAACGCACTGCGGAGTGCTGAAAACACCAGGAAACGTGTTTTTCGCATTCAATAGCACGAAAACAGCGATTTGGGTGTTTCTGCACACCTGTAACAGCAGAATCATGAATTTATCACTGAAAATGCATATCTCAGCTGGAAACCCAACTATACCGAAGATATCGCCGTTTCCGCATGTCAAACGCACTGTGGAGTTCTGAAAACACCAGGAAACGTGTTTTTCGCATTCAGTAGCACGAAAACAGCGATTTCGGTGATTCTGCACACTTGTAACAACGGGATCATGTAGATTATCACTGAAAATGCATATCTCAGCTGGAAACCCAACTATACCGAAGATATTTGTGTTTCCGCATGTCAAACGCACTGCGGAGTGCTGAAAACACCAGGAAACGTGTTTTTCGCATTCAATAGCACGAAAACAGCGATTTGGGTGTTTCTGCACACCTGTAACAGCAGAATCATGAATTTATCACTGAAAATGTATATCTCAGCTGGAAACCCAACTATACCGAAGATATCGCCGTTTCCGCATGTCAAACGCACTGTGGAGTTCTGAAAACACCAGGAAACGTGTTTTTCGCATTCAGTAGCACGAAAACAGCGATTTCATTGATTCTGCACACTTGTAACAACGGGATCATGTAGATTATCACTGAAAATGCATATCTCAGCTGGAAACCCAACTATACCGAAGATATTTGTGTTTCCGCATGTCAAACGCACTGCGGAGTGCTGAAAACACCAGGAAACAGGTTTTTCGCATTCAATAGCACGAAAACTGCGATTTGGGTGTTTCTGCACACCTGTAACAGCAGAATCATGAATTTATCACTGAAAATGCATATCTCAGCTGGAAACCCAACTATACCGAAGATATCGCCGTTTCCGCATGTCAAACGCACTGTGGAGTTCTGAAAACACCAGGAAACGTGTTTTTCGCATTCAGTAGCACGAAAACAGCGATTTCGGTGATTCTGCACACTTGTAACAGCAGGATAATGAAGACTATCACTGAAAATGCATATCTCAGCAGGAAACCCAAAGATCCAAAGATATCACAGTTTCCGCATGTCAAACGCAATGTGGAGTGCTGAAAACACCTGGAAACTTGTTTTTCGCATTCAATAGCACGAAAACAGCGATTTGGGTGTTTCTGCACACCTGTAACAGCAGAATCATGAATTTATCACTGAAAATGCATATCTCAGCTGGAAACCCAACTATACCGAAGATATTTGTGTTTCCGCATGTCAAACGCACTGCGGAGTGCTGAAAACACCAGGAAACGAGTTTTTCGCATTCAATAGCACGAATCCAGCGATTTCGGTGATTCTGCACACCTGTAAAAGCAGAATCATGAATTTATCACTGAAAATGCATATCTCACCTGGAAACCCAAAGATCCAAAGATATCGCAGTTTCCGCATGTCAAACACACTGTGGAGTTCAGAAAACACCAGGAAACGTGTTTTGCGCATTCAATAGCACGAAAACAGCGATTTATGTGTTTCTGCACACCTGTAACAGCAGAATCATGAATTTATCACTGAAAATGCATATCTCAGCTGGAAACCCAACGAAACCGTAGATATCAAGGTTTCCGCATGTCAAACGCACTGTCGAGTGCTGAAAACACCAGGAAACCAGTTTTTCGCATTCAATAGCACGAATCCAGCGATTTCGGTGATTCTGCACACCTGTAAAAGCAGAATCATGAATTTATCACTGAAAATGCATATCTCACCTGGAAACCCAAAGATCCAAAGATATCGCAGTTTCCGCATGTCAAACACACTGTGGAGTTCAGAAAACACCAGGAAACGTGTTTTGCGCATTCAATAGCACGAAAACAGCGATTTATGTGTTTCTGCACACCTGTAACAGCAGAATCATGAATTTATCACTGAAAATGCATATCTCAGCTGGAAACCCAACGAAACCGTAGATATCAAGGTTTCCGCATGTCAAACGCACTGTCGAGTGCTGAAAACACCAGGAAACGTGTTTTTCGCATTCAATAGCACGAATCCAGCGATTTCGGTGATTCTGCACACCTGTAACAGCAGAATCATGAATTTATCACTGAAAATGCATATCTCAGCTGGAAACCCAACTATACCGAAGATATTTGTGTTTCCGCATGTCAAACGCACTGTCGAGTGCTGAAAACACCAGAAAACGATTTTTCGCATTCAATAGCACGAAGACAGCGATTTCGGTGATTCTGCATCGTTCTCACAGAAGAATATCCAAGATTATCATAGATAATGCATGTGGCAGCTGGCAAACCCACGAAAACGAAGATATCGCGGTTTCCGCAAATCAAACGCACTGCGGAGTGTTGAAAACACCAGGAAACGTGTTTTTCGCATTCAGTAGCACGAAAACAGCGATTTCGGTGATTCTGCACACTTGTAACAGCAGGATAATGAAGACTATCACTGAAAATGCATATCTCAGCTGGAAACCCAACTATACCGAAGATATTTGTGTATCCGCATGTCAAACGCACTGCGGAGTGCTGAAAACACCAGGAAACAGGTTTTTCGCATTCAATAGCACGAAGACTGCGATTTCGGCGATTCTGCATCGTTCTCACAGAAGAATATCCAAGATTATCATAGATAATGCATGTCGCAGCTGGCAAACCCACGAAAACGAAGATATTGCGGTTTCCGCAAATCAAACGCACTGTGGAGTGCTGAAAACACCAGGAAACGTGTTTTTCGCATTCAATAGCACGAAAACAGCGATTTGGGTGTTTCTGCACACCTGTAACAGCAGAATCATGAATTTATCACTGAAAATGCATATCTCAGCTGGAATCCCAACGAAACCGTAGATATCGCGGTTTCCGCATGTCAAACGCACTGCGGAGTGCGGAAAACACCAGGAAACGTGTTTTTCGCATTCAATAGCACGAACACAGCGATTTGGGTGTTTCTGCACACCGGTAACAGCAGAATCATGAATTTATCACTGAAAATGCATATCTCAGCTGGAAACCCAACTATACCGAAGATATTTCTGTTTCCGCATATCAAACGCACTGTGGAGTGCTGAAAACACCAGGAAACGTGTTTTTCGCATTCAATAGCACGAAAACAGCGATTTCGGTGATTCATCACACTTGTAACAGCAGAGTCATGAATTTATCACTGAAAATGCATATCTCAGCTGGAAACCCAACAATACCGAAGATATCGCAGTTTCCAAATGTGAAACGCACTGTGGAGTGCTGAAAACACCAGGAAACGTGTTTTGTCGCATTCAATAGCACGAAAACAGCGATTTCGGTGATTCTGCAAACTTAAAACAGCAGAATCATGAATTTATCACTGAAAATGCATATCTCAGCTGGAAACCCAACGAAACCGAAGATATCACAGTTTCCGCATTTCAAACGCAATGTGGAGTGCTAAAAACCCCAGGAAAGGTGTTCTTCGCATTCAATAGCCCGAAAACAGCGATTTCGGTGATGCTGCACACTTGTAACAGCAGAATCATGAATTTATCACTGAAAATACATATCTCAGCTGAAAACCCAACAGTACCGACGATATCACAGTTTCCGCAAATCAAGCGCACTGTGGAGTGCTGAAAACACCAGGAAACGTGTTTTCGCATTCAATAGCACAACAACAGCGGTTTCGGTGATTCTGCACACTTGTAACAGCAGGATCATGAATATTATCACTGAAAATGCATATCACAGCTGGAAACCCAACGAAACCGAAGATATCGCAGTTTCCGCATGTCTAACGCACTGTGGAGTGCTGAAAACACCAGGAAACGTGTTTTTCGCATTCAATAGCACGACAACAGCGATTTCGGTGATTCTGTACACCTGTAAAAGCAGAATCATGAATTTATCACTGAAAATGCATATCTCAGCTGGAAACCCGAAGATAACAAAGATATCGCAGTTTCCGCATGTCAAACGCACTGTGGAGTGCTGAAAACACCAGAAAACGTGTTTATGCATTCAATATCACGAAAACAGCGATTTCGGTGATTCTGCACACTTGTAACAGCAGGATAATGAAGATTATCACTGAAAATGCATATCTCAGCTGGAAACCCAACTATACCGAAGATATTTGTGTTTCCGCATGTCAAACGCACTGCGGAGTGCTGAAAACACCAGGAAACGTGTTTTTCGCATTCAATCGCACGAAACCAGCGATTTCGGTGATTTTGTACACCTGTAAAAGCAGAATCATGAATTTATCACTGAAAATGCATATCTCAGCTGGAAACCCGAAGATAACAAAGATATCGCAGTTTCCGCATGTCAAACGCACTGTGGAGTGCTGAAAACACCAGAAAACGTGTTTATGCATTCAATATCACGAAAACAGCGATTTCGGTGATTCTGCACACTTGTACCAGCAGGATAATGAAGATTATCACTGAAAATGCATATCTCAGCTGGAAACCCAACTATACCGAAGATATTTGTGTTTCCGCATGTCAAACGCACTGTCGCGTGCTGAAAACACCAGAAAACGATTTTTCGCATTGAATAGCACGAAAACAGCAATTTCGGTGATTCTGCAAACTTGAAACAGCAGAATCATGAATTTATCACTGAAAATGCATATCTCAGGTGGAAACCCAACGAAACCGAAGATATCACAGTTTCCGCATGTCAAACGCAATGTGAAGTGCTGAAAACACCAGGAAACGTGTTTTTCGCATTCAATAGCACGAAACCAGCGATTTCGGTGATTCTGCACACCTGTAAAAGCAGAATCATGAATTTATCACTGAAAATGCATATCTCAGCTGGAAATCCAAAACTATACCGAAGGTATTTCTGTTTCCGCATGTCAAACGCACTGCGGAGTGCTGAAAACACCAGGAAACGTGTTTTTCGCATTCAATAGCACGAAAACAGCGATTTCGGTGATTCTGCACACTTGTAACAGCAGAATCATGAATTTATCACTGAAAATGCATATCACAGCTGGAAACCCAACGAAACCGAAGATATCGCAGTTTCCGCATGTCAAACGCACTGTGGAGTGCTGAAAACACCAGGAAACGTGTTTTTCGCATTCAATAGCACGACAACAGCGATCTCGGTGATTCTGCACACTTGTCAATGAAGACTATCGAAGATTATCACTGAAAATGTATATCTCAGCTGGAAACCCAACGAAACCGAAGATATCGCAGTTTCCGCATGTCAAACGCACTGTCGAGTGCTGAAAACACCAGGAAACGTGTTTTTCGCATTCAATAGCACGAAAATAGCGATTTGGGTGTTTCTGCACACCTGTAAAAGCAGAATCATGAATTTATCACTGAAAACGCATATCTCAGCTGGAAACCCAAAGATCCAAAGATATCACAGTTTCCGCATGTCAAACGCAATGTGGAGTGCTGAAAACACCAGGAAACGTGTTTTTCGCATTCAATAGCACGAAAACAGCGATTTGGGTGTTTCTGCACACCTGTAACAGCAGAATCATGATTTTATCACTGAAAATGCATATCTCAGCTGGAAACCCAACTATACCGAAGATATTTGTGTTTCCGCATGTCAAACGCACTGTCGAGTGCTGAAAACACCACAAAACGATTTTTCGCATTCAATAGCACGAAAACAGCGATTTCGGTGATTCTGCAAACTTGAAACTGCAGAATCATGAATTTATCACTGAAAATGCATATCTCAGCTGGAAACCCAACAATACCGAAGATATCGCAGTTTCCAAATGTGAAACGCACTGTGGAGTGCTGAAAACACCAGGAAA
This sequence comes from Anthophora plumipes, assembly GCA_951804975.1. Classification (NCBI taxonomy): domain Eukaryota; kingdom Metazoa; phylum Arthropoda; class Insecta; order Hymenoptera; family Apidae; genus Anthophora; species Anthophora plumipes. The sequence goes on from CATORF010000226.1 coordinate 2,169,208, forward strand.
CGTGTTTTTCGCATTCAATAGCACGAAAACAGCGATTTCGGTGATTCAGCAAACTTGAAACAGCAGAATCATGAATTTATCACTGAAAATGCATATCTCAGCTGGAAACCCAACGAAACCGAAGATATCACAGTTTCCGCATGTCAAACGCAATGTGGAGTGCTGAAAACCCCAGGAAAGGTGTTCTTCGCATTCAATAGCCCGAAAACAGCGATTTCGGTGATGCTGCACACTTGTAACAGCAGAATCATGAATTTATCACTGAAAATACATATCTCAGCTGAAAACCCTACAGTACCGACGATATCACAGTTTCCGCAAATCAAGCGCACTGTGGAGTGCTGAAAACACCAGGAAACGTGTTTTCGCATTCAATAGCACAACAACAGCGGTTTCGGTGATTCTGCACACTTGAAACAGCAGAATCATGAATTTATCACTGAAAATGCATATCTCAGCTGGAAACCCAACGAAACCGAAGATATCGCAGTTTCCGCATGTCAATCGCACTGTGGAGTGCTGAAAACACCAGAAAACGTGTTTATGCATTCAATATCACGAAAACAGCGATTTCGGTGATTCTGCACACTTGTACCAGCAGGATAATGAAGATTATCACTGAAAATGCATATCTCAGCTGGAAACCCAACTATACCGAAGATATTTGTGTTTCCGCATGTCAAACGCACTGCCGCGTGCTGAAAACACCAGAAAACGATTTTTCGCATTGAATAGCACGAAAACAGCAATTTCGGTGATTCTGCAAACTTGAAACAGCAGAATCATGAATTTATCACTGAAAATGCATATCTCAGCTGGAAACCCAACGAAACCGAAGATATCACAGTTTCCGCATGTCAAACGCAATGTGGAGTGCTGAAAACACCAGGAAACGTGTTTTTCGCATTCAATAGCACGAAACCAGCGATTTCGGTGATTCTGCACACCTGTAAAAGCAGAATCATGAATTTATCACTGAAAATGCATATCTCAGCTGGAAATCCAAAACTATACCGAAGGTATTTCTGTTTCCGCATGTCAAACGCACTGCGGAGTGCTGAAAACACCAGGAAACGTGTTTTTCGCATTCAATAGCACGAAAACAGCGATTTCGGTGATTCTGCACACTTGTAACAGCAGAATCATGAATTTATCACTGAAAATGCATATCACAGCTGGAAACCCAACGAAACCGAAGATATCGCAGTTTCCGCATGTCAAACGCACTGTGGAGTGCTGAAAACACCAGGAAACGTGTTTTTCGCATTCAATAGCACGAACACAGCGATTTGGGTGTTTCTGCACACCGGTAACAGCAGAATCATGAATTTATCACTGAAAATGCATATCTCAGCTGGAAACCCAACTATACCGAAGATATTTCTGTTTCCGCATATCAAACGCACTGTGGAGTGCTGAAAACACCAGGAAACGTGTTTTTCGCATTCAATAGCACGAAAACAGCGATTTCGGTGATTCATCACACTTGTAACAGCAGAGTCATGAATTTATCACTGAAAATGCATATCTCAGCTGGAAACCCAACGAAACCGAAGATATCACAGTTTCCGCATGTCAAACGCAATGTGGAGTGCTGAAAACCCCAGGAAAGGTGTTCTTCGCATTCAATAGCACGAACACAGCGATTTGGGTGTTTCTGCACACCGGTAACAGCAGAATCATGAATTTATCACTGAAAATGCATATCTCAGCTGGAAACCCAACTATACCGAAGATATTTCTGTTTCCGCATGTCAAACGCACTGCGGAGTGCTGAAAACACCAGGAAACGTGTTTTTCGCATTCAATAGCACGAAAACAGCGATTTCGGTGATTCTGCACACTTGTAACAGCAGAATCATGAATTTATCACTGAAAATGCATATCACAGCTGGAAACCCAACGAAACCGAAGATATCGCAGTTTCCGCATGTCAAACGCACTGTGGAGTGCTGAAAACACCAGGAAACGTGTTTTTCGCATTCAATAGCACGAACACAGCGATTTGGGTGTTTCTGCACACCGGTAACAGCAGAATCATGAATTTATCACTGAAAATGCATATCTCAGCTGGAAACCCAACGAAACCGAAGATATCGCAGTTTCCGCATGTCAAACGCACTGTGGAGTGCTGAAAACACCAGGAAACGTGTTTTTCGCATTCAATAGCACGACAACAGCGATCTCGGTGATTCTGCACACTTGTCAATGAAGACTATCGAAGATTATCACTGAAAATGCATATCTCAGCTGGAAACCCAACGAAACCGAAGATATCGCAGTTTCCGCATGTCAAACGCACTGTCGAGTGCTGAAAACACCACAAAACGATTTTTCGCATTCAATAGCACGAAAACAGCGATTTCGGTGATTCTGCAAACTTGAAACTGCAGAATCATGAATTTATCACTGAAAATGCATATCTCAGCTGGAAACCCAACAATACCGAAGATATCGCAGTTTCCAAATGTGAAACGCACTGTGGAGTGCTGAAAACACCAGAGAACGTGTTTTTCGCATTCAGTAGCACGAAACCAGCGCTTTCGGTGATTCTGCACACCTGTAAAAGCAGAATCATGAATTTATCACTGAAAATGCATATCTCAGCAGGAAACCCAACGAAACCGAAGATATCGCAGTTTCCGCAAATCAAACGCACTGTGGAGTGCTGAAAACACCAGAAAACGTGTTTATGCATTCAATATCACGAAAACAGCGGTTTCGGTGATTCTGCACACTTGTAACAGAAGGATAATGAAGATTATCACTGAAAATGCATATATCAGCTGGCAACCCAACTATACCGAAGGTATTTCTGTTTCCGCATGTCAAACGCACTGCGGAGTGCTGAAAACACCAGGAAACGTGTGTTTCGCATTCAATAGCACGAAAACAGCGATTTGGGTGTTTCTGCACACCTGTAACAGCAGAATCATGAAGATTATCACTGAAAATGCATATCTCAGCTGGAAACCCAACTATACCGAAGATATTTCTGCTTCCGCATGTCAAACGCACTCCGGAATGCTGAAAACACCAGGAAACGTGTTTATCGCATTCAATAGCACGAAACCAGCGATTTCGGTAATTCTGCACACTTGTAACAGCAGGATAATGAAGACTATCACTGAAAATGCATATCTCAGCTGGAAACCCAACTATACCGAAGATATTTCTGTATCCGCATGTCAAACGCACTGCGGAGTGCTGAAAACACCAGAAAACGTGTTTTTCGCATTCAATAGCACGAAAACAGCGATTTCGGTGATTCTGCACACTTGTAACAGCAGGATAATGAAGATTATCACTGAAAATGCATATCTCAGCTGGAAACCCAAAGATACCAAAGATATCGCAGTTTCCGCATGTCAAACGCACTGTGGAGTGCTGAAAACACCAGGAAACGTGTTTTTCGCATTCAATAGCACGAAAACAGCGATTTCGGTGATTCTGCACACTTGTAACAACGGGATCATGTAGATTATCACTGAAAATGCATATCTCAGCTGGAAACCCAACGAAACCGAAGATATCGCAGTTTCCGCATGTCAAACGCACTGTCGAGTGCTGAAAACACCAGAAAACGTGTTTTTCGCATTCAATAGCACGAAAACAGCGATTTCGGTGATTCTGCACACTGGTAACAGCAGGATAATGAAGATTATCACTGAAAATGCATATCTCAGCTGGAAACCCAACTATACCGAAGATATTTCTGCTTCCGCATGTCAAACGCACTCCGGAATGCTGAAAACACCACGAAACGTGTTTTTCGCATTCAATAGCACGAAAACAGCGATTTGGGTGTTTCTGGACACCTGTAACAGCTGAATCATGAAGACTATCACTGAAAATGCATATCTCAGCTGGAAACCCAACTATACCGAAGATATTTCTGTTTCCGCATGTCAAACGCACTGCGGAGTGCTGAAAACACCAGGAAACGTGTTTTTCGCATTCAATAGCACGAAAACAGCGATTTCGGTGTTTCTGCACACCTGTAACAGCAGAATCATGAATTTATCACTGAAAATGCATATATCAGCTGGAAACCCAACGAAACCGTAGATATCGCGGTTTCCGCATGTCAAACGCACTGCCGAGTGCTGAAAACACCAGGAAATGTGTTTTTCGCATTCAATAGCACGAAACCAGCGATTTCGGTAATTCTGCACACTTGTAACAGCAGGATATTGAAGACTATCACTGAAAATGCATATCTCAGCTGGAAACCCAACTATACCGAAGATATTTCTGTTTCCGCATGTCAAACGCACTGCGGAGTGCTGAAAACACCAGGAAACGTGTGTTTCGCATTCAATAGCACGAAAACAGCGATTTGGGTGTTTCTGCACACCTGTAACAGCAGAATCATGAAGATTATCACTGAAAATGCATATCTCAGCTGGAAACCCAACTATACCGAAGATATTTCTGCTTCCGCATGTCAAACGCACTCCGGAATGCTGAAAACACCAGGAAACGTGTTTATCGCATTCAATAGCACGAAACCAGCGATTTCGGTAATTCTGCACACTTGTAACAGCAGGATAATGAAGACTATCACTGAAAATGCATATCTCAGCTGGAAACCCACCTATACCGAAGATATTTCTGTATCCGCATGTCAAACGCACTGCGGAGTGCTGAAAACACCAGAAAACGTGTTTTTCGCATTCAATAGCACGAAAACAGCGATTTCGGTGATTCTGCACACTTGTAACAGCAGGATAATGAAGATTATCACTGAAAATGCATATCTCAGCTGGAAACCCAAAGATACCAAAGATATCGCAGTTTCCGCATGTCAAACGCACTGTGGAGTGCTGAAAACACCAGGAAACGTGTTTTTCGCATTCAATAGCACGAAAACTGCGATTTGGGTGTTTCTGCACACCTGTAACAGCAGAATCATGAATTTATCACTGAAAATGCATATCTCACCTGGAAACCCAACTATACCGAAGATATTTCTGCTTCCGCATGTCAAACGCACTCCGGAATGCTGAAAACAACAGGAAACGTGTTTATCGCATTCAATAGCACGAAACCAGCGATTTCGGTAATTCTGCACACTTGTAACAGCAGGATAATGAAGACTATCACTGAAAATGCATATCTCAGCTGGAAACCCAACTATACCGAAGATATTTCTGTTTCCGCATGTCAAACGCACTGCGGAGTGCTGAAAACACCACGAAACGTGTTTTTCGCATTCAATAGCACGAAAACAGCGATTTGGGTGTTTCTGGACACCTGTAACAGCTGAATCATGAAGACTATCACTGAAAATGCATATCTCAGTTGGAAACCCAACGAAACCGAAGATATCGCAGTTTCCGCATGTCAAACGCACTGTCGAGAGCTGAAAACACCAGAAAACGTGTTTTTCGCATTCAATAGCACGAAAACAGCGATTTCGGTGATTCTGCACACTTGTAACAGCAGGATAATGAAGATTATCACTGAAAATGCATATCTCAGCTGGAAACCCAACTATACCGAAGATATTTCTGTTTCCGCATGTCAAACGCACTGCAGAGTGCTGAAAACACCAGGAAACGTGTTTTTCGCATTCAATAGGACGAAACCAGCGATTTCGGTGATTCTGCACACTTGTAACAACGGGATCATGTAGATTATCACTGAAAATGCATATCTCAGCTGGAAACCCAACGAAACCGAAGATATCACAGTTTCCGCATGTCAAACGCACTGTCGAGAGCTGAAAATACCAGAAAACGTGTTTTTCGCATTCAATAGCTCGAAGACAGCGATTTCGGTGATTCTGCATACTTCTCACAGAAGAATATCCAAGATTATCATAGGTAATGCATGTCGCAGCTGGCAACTCCGCGAAACCGAAGATATCGCAGTTTCCGCATGTCAAACGCACTGTCGAAAGCTGAAAACACCAGAAAACGTGTTTTTCGCATTCAATAGCACGAAAACAGCGATTTCGGTGATTCAGCAAACTTGAAACAGCAGAATCATGAATTTATCACTGAAAATGCATATCTCAGCTGGAAACCCTAACGAAACCGAAGATATCACAGTTTACGCATGTCAAACGCAACGTGGAGTGCTGAAAACACCAGGAAACGTGTTTTTCGCATTCAATAGCACGAAAACAGCGATTTGGGTGTTTCTGCACACCTGTAACAGCAGAATCATGAATTAATCACTGAAAATGCATATCTCAGCTGGAAACCCAAGGAAAACGTAGATATCGCGGTTTCCGCATGTCAAACGCACTGTCGAGTGCTGAAATCACCAGAAAACGTGTTTTTCGCATTCAATAGCACGAAGACAGCGATTTCGGTGATTCTGCATACTTCTCACAGAAGAATATCCAAGATTATCATAGATAATGCATGTCGCAGCTGGCAACCCCGCGAAAACGAAGATATCGCGGTTTCCGCAAATCAAACGCACTGTGGAGTGCTGAAAACAGCGGGAAACGTGTTTTTCGCATTCAATAGCACGAAAACAGCGATTTCGGTGTTTCTGTACACCTGTAAGAGCAGAATCATGAATTTATCACTGAAAATGCATATCTCAGCTTGAAACCCAACGAAACCGTAGATACCGCGGTTTCCGCATGTCAAACGCACTGTCGAGAGCTGAAAACACCAGAAAACGTGTTTTTCGCATTCAATAGCACGAAGACAGCGATTTCGGTGATTCTGCAAACTTGAAACAGCAGAATCATGTATTTATCACTGAAAATGCATATCTCAGCTGGAAACCCAACGAAACCGAAGATATCACAGTTTCCGCATGTCAAACGCAATGTGGAGTGCTGAAAACACCAGGAAACGTGTTTTTCGCATTCAATTGCACGAAAACAGCGATTTGGGTGTTTCTGCACACCTGTAACAGCAGAATCATGAATTAATCACTGAAAATGCTTAACTCAGCTGGAAACCCAACTATACCGAAGATATTTCTGCTTCCGCATGTCAAACGCACTGCGGAGTGCTGAAAACACCACGAAACGTGTTTTTCGCATTCAATAGCACGAAAACAGCGATTTAGGTGTTTCTGCACACCTGTAACAGCTGAATCATGAAGACTATCACTGAAAATGCATATCTCAGCTGGAAACCCAACTATACCGAAGATATTTCTGTTTCCGCATGTCAAACGCACTGCGGAGTGCTGAAAACACCAGGAAACGTGTTTTTCGCTTTCAATAGCACGAAAACAGCGATTTCGGTGTTTCTGCACACCTGTAACAGCAGAATCATGAATTTGTCACTGAAAATGCATATATCAGCTGGAAACCCAACGAAACCGTAGATATCGCGGTTTCCGCATGTCAAACGCACTGCCGAGTGCTGAAAACACCAGAAAACGTTTTTTTCGCATTCAATAGCACGAAACCAGCGATTTCGGTGATTCTGCATACTTGTAACAGCAGGATAATGAAGATTATCACTGAAAATGCATTTCTCAGCTGGAAACCCAAAGAAACCAAAGATATCGCAGTTTCCGCATGTCGAACGCACTGTGGCGTTCTGAAAACACCAGGAAACGTGTTTTTCGCATTCAATAGCACGAAACCAGCGATTTCGGTAATTCTGCACACTTGTAACAGCAGGATATTGAAGACTATCACTGAAAATGCATATCTCAGCTGGAAACCCAACTATACCGAAGATATTTCTGTTTCCGCATGTCAAACGCACTGCGGAGTGCTGAAAACACCAGGAAACGTGTGTTTCGCATTCAATAGCACGAAAACAGCGATATGGGTGTTTCTGCACACCTGTAACAGCAGAATCATGAAGACTATCACTGAAAATGCATATCTCAGCTGGAAACCCAACTATACCGAAGATATTTCTGTTTCCGCAAATCAAACGCACTGTGGAGTGCTGAAAACACCAGGAAACGTGTTTTTCGCATTCAATAGCACGAAAACAGCGATTTCGGTGTTTCTGCACACCTGTAACAGCAGAATCATGAATTTGTCACTGAAAATGCATATATCAGCTGGAAACCCAACTATACCAAAGATATCGCAGTTTCCGCATGTTAAACGCACTGTGGAGTTCTGAAAACACCAAGAAACGTGTTTTTCGCATTCAATAGCACGTAAACAGCGATTTCGGTGATTCTGCACACATGTAACAGCAGAATCATGAATTTATCACTGAAAATGCATATCTCAGCTGGAAACCCAACGAAACCGAAGATATCGCAGTTTCCGCATGTCAAACGCACTGTCGAGAGCTGAATACACCCGAAAACGTGTTATTCGCATTCAATAGCACGAAAACAGCGATTTCGGTGATTCTGCACACTTGTAACAGCAGGATAATGAAGATTATCACTGAAAATGCATATCTCAGCTGGAAACCCAACTATACCGAAGATATTTCTGTTTCCGCATGTCAAACGCACTGCAGAGTGCTGAAAACACCAGGAAACGTGTTTTTCGCATTCAATAGCACGAAACCAGCGATTTCGGTGATTCTGCACACTTGTAACAACGGGATCATGTAGATTATCACTGAAAATGCATATCTCAGCTGGAAACCCAACGAAACCGAAGATATCACAGTTTCCGCATGTCAAACGCACTGTCGAGAGCTGAAAATACCAGAAAACGTGTTTTTCGCATTCAATAGCTCGAAGACAGCGATTTCGGTGATTCTGCATACTTCTCACAGAAGAATATTCAAGATTATCATAGGTAATGCATGTCGCAGCTGGCAACTCCGCGAAAACGAAGATATCGCGGTTTCCGCAAATCAAACGCACTGTGGAGTGCTGAAAACACCAGGAAACGTGTTTTTCGCATTCAATAGCACGAAAACAGCGATTTCGGTGATTCAGCAAACTTGAAACAGCAGAATCATGAATTTATCACTGAAAATGCATATCTCAGCTGGAAACCCAACGAAACCGAAGATAGCACAGTTTACGCATGTCAAACGCAACGTGGAGTGCTGAAAACACCAGGAAACGTGTTTTTCGCATTCAATAGCACGAAAACAGCGATTTGGGTGTTTCTGCACACCTGTAACAGCAGAATCATGAATTAATCACTGAAAATGCATATCTCAGCTGGAAACCCAAGGAAACCGTAGATATCGCGGTTTCCGCATGTCAGACGCACTGTCGAGTGCTGAAATCACCAGAAAACGTGTTTTTCGCATTCAATAGCACGAAGACAGCGATTTCAGTGATTCTGCATACTTCTCACAGAAGAATATCCAAGATTATCATAGATAATGCATGTCGCAGCTGGCAACCCCGCGAAAACGAAGATATCGCGGTTTCCGCAAATCAAACGCACTGTGGAGTGCTGAAAACACCGGGAAACGTGTTCTTCGCATTCAATAGCACGAAAACAGCGATTTCGGTGATTCAGCAAACTTGAAACAGCAGAATCATGAATTTATCACTGAAAATGCATATCTCAGCTTGAAACCCAACGAAACCGTAGATACCGCGGTTTCCGCATGTCAAACGCACTGTCGAGTGCTGAAAACACCAGAAAACGTGTTTTTCGCATTCAATAGCACGAAGACAGCGATTTCGGTGATTCTGCATACTTCTCACAGAAGAATATTCAAGATTATCATAGATAATGCATGTCGCAGCTGGCAACCCCGCGAAAACGAAGATATCGCGGTTTCCGCAAATCAAACGCACTGTGGAGTGCTGAAAACTCCAGGAAACGTGTTTTTCGCATTCAATAGCACGGAAACAGCGATTTCGGTGATTCTGCAAACTTGAAACAGCAGAATCATGTATTTATCACTGAAAAAGCATATCTCAGCTGGAAACCCAACGAAACCGAAGATATCACAGTTTCCGCATGTCAAACGCAATGTGGAGTGCTGAAAACACCAGGAAACGTGGTTTTCGCATTCAATTGCACGAAAACAGCGATTTGGGTGTTTCTGCACACCTGTAACAGCAGAATCATGAATTAATCACTGAAAATGCTTAACTCAGCTGGAAACCCAACGAAACCGTAGATATCGCGGTTTCCGCATGTCAAACGCACTTTCGAGTGCTGACATCACCAGAAAACGTGTTTTTCACATTCAATAGCACGAAGAGAGCGATTTCGGTGATTCTGCATACTTCTCACAGAAGAATATCCAAGATTATCATAGATAATGCATATCTCAGCTGGAAACCCAACAATACCGAAGATATCGCAGTTTCCAAATGTGAAACGCACTGTGGAGTGCTGAAAACACCAGGAAACGTGTTTTTCGCATTCAATAGCACGAAAACAGCGATTTCGGTGATTCAGCAAACTTGAAACAGCAGAATCATGAATTTATCACTGAAAATGCATATCTCAGCTGGAAACCCAACGAAACCGAAGATATCACAGTTTCCGCATGTCAAACGCAATGTGGAGTGCTGAAAACACCAGGAAACGTGTTTTTCGCATTCAATAGCACGAAGAGAGCGATTTCGGTGATTCTGCATTCTTCTCACAGAAGAATATCCAAGATTATCATAGATAATGCATGTCGCAGCTGGCAACCCAACGAAAACGAAGATATCGCGGTTTCCGCAAATCAAACGCACTGTGGAGTGCTGAAAACACCAGGAAACGTGTTTTTCGCATTCAATAGCACGAAAACAGCGATTTGGGTGTTTCTGCACACCTGTAACAGCAGAATCATGAATTTATCACTGAAAATGCATATCTCAGCTGGAAACCCAACGAAACCGTAGATATCGCGGTTTCAGCATGTCAAGCGCACTGCGGAGTGCGGAAAACACCAGGAAACGTGTTTTTCGCATTCAATAGCACGAACACAGCGATTTGGGTGTTTCTGCACACCGGTAACAGCAGAATCATGAATTTATCACTGAAAATGCATATCTCAGCTGGAAACCCAACTATACCGAAGATATTTCTGTTTCCGCATATCAAACGCACTGTGGAGTGCTGAAAACACCAGGAAACGTGTTTTTCGCATTCAATAGCACGAAAACAGCGATTTCGGTGATTCATCACACTTGTAACAGCAGAGTCATGAATTTATCACTGAAAATGCATATCTCAGCTGGAAACCCAACAATACCGAAGATATCGCAGTTTCCAAATGTGAAACGCACTGTGGAGTGCTGAAAACACCAGGAAACGTGTTTTGTCGCATTCAATAGCACGAAAACAGCGATTTCGGTGATTCTGCAAACTTAAAACAGCAGAATCATGAATTTATCACTGAAAATGCATATCTCAGCTGGAAACCCAACGAAACCGAAGATATCACAGTTTCCGCATGTCAAACGCAATGTGGAGTGCTGAAAACCCCAGGAAAGGTGTTCTTCGCATTCAATAGCCCGAAAACAGCGATTTCGGTGATGCTGCACACTTGTAACAGCAGAATCATGAATTTATCACTGAAAATACATATCTCAGCTGAAAACCCTACAGTACCGACGATATCACAGTTTCCGCAAATCAAGCGCACTGTGGAGTGCTGAAAACACCAGGAAACGTGTTTTCGCATTCAATAGCACAACAACAGCGGTTTCGGTGATTCTGCACACTTGAAACAGCAGAATCATGAATTTATCACTGAAAATGCATATCTCAGCTGGAAACCCAACGAAACCGAAGATATCGCAGTTTCCGCATGTCAATCGCACTGTGGAGTGCTGAAAACACCAGAAAACGTGTTTATGCATTCAATATCACGAAAACAGCGATTTCGGTGATTCTGCACACTTGTACCAGCAGGATAATGAAGATTATCACTGAAAATGCATATCTCAGCTGGAAACCCAACTATACCGAAGATATTTGTGTTTCCGCATGTCAAACGCACTGCCGCGTGCTGAAAACACCAGAAAACGATTTTTCGCATTGAATAGCACGAAAACAGCAATTTCGGTGATTCTGCAAACTTGAAACAGCAGAATCATGAATTTATCACTGAAAATGCATATCTCAGCTGGAAACCCAACGAAACCGAAGATATCACAGTTTCCGCATGTCAAACGCAATGTGGAGTGCTGAAAACACCAGGAAACGTGTTTTTCGCATTCAATAGCACGAAACCAGCGATTTCGGTGATTCTGCACACCTGTAAAAGCAGAATCATGAATTTATCACTGAAAATGCATATCTCAGCTGGAAATCCAAAACTATACCGAAGGTATTTCTGTTTCCGCATGTCAAACGCACTGCGGAGTGCTGAAAACACCAGGAAACGTGTTTTTCGCATTCAATAGCACGAAAACAGCGATTTCGGTGATTCTGCACACTTGTAACAGCAGAATCATGAATTTATCACTGAAAATGCATATCACAGCTGGAAACCCAACGAAACCGAAGATATCGCAGTTTCCGCATGTCAAACGCACTGTGGAGTGCTGAAAACACCAGGAAACGTGTTTTTCGCATTCAATAGCACGAACACAGCGATTTGGGTGTTTCTGCACACCGGTAACAGCAGAATCATGAATTTATCACTGAAAATGCATATCTCAGCTGGAAACCCAACTATACCGAAGATATTTCTGTTTCCGCATATCAAACGCACTGTGGAGTGCTGAAAACACCAGGAAACGTGTTTTTCGCATTCAATAGCACGAAAACAGCGATTTCGGTGATTCATCACACTTGTAACAGCAGAGTCATGAATTTATCACTGAAAATGCATATCTCAGCTGGAAACCCAACGAAACCGAAGATATCACAGTTTCCGCATGTCAAACGCAATGTGGAGTGCTGAAAACCCCAGGAAAGGTGTTCTTCGCATTCAATAGCACGAACACAGCGATTTGGGTGTTTCTGCACACCGGTAACAGCAGAATCATGAATTTATCACTGAAAATGCATATCTCAGCTGGAAACCCAACTATACCGAAGATATTTCTGTTTCCGCATGTCAAACGCACTGCGGAGTGCTGAAAACACCAGGAAACGTGTTTTTCGCATTCAATAGCACGAAAACAGCGATTTCGGTGATTCTGCACACTTGTAACAGCAGAATCATGAATTTATCACTGAAAATGCATATCACAGCTGGAAACCCAACGAAACCGAAGATATCGCAGTTTCCGCATGTCAAACGCACTGTGGAGTGCTGAAAACACCAGGAAACGTGTTTTTCGCATTCAATAGCACGAACACAGCGATTTGGGTGTTTCTGCACACCGGTAACAGCAGAATCATGAATTTATCACTGAAAATGCATATCTCAGCTGGAAACCCAACGAAACCGAAGATATCGCAGTTTCCGCATGTCAAACGCACTGTGGAGTGCTGAAAACACCAGGAAACGTGTTTTTCGCATTCAATAGCACGACAACAGCGATCTCGGTGATTCTGCACACTTGTCAATGAAGACTATCGAAGATTATCACTGAAAATGCATATCTCAGCTGGAAACCCAACGAAACCGAAGATATCGCAGTTTCCGCATGTCAAACGCACTGTCGAGTGCTGAAAACACCACAAAACGATTTTTCGCATTCAATAGCACGAAAACAGCGATTTCGGTGATTCTGCAAACTTGAAACTGCAGAATCATGAATTTATCACTGAAAATGCATATCTCAGCTGGAAACCCAACAATACCGAAGATATCGCAGTTTCCAAATGTGAAACGCACTGTGGAGTGCTGAAAACACCAGAGAACGTGTTTTTCGCATTCAGTAGCACGAAACCAGCGCTTTCGGTGATTCTGCACACCTGTAAAAGCAGAATCATGAATTTATCACTGAAAATGCATATCTCAGCAGGAAACCCAACGAAACCGAAGATATCGCAGTTTCCGCAAATCAAACGCACTGTGGAGTGCTGAAAACACCAGAAAACGTGTTTATGCATTCAATATCACGAAAACAGCGGTTTCGGTGATTCTGCACACTTGTAACAGAAGGATAATGAAGATTATCACTGAAAATGCATATATCAGCTGGAAACCCAACTATACCGAAGGTATTTCTGTTTCCGCATGTCAAACGCACTGCGGAGTGCTGAAAACACCAGGAAACGTGTGTTTCGCATTCAATAGCACGAAAACAGCGATTTGGGTGTTTCTGCACACCTGTAACAGCAGAATCATGAAGATTATCACTGAAAATGCATATCTCAGCTGGAAACCCAACTATACCGAAGATATTTCTGCTTCCGCATGTCAAACGCACTCCGGAATGCTGAAAACACCAGGAAACGTGTTTATCGCATTCAATAGCACGAAACCAGCGATTTCGGTAATTCTGCACACTGGTAACAGCAGGATAATGAAGACTATCACTGAAAATGCATATCTCAGCTGGAAACCCAACTATACCGAAGATATTTCTGTATCCGCATGTCAAACGCACTGCGGAGTGCTGAAAACACCAGAAAACGTGTTTTTCGCATTCAATAGCACGAAAACAGCGATTTCGGTGATTCTGCACACTTGTAACAGCAGGATAATGAAGATTATCACTGAAAATGCATATCTCAGCTGGAAACCCAAAGATACCAAAGATATCGCAGTTTCCGCATGTCAAACGCACTGTGGAGTGCTGAAAACACCAGGAAACGTGTTTTTCGCATTCAATAGCACGAAAACAGCGATTTCGGTGATTCTGCACACTTGTAACAACGGGATCATGTAGATTATCACTGAAAATGCATATCTCAGCTGGAAACCCAACGAAACCGAAGATATCGCAGTTTCCGCATGTCAAACGCACTGTCGAGTGCTGAAAACACCAGAAAACGTGTTTTTCGCATTCAATAGCACGAAAACAGCGATTTCGGTGATTCTGCACACTGGTAACAGCAGGATAATGAAGATTATCACTGAAAATGCATATCTCAGCTGGAAACCCAACTATACCGAAGATATTTCTGCTTCCGCATGTCAAACGCACTCCGGAATGCTGAAAACACCACGAAACGTGTTTTTCGCATTCAATAGCACGAAAACAGCGATTTGGGTGTTTCTGGACACCTGTAACAGCTGAATCATGAAGACTATCACTGAAAATGCATATCTCAGCTGGAAACCCAACTATACCGAAGATATTTCTGTTTCCGCATGTCAAACGCACTGCGGAGTGCTGAAAACACCAGGAAACGTGTTTTTCGCATTCAATAGCACGAAAACAGCGATTTCGGTGTTTCTGCACACCTGTAACAGCAGAATCATGAATTTATCACTGAAAATGCATATATCAGCTGGAAACCCAACGAAACCGTAGATATCGCGGTTTCCGCATGTCAAACGCACTGCCGAGTGCTGAAAACACCAGGAAATGTGTTTTTCGCATTCAATAGCACGAAACCAGCGATTTCGGTAATTCTGCACACTTGTAACAGCAGGATATTGAAGACTATCACTGAAAATGCATATCTCAGCTGGAAACCCAACTATACCGAAGATATTTCTGTTTCCGCATGTCAAACGCACTGCGGAGTGCTGAAAACACCAGGAAACGTGTGTTTCGCATTCAATAGCACGAAAACAGCGATTTGGGTGTTTCTGCACACCTGTAACAGCAGAATCATGAAGATTATCACTGAAAATGCATATCTCAGCTGGAAACCCAACTATACCGAAGATATTTCTGCTTCCGCATGTCAAACGCACTCCGGAATGCTGAAAACACCAGGAAACGTGTTTATCGCATTCAATAGCACGAAACCAGCGATTTCGGTAATTCTGCACACTTGTAACAGCAGGATAATGAAGACTATCACTGTAAATGCATATCTCAGCTGGAAACCCACCTATACCGAAGATATTTCTGTATCCGCATGTCAAACGCACTGCGGAGTGCTGAAAACACCAGAAAACGTGTTTTTCGCATTCAATAGCACGAAAACAGCGATTTCGGTGATTCTGCACACTTGTAACAGCAGGATAATGAAGATTATCACTGAAAATGCATATCTCAGCTGGAAACCCAAAGATACCAAAGATATCGCAGTTTCCGCATGTCAAACGCACTGTGGAGTGCTGAAAACACCAGGAAACGTGTTTTTCGCATTCAATAGCACGAAAACTGCGATTTGGGTGTTTCTGCACACCTGTAACAGCAGAATCATGAATTTATCACTGAAAATGCATATCTCAGCTGGAAACCCAACTATACCGAAGATATTTCTGCTTCCGCATGTCAAACGCACTCCGGAATGCTGAAAACAACAGGAAACGTGTTTATCGCATTCAATAGCACGAAACCAGCGATTTCGGTAATTCTGCACACTTGTAACAGCAGGATAATGAAGACTATCACTGAAAATGCATATCTCAGCTGGAAACCCAACTATACCGAAGATATTTCTGTTTCCGCATGTCAAACGCACTGCGGAGTGCTGAAAACACCACGAAACGTGTTTTTCGCATTCAATAGCACGAAAACAGCGATTTGGGTGTTTCTGGACACCTGTAACAGCTGAATCATGAAGACTATCACTGAAAATGCATATCTCAGTTGGAAACCCAACGAAACCGAAGATATCGCAGTTTCCGCATGTCAAACGCACTGTCGAGAGCTGAAAACACCAGAAAACGTGTTTTTCGCATTCAATAGCACGAAAACAGCGATTTCGGTGATTCTGCACACTTGTAACAGCAGGATAATGAAGATTATCACTGAAAATGCATATCTCAGCTGGAAACCCAACTATACCGAAGATATTTCTGTTTCCGCATGTCAAACGCACTGCAGAGTGCTGAAAACACCAGGAAACGTGTTTTTCGCATTCAATAGGACGAAACCAGCGATTTCGGTGATTCTGCACACTTGTAACAACGGGATCATGTAGATTATCACTGAAAATGCATATCTCAGCTGGAAACCCAACGAAACCGAAGATATCACAGTTTCCGCATGTCAAACGCACTGTCGAGAGCTGAAAATACCAGAAAACGTGTTTTTCGCATTCAATAGCTCGAAGACAGCGATTTCGGTGATTCTGCATACTTCTCACAGAAGAATATCCAAGATTATCATAGGTAATGCATGTCGCAGCTGGCAACTCCGCGAAACCGAAGATATCGCAGTTTCCGCATGTCAAACGCACTGTCGAAAGCTGAAAACACCAGAAAACGTGTTTTTCGCATTCAATAGCACGAAAACAGCGATTTCGGTGATTCAGCAAACTTGAAACAGCAGAATCATGAATTTATCACTGAAAATGCATATCTCAGCTGGAAACCCAACGAAACCGAAGATATCACAGTTTACGCATGTCAAACGCAACGTGGAGTGCTGAAAACACCAGGAAACGTGTTTTTCGCATTCAATAGCACGAAAACAGCGATTTGGGTGTTTCTGCACACCTGTAACAGCAGAATCATGAATTAATCACTGAAAATGCATATCTCAGCTGGAAACCCAAGGAAAACGTAGATATCGCGGTTTCCGCATGTCAAACGCACTGTCGAGTGCTGAAATCACCAGAAAACGTGTTTTTCGCATTCAATAGCACGAAGACAGCGATTTCGGTGATTCTGCATACTTCTCACAGAAGAATATCCAAGATTATCATAGATAATGCATGTCGCAGCTGGCAACCCCGCGAAAACGAAGATATCGCGGTTTCCGCAAATCAAACGCACTGTGGAGTGCTGAAAACAGCGGGAAACGTGTTTTTCGCATTCAATAGCACGAAAACAGCGATTTCGGTGTTTCTGTACACCTGTAAGAGCAGAATCATGAATTTATCACTGAAAATGCATATCTCAGCTTGAAACCCAACGAAACCGTAGATACCGCGGTTTCCGCATGTCAAACGCACTGTCGAGAGCTGAAAACACCAGAAAACGTGTTTTTCGCATTCAATAGCACGAAGACAGCGATTTCGGTGATTCTGCAAACTTGAAACAGCAGAATCATGTATTTATCACTGAAAATGCATATCTCAGCTGGAAACCCAACGAAACCGAAGATATCACAGTTTCCGCATGTCAAACGCAATGTGGAGTGCTGAAAACACCAGGAAACGTGTTTTTCGCATTCAATTGCACGAAAACAGCGATTTGGGTGTTTCTGCACACCTGTAACAGCAGAATCATGAATTAATCACTGAAAATGCTTAACTCAGCTGGAAACCCAACTATACCGAAGATATTTCTGCTTCCGCATGTCAAACGCACTGCGGAGTGCTGAAAACACCACGAAACGTGTTTTTCGCATTCAATAGCACGAAAACAGCGATTTAGGTGTTTCTGCACACCTGTAACAGCTGAATCATGAAGACTATCACTGAAAATGCATATCTCAGCTGGAAACCCAACTATACCGAAGATATTTCTGTTTCCGCATGTCAAACGCACTGCGGAGTGCTGAAAACACCAGGAAACGTGTTTTTCGCTTTCAATAGCACGAAAACAGCGATTTCGGTGTTTCTGCACACCTGTAACAGCAGAATCATGAATTTGTCACTGAAAATGCATATATCAGCTGGAAACCCAACGAAACCGTAGATATCGCGGTTTCCGCATGTCAAACGCACTGCCGAGTGCTGAAAACACCAGAAAACGTTTTTTTCGCATTCAATAGCACGAAACCAGCGATTTCGGTGATTCTGCATACTTGTAACAGCAGGATAATGAAGATTATCACTGAAAATGCATTTCTCAGCTGGAAACCCAAAGAAACCAAAGATATCGCAGTTTCCGCATGTCGAACGCACTGTGGCGTTCTGAAAACACCAGGAAACGTGTTTTTCGCATTCAATAGCACGAAACCAGCGATTTCGGTAATTCTGCACACTTGTAACAGCAGGATATTGAAGACTATCACTGAAAATGCATATCTCAGCTGGAAACCCAACTATACCGAAGATATTTCTGTTTCCGCATGTCAAACGCACTGCGGAGTGCTGAAAACACCAGGAAACGTGTGTTTCGCATTCAATAGCACGAAAACAGCGATATGGGTGTTTCTGCACACCTGTAACAGCAGAATCATGAAGACTATCACTGAAAATGCATATCTCAGCTGGAAACCCAACTATACCGAAGATATTTCTGTTTCCGCAAATCAAACGCACTGTGGAGTGCTGAAAACACCAGGAAACGTGTTTTTCGCATTCAATAGCACGAAAACAGCGATTTCGGTGTTTCTGCACACCTGTAACAGCAGAATCATGAATTTGTCACTGAAAATGCATATATCAGCTGGAAACCCAACTATACCAAAGATATCGCAGTTTCCGCATGTTAAACGCACTGTGGAGTTCTGAAAACACCAAGAAACGTGTTTTTCGCATTCAATAGCACGTAAACAGCGATTTCGGTGATTCTGCACACATGTAACAGCAGAATCATGAATTTATCACTGAAAATGCATATCTCAGCTGGAAACCCAACGAAACCGAAGATATCGCAGTTTCCGCATGTCAAACGCACTGTCGAGAGCTGAATACACCCGAAAACGTGTTATTCGCATTCAATAGCACGAAAACAGCGATTTCGGTGATTCTGCACACTTGTAACAGCAGGATAATGAAGATTATCACTGAAAATGCATATCTCAGCTGGAAACCCAACTATACCGAAGATATTTCTGTTTCCGCATGTCAAACGCACTGCAGAGTGCTGAAAACACCAGGAAACGTGTTTTTCGCATTCAATAGCACGAAACCAGCGATTTCGGTGATTCTGCACACTTGTAACAACGGGATCATGTAGATTATCACTGAAAATGCATATCTCAGCTGGAAACCCAACGAAACCGAAGATATCACAGTTTCCGCATGTCAAACGCACTGTCGAGAGCTGAAAATACCAGAAAACGTGTTTTTCGCATTCAATAGCTCGAAGACAGCGATTTCGGTGATTCTGCATACTTCTCACAGAAGAATATTCAAGATTATCATAGGTAATGCATGTCGCAGCTGGCAACTCCGCGAAAACGAAGATATCGCGGTTTCCGCAAATCAAACGCACTGTGGAGTGCTGAAAACACCAGGAAACGTGTTTTTCGCATTCAATAGCACGAAAACAGCGATTTCGGTGATTCAGCAAACTTGAAACAGCAGAATCATGAATTTATCACTGAAAATGCATATCTCAGCTGGAAACCCAACGAAACCGAAGATAGCACAGTTTACGCATGTCAAACGCAACGTGGAGTGCTGAAAACACCAGGAAACGTGTTTTTCGCATTCAATAGCACGAAAACAGCGATTTGGGTGTTTCTGCACACCTGTAACAGCAGAATCATGAATTAATCACTGAAAATGCATATCTCAGCTGGAAACCCAAGGAAACCGTAGATATCGCGGTTTCCGCATGTCAGACGCACTGTCGAGTGCTGAAATCACCAGAAAACGTGTTTTTCGCATTCAATAGCACGAAGACAGCGATTTCAGTGATTCTGCATACTTCTCACAGAAGAATATCCAAGATTATCATAGATAATGCATGTCGCAGCTGGCAACCCCGCGAAAACGAAGATATCGCGGTTTCCGCAAATCAAACGCACTGTGGAGTGCTGAAAACACCGGGAAACGTGTTTTTCGCATTCAATAGCACGAAAACAGCGATTTCGGTGATTCAGCAAACTTGAAACAGCAGAATCATGAATTTATCACTGAAAATGCATATCTCAGCTTGAAACCCAACGAAACCGTAGATACCGCGGTTTCCGCATGTCAAACGCACTGTCGAGTGCTGAAAACACCAGAAAACGTGTTTTTCGCATTCAATAGCACGAAGACAGCGATTTCGGTGATTCTGCATACTTCTCACAGAAGAATATTCAAGATTATCATAGATAATGCATGTCGCAGCTGGCAACCCCGCGAAAACGAAGATATCGCGGTTTCCGCAAATCAAACGCACTGTGGAGTGCTGAAAACTCCAGGAAACGTGTTTTTCGCATTCAATAGCACGGAAACAGCGATTTCGGTGATTCTGCAAACTTGAAACAGCAGAATCATGTATTTATCACTGAAAAAGCATATCTCAGCTGGAAACCCAACGAAACCGAAGATATCACAGTTTCCGCATGTCAAACGCAATGTGGAGTGCTGAAAACACCAGGAAACGTGGTTTTCGCATTCAATTGCACGAAAACAGCGATTTGGGTGTTTCTGCACACCTGTAACAGCAGAATCATGAATTAATCACTGAAAATGCTTAACTCAGCTGGAAACCCAACGAAACCGTAGATATCGCGGTTTCCGCATGTCAAACGCACTTTCGAGTGCTGACATCACCAGAAAACGTGTTTTTCACATTCAATAGCACGAAAACAGCGATTTGGGTGTTTCTGCACACCTGTAACAGCAGAATCATGAAGACTATCACTGAAAATGCATTTCTCAGCTGCAAACCCAACTATACCGAAGATATTTCTGTTTCCGCATGTCAAACGCACTTGCGGAGTGCTGAAAACACCAGGAAACGTGTTTTTCGCATTCAATATCACGAAAACAGCGGTTTCGGTGATTCTGCACACTTGTAACAGCAGGATAATGAAGACTATCACTGAAAATGCGTATCTCAGCTAGAAACCCAAGTATACCGATGATATTTCTGTTTCCGCATGTCAAACGCACTGCGGAGTGCTGAAAACACCAGGAAACGTGTTTTTCGCATTCAATAGCACGAAACCAGCGATTTCGGTGATCCTGCACACCTGTAAAAGCAGAATCATGAAGTTATCACTGAAAATGCATATCTCAGCTGGAAACCCAAAGATACCAAAGATATCGCAGTTTCCGCATGTTAAACGCACTGTGGAGTTCTGAAAACACCAAGAAACGTGTTTTTCGCATTCAATAGCACGTAAACAGCGATTTCGGTGATTCTGCACACATGTAACAGCAGAATCATGAATTTATCACTGAAAATGCATATCTCAGCTGGAAACCCAACGAAACCGAAGATATCGCAGTTTCCGCATGTCAAACGCACTGTCGAGAGCTGAAAACACCAGAAAACGTGTTTTTCGCATTCAATAGCACGAAAACAGCGATTTCGGTGATTCTGCACACTTGTAACAGCAGGATAATGATGATTATCACTGAAAATGCATATCTCAGCTGGAAACCCAACGAAACCGAAGATATCACAGTTTCCGCATGTCAAACGCAACGTGGAGTGCTGAAAACACCAGGAAACGTGTTTTTCGCATTCAATAGCACGAAAACAGCGATTTGGGTGTTTCTGCACACCTGTAACAGCAGAATCATGAATTAATCACTGAAAATGCATATCTCAGCTGGAAACCCAAGGAAACCGTAGATATCGCGGTTTCCGCATGTCAAACGCACTGTCGAGTGCTGAAATCACCAGAAAACGTGTTTTTCGCATTCAATAGCACGAAGACAGCGATTTCAGTGATTCTGCATACTTCTCACAGAAGAATATCCAAGATTATCATAGATAATGCATGTCGCAGCTGGCAACCCCGCGAAAACGAAGATATCGCGGTTTCCGCAAATCAAACGCACTGTGGAGTGCTGAAAACACCGGGAAACGTGTTTTTCGCATTCAATAGCACGAAAACAGCGATTTCGGTGTTTCTGTACACCTGTAAGAGCAGAATCATGAATTTATCACTGAAAATGCATATCTCAGCTTGAAACCCAACGAAACCGTAGATACCGCGGTTTCCGCATGTCAAACGCACTGTCGAGTGCTGAAAACACCAGAAAACGTGTTTTTCGCATTCAATAGCACGAAGAGAGCGATTTCGGTGATTCTGCATACTTCTCACAGAAGAATATCCAAGATTATCATAGATAATGCATGTCGCAGCTGGCAACCCAACGAAAACGAAGATATCGCGGTTTCCGCAAATCAAACGCACTGTGGAGTGCTGAAAACACCAGGAAACGTGTTTTTCGCATTCAATAGCACGAAAACAGCGATTTCGGTGATTCTGCAAACTTGAAACAGCAGAATCATGTATTTATCACTGAAAATGCATATCTCAGCTGGAAACCCAACGAAACCGAGGATATCACAGTTTCCGCATGTCAAACGCAATGTGGAGTGCTGAAAACACCAGGAAACGTGTTTTTCGCATTCAATTGCACGAAAACAGCGATTTGGGTGTTTCTGCACACCTGTAACAGCAGAATCATGAATTAATCACTGAAAATGCTTAACTCAGCTGGAAACCTAACGAAACCGCAGATATCGCGGTTTCCGCATGTCAAACGCACTTTCGAGTGCTGAAATCACCAGAAAACGTGTTTTTCACATTCAATAGCACGAAGAGAGCGATTTCGGTGATTCTGCATACTTCTCACAGAAGAATATCCAAGATTATCATAGATAATGCATGTCGCAGCTGGCAACCCAACGAAAACGAAGATATCGCGGTTTCCGCAAATCAAACGCACTGTGGAGTGCTGAAAACACCAGGAAACGTGTTTTTCGCATTCAATAGCACGAAGACAGCGATTTCGGTGAATCTGCATACTTCTCACAGAAGAATATCCAAGATTATCATAGATAATGCATGTCGCAGCTTGCAACCCCGCGTAAACGAAGATATCGCGGTTTCCGCAAATCAAACGCACTGTGGAGTGCTGAAAACACCAGGAAACGTGTTTTTCGCATTCAATCGCACGAAAACAGCGATTTGGGTGCTTCTGCACACCTGTAACAGCAGAATCATGAATTTATCACTGAAAATGCATATCTCAGCTGGAAACCCAACGAAACCGTAGATACCGCGGTTTCCGCATGTCAAACACACTGTGGAGTTCTGAAAACACCAGGAAACGTGTTTTGCGCATTCAATAGCACGAAAACAGCGATTTGCGTGTTTCTGCACACCTGTAACAGCAGAATCATGAATTTATCACTGAAAATGCATATCTCAGCTGGAAACCCAACGAAACCGATGATATCACAGTTTCCGCATGTCAAACGCAATGTGGAGTGCTGAAAACACTAGGAAACGTGTTTTTCGCATTCAATAGCACGAAAACACCGATTTGGGTGATTCTGCAAACTTGAAACAGCAGAATCATGAATTTATCACTGAAAATGCATATCTCAGCTGGAAACCCAAAGATCCAAAGATATCGCAGTTTCCGCATGTCAAACACACTGTGGAGTTCTGAAAACACCAGGAAACGTGTTTTGCGCATTCAATAGCACGAAAACAGCGATTTGCGTGTTTCTGCACACCTGTAACAGCAGAATCATGAATTTATCACTGATAATGCATATCTCAGCTGGAAACCCAACGAAACCGATGATATCACAGTTTCCGCATGTCAAACGCAATGTGGAGTGCTGAAAACACCAGGAACCGTGTTTTTCGCATTCAATAGCACGAAAACAGCGATTTGGGTGTTTCTGCACACCTGTAACAGCAGAATCATGAATTTATCACTGAAAATGCATATCTCAGCTGGAAACCCAACGAAACCGTAGATATCGCGGTTTCCGCATGTCAAACGCACTGTCGAGTGCTGAAAACACCAGAAAACGTGTTTTTCGCATTCAATAGCACGAAACCAACGATTTCGGTGATTCTGCACACCTGTAAAAGCAGAATCATGAATTTATCACTGAAAATGCATATCTCAGCTGGAAACCCACAGATACCAAAGATATCGCAGTTTCCGCATGTCAAACGCACTGTGGAGTGCTGAAAACACCAGGAAAAGTGTTTTTCGCATTCAATAGCACGAAAACAGCGATTTCGGTGATTCTGCACATTTGTAACAACGGGATCATGTAGATTATCACTGAAAATGCATATCTCAGCTGGAAACCCAAAGAAACCGATGATATCACAGTTTCCGCATGTCAAACGCAATGTGGAGTGCTGAAAACACCAGGAAACGTGTTTTTCGCATTCAATAGCACGAAAACAGCGATTTGGGTGTTTCTGCACACCTGTAACAGCAGAATCATGAATTAATCACTGAAAATGCATATCTCAGCTGGAAACCCAACGAAACCGTAGGTATCGCGGTTTCCGCATGTCAAACGGACTGTCGAGTGCTGAAATCACCAGAAAACGTGTTTTTCACATTCAATAGCACGAAGAGAGCGATTTCGGTGATTCTGCATACTTCTCACAGAAGAATATCCAAGATTATCATAGATAATGCATGTCGCAGCTGGCAAACCCGCGAAAACGAAGATATCGCGGTTTCCGAAAATCAAACGCACTGTGGAGTGCTGAAAACACCAGGAAACGTGTTTTTCGCATTCAATAGCACGAAAACAGCGATTTCGGTGATTCTGCAAACTTGAAACAGCAGAATCATAAATTTATCACTGAAAATGCATATCTCAGCTGGAAACCCAACGAAACCGAAGATATCACAGTTTCCGCATGTCAAACGCAATGTGGAGTGCTGAAAACACCAGAAACGTGTTTATCGCATTCAATAGCACGAAAACAGCGATTTCGGTGATTCTGCAAACTTGAAACAGCAGAATCATGAATTTATCACTGAAAATGCATATCTCAGCTGGAAACCCAACGAAACCGATGATATCACAGTTTCCGCATGTCAAACGCAATGTGGAGTGCTGAAAACACCAGGAAACGTGTTTTTCGCATTCAATAGCACGAAAACAGCGATTTGGGTGTTTCTGCACACCTGTAACAGCAGAATCATGAATTTATCACTGAAAATGCATATCTCAGCTGGAAACCCAACGAAACCGTAGATATCGCGGTTTCCGCATGTCAAACGCACTGTCGAGTGCTGAAAACACCAGAAAACGTGTTTTTCGCATTCAATAGCACGAAACCAACGATTTCGGTGATTCTGCACACCTGTAAAAGCAGAATCATGAATTTATCACTAAAAATGCATATCTCAGCTGGAAACCCACAGATACCAAAGATATCGCAGTTTCCGCATGTCAAACGCACTGTGGAGTGCTGAAAACACCAGGAAACGTGTTTTTCGCATTCAATAGCAAGAAAACAGCGATTTCGGTGATTCTGCACACTTGTAACAACGGGATCATGTAGATTATCACTGAAAATGCATATCTCAGCTGGAAACCCACAGATACCAAAGATATCGCAGTTTCCGCATGTCAAACGCACTGTGGAGTGCTGAAAACACCAGGAAACGTGTTTTTCGCATTCAATAGCACCAAAACAGCGATTTGGGTGTTTCTGCACACCTGTAACAGCAGAATCATGAATTTATCACTGAAAATGCATATCACAGCTGGAAACCCAACGAAACCGTAGATATCGCGGTTTCCGCATGTCAAACACACTGTGGAGTGCTGAAAACACCAGGAAACGTGTTTTTCGCATTCAATATCACGAAGACAGCGATTTCGGTGATTCTGCATACTTCTCACAGAAGAATATCCAAGATTATCATAGATAATGCATGTCGCAGCTGTCAACCCCGCGTAAACGAAGATATCGCGGTTTCCGCAAATCAAACGCACTGTGGAGTGCTGAAAACACCAGGAAACGTGGTTTTCGCATTCAATAGCACGAAAACAGCGATTTCGGTGATTCTGCAAACTTGAAACAGCAGAATCATGAATTTATCACTGAAAATGCATATCTCAGCTGGAAACCCAACGAAACCGAAGATATCACAGTTTCCGCATGTCAAACGCAATGTGGAGTGCTGAAAACACCAGGAAACGTGTTTATCGCATTCAATAGCACGAAAACAGCGATTTCGGTGATTCTGCAAACTTGAAACAGCAGAATCACGAATTTATCACTAAAAATGCATATCTCAGCTGGAAACCCAACGAAACCGAAGATATCACAGTTTCCGCATGTCAATCGCAATGTGGAGTGCTGAAAACGCCAGGAAACGTGTTTTTCGCATTCAGTAGCACGAAAACAGCGATTTCGGTGATTCTGCACACTTGTAACAACGGGATCATGTAGATTATCACTGAAAATGCATATCTCAGCTGGAAACCCAACGAAACCGAAGATATCGCAGTTTCCGCATGTCAAACGCACTGTGGAGTGCTGAAAACACCAGAAAACGTGTTTTATGCATTCAATATCACGAAAACAGCGGTTTCGGTGATTCTGCACACTTGTTACAGCAGGATAATGAAGACTATCACTGACAATGCATATCTCAGCTGGTAACCCAACTAGACCGAAGATATTTCTGTTTCCGTATGTCAAACGCACTGCGGAGTGCTGAAAACACCAGGAAACGTGTTTCTCGCATTCAATAGCACGAAAACAGCGATTTCGGGGTTTCTGCACACCTGTAACAGCAGAATCATGAATTTATCACTGAAAATGCATATCTCAGCTGGAAACCCAAAGATACCAAAGATATCGCAGTTTCCGCATGTCAAACGCACTGTGGAGTGCTGAAAACACCAGGAAACGTGTTTTTCGCATTCAATAGCACGAACACAGCGATTTCGGTGATTCTGCACAATTGTAACAACGGGATCATGTAGATTATCACTGGAAATGCATATCTCAGCTGGAAAGCCAACGAAACCGAAGATATCGCAGTTTCCGCATGTCAAACGCACTGTCGAGTGCTGAAAACACCAGAAAACGAGTTTTTCGCATTCAATAGCACGAAAACAGCGATTTCGGTGATTCTGCACACTTGTAACAGCAGGATAATGAAGACTATCACTGAAAATGCATATCTCAGCTGGAAACCCAAAGAAACCAAAGATATCGCAGTTTCCGCATGTCGAACGCACTGTGGCGTTCTGAAAACACCAGGAAACGTGTTTTTCGCATTCAATAGCACGAAAACAGCGATTTCGGTGATTCTGCACACTTGTAACAGCAGAATCATGAATTTATCACTGAAAATGCATATCTCAGCTGGAAACCCAACGAAACCGAAGATATCGCAGTTTCCGCATGTCAAACGCACTGTCGAGTGCTGAAAACACCAGAAAACGTGTTTTTCGTATTCAATAGCACGAAAACAGCGATTTCGGTGATTCTGCACACTTGTAACAGCAGGATAATGAAGATTATCACTGAAAATGCATATCTCAGCTGGAAACCCAAAGATACCAAAGATATCGCAGTTTCCGCATGTCAAACGCACTGTGGAGTGCTGAAAACACCAGGAAACGTGTTTTTCGCATTCAATAGCACGAACACAGCGATTTCGGTGATTCTGCACAATTGTAACAACGGGATCATGTAGATTATCACTGGAAATGCATATCTCAGCTGGAAACACAACGAAACCGAAGATATCGCAGTTTCCGCATGTCAAACGCACTGTCGAGTGCTGAAAACACCAGAAAACGAGTTTTTCGCATTCAATAGCACGAAAACAGCGATTTCGGTGATTCTGCACACTTGTAACAGCAGGATAATGAAGATTATCACTGAAAATGCATATCTCAGCTGGAAACCCAAAGATACCAAAGATATCGCAGTTTCCGCATGTCAAACGCGCTGTGGAGTGCTGAAAACACCAGGAAACGTGTTTTTCGCATTCAATAGCACGAACACAGCGATTTCGGTGATTCTGCACAATTGTAACAACGGGATCATGTAGATTATCACTGAAAATGCATATCTCAGCTGGAAACCCAACGAAACCGAAGATATCGCAGTTTCCGCATGTCAAACGCACTGTCGAGTGCTGAAAACACCAGAAAACGAGTTTTTCGCATTCAATAGCACGAAAACAGCGATTTCGGTGATTCTGCACACTTGTAACAGCAGGATAATGAAGACTATCACTGAAAATGCATATCTCAGCTGGAAACCCAAAGAAACCAAAGATATCGCAGTTTCCGCATGTCGAACGCACTGTGGCGTTCTGAAAACACCAGGAAACGTGTTTTTCGCATTCAATAGCACGAAAACAGCGATTTCGGTGATTCTGCACACTTGTAACAGCAGAATCATGAATTTATCACTGCAAATGCATATCTCAGCTGGAAACCCAACGAAACCGAAGATATCGCAGTTTCCGCATGTCAAACGCACTGTCGAGTGCTGAAAACACCAGAAAACGTGTTTTTCGTATTCAATAGCACGAAAACAGCGATTTCGGTGATTCTGCACACTTGTAACAGCAGGATAATGAAGATTATCACTGAAAATGCATATCTCAGCTGGAAACCCAACTATAACGAAGATATTTCTGCTTCCGCATGTCAAACGCACTCCGGAATGCTGAAAACACCAGGAAACGTGTTTTTGGCATTCAATAGCACGAAACCAGCGATTTCGGTAATTCTGCACACTTGTAACAGCAGGATAATGAAGACTATCACTGAAAATGCATATCTCAGCTGGAAACCCAACTATACCGAAGATATTTCTGTTTCCGCATGTCAAACGCACTGCGGAGTGCTGAAAACACCAGGAAACGTGTTTTTCGCATTCAATAGCACGAAAACAGCGATTTGGGTGTTTCTGCACACCTGTAACAGTAGAATCATGAAGACTATCACTGAAAATGCATATCTCAGCTGGAAACCCAACGAAACCGAAGATATCGCAGTTTCCGCATGTCAAACGCACTGTCGAGTGCTGAAAACACCAGAAAACGTGTTTTTCGCATTCAATAGCACGAAAACAGCGATTTCGATGATTCTGCACACCTGTAAAAGCAGAATCATGAATTTATCACTGAAAATGCATACCTCAGCTGGAAACCAAACGAAACCGTAGATATCGCAGTTTGCGCATGTTAAACGCACTGTGGAGTTCTGAAAACACCAAGAAACGTGTTTTTCGCATTCAATAGCACGAAAACAGCGATTTCGGTGATTCTGCACACATGTAACAGCAGAATCATGAATTTATCACTGAAAATGCATATCTCAGCTGGAAACCCAACGAAACCGAAGATATCGCAGTTTCCGCATGTTAAACGCACTGTGGAGTTCTGAAAACACCAGAAAACGTGTTTTTCGCATTCAATAGCACGAAACCAGCGATTTCGGTGATTCTGCACACCTGTAAAAGCAGAATCATGAATTTATCACTGAAAATGCATATCTCAGCTGGAAACCCAACGAAACCGTAGATATCGCGGTTTCCGCATGTCAAACGCACTGCCGAGTGCTGAAAACACCAGAAAACGTGTTTTTCGCATCCAATAGCACGAAAACAGCGATTTCGGTGATTCTGCACACTTGTAACAGCAGAATCATGAATTTATCACTGAAAATGCATATCTCAGCTGGAAACCCAACGAAACCGAAGATATCGCAGTATCCGCATGTCAAACGCACTGTCGAGTGCTGAAAATACCAGAAAACGTGTTTTTCGCATTCAATAGCACGAAAACAGCGATTTCGGTGATTCTGCACACTTGTAACAGCAGGATAATGAAGATTATCACTGAAAATGCATATCTCAGCTGGAAACCCAACTATACCGTAGATATTTCTGTTTCCGCATGTCAAACGCACTGCGGAGTGCTGAAAACACCAGGAAACGTGTTTTTCGCATTCAATAGCACGAAACCAGCGATTTCGGTGATTCTGCTCACCTGTAAAAGCAGAATCAAGTATTTATCACTGAAAATGCATATCTCAGCTGGACACCCAAAGATACCAAAGATATCGCAGTTGCCGCATGTCAAACGCACTGTGGAGTTCTGAAAACACCAGGAAACGTGTTTTTCGCATTCAGTAGCACGAAAACAGCGATTTCGGTGATTCTGCACATTTGTAACAACGGGATCATGTAGATTATCACTGAAAATGCATATCTCAGCTGGAAACCCAACGAAACCGAAGACATCGCAGTTTCCGCATGTCAAACGCACTGTGGAGTGCTGAAAACACCAGAAAACGTGTTTTATGCATTCAATATCACGAAAACAGCGGTTTCGGTGATTCTGCACACTTGTAACAGCAGGATAATGAAGACTATCACTGACAATGCATATCTCAGCCTGAAACCCAACTATACCGAAGGTATTTCTGTTTCCGCATGTCAAACGCACTGCGGAGTGCTGAAAACACCAGGAAACGTGTTTTTCGCATTCAATAGCACGAAAACAGCGGTTTCGGTGATTCTGCACACTTGTAACAGCAGGATAATGAAGATTATCACTGAAAATGCATATCTCAGCTGGAAACCCAACGAAACCGAAGATATCACAGTTTCCGCATGTCAAACGCAATGTGGAGTGCTGAAAACACCAGGAAACGTGTTTTTCGCATTCAATAGCACGAAAACAGCGATTTCGGTGTTTCTGCACAACTGTAACAGCAGAATCATGAATTTATCACTGAAAATGCATATCTCAGCTGGAAACCCAACGAAACCGAAGATATCGCAGTTTGCGCATGTCAAACGCACTGTGGAGTTCTGAAAACACCAGGAAACGTGTTTTATGCATTCAATATCACGAAAACAGCGGTTTCGGTGATTCTGCACACTTGTAACAGCAGGATAATGAAGACTATCACTGACAATGCATATCTCAGCTGGAAACCCAACTATACCGTAGATATTTCTGTTTCCGCATGTCAAACGCACTGCGGAGTGCTGAAAACACCAGGCAACGTGTTTTTCGCATTCAATAGCACGAAACCAGCGATTTCGGTGATTCTGCACACCTGTAAAAGCAGAATCATGTATTTATAACTGAAAATGCATATCTCAGCTGGACACCCAAAGATACCAAAGATATCGCAGTTGCCGCATGTCAAACGCACTGTGGAGTTCTGAAAACACCAGGAAACGTGTTTTTCGCATTCAGTAGCACGAAAACAGCGATTTCGGTGATTCTGCACAGTTGTAACAACGGGATCATGTAGATTATCACTGAAAATGCATATCTCAGCTGGAAACCCAACGAAACCGAAGACATCGCAGTTTCCGCATGTCAAACGCACTGCGGAGTGCTGAAAACACCAGGAAACGTGTTTTTCGCATTCAATAGCACGAAAACAGCGATTTCGGTGATTCTGCACACTTGTAACAGCAGGATAATGAAGATTATCACTGAAAATGCATATCTCAGCTGGAAACCCAACTATACCGTAGATATTTCTGTTTCCGCATGTCAAACGCACTGCGGAGAGCTGAAAACACCAGGAAACGTGTTTTTCGCATTCAATAGCACGAATCCAGCGATTTCGGTGATTCTGCACACCTGTAAAAGCAGAATCATGAATTTATCACTGAAAATGCATATCTCAGCTGGTAACCCAACGAAACCGAAGATATCACAGTTTCCGCATGTCAAACGCAATGTGGAGTGCTGAAAACACCAGGAAACGTGTTTTTCGCATTCAATAGCACGAAAACAGCGATTTCGGTGATTCTACACACTTGTAACAGCAGAATCATGAATTTATCACTGAAAATGCATATCTCGGCTGGAAACCCAACGAAACCGAAGATATCGCAGTTTCCGCATGTCAAACGCTCTGTGGAGTGCTGAAAACACCAGAAAACGTGATTCATGCATTCAATATCACGAAAACAGCGGTTTCGGTGATTCTGCACACTTGTAACAGCAGGATAATGAAGACTATCACTGACAATGCATATCTCAGCTGGAAACCCAACTATACCGAAGATATTTCTGTTTCCGCATGTCAAACGCACTGCGGAGTGCTGAAAACACCAGGAAACGTGTTTTTCGCATTCAATAGCACGAAACCAGCGATTTCGGTAATTCTGCACACCTGTAAAAGCAGGATAATTAAGATTATCACTGAAAATGCATATCTCAGCTGGAAACCCAACGAAACCGAAGATATCACAGTTTCCGCATGTCAAACGCAATGTGGAGTGCTGAAAACACCAGGAAACTTGTTTTTCGCATTCAATAGCACGAACACAGCGATTTCGGTGATTCAGCAAACTTGTAACAGCAGAATAATCAATTTATCACTGAAAATGCATATCTCAGCTGGAAACCCAACGAAACCGAAGATATCACAGTTTCCGCATGTCAAACGCAATGTGGAGTGCTGAAAACACCAGGAAACTTGTTTTTCGCATTCAATAGCACGAACACAGCGATTTCGGTGATTCAGCAAACTTGTAACAGCAGAATAATCAATTTATCACTGAAAATGCATATCTCAGCTGGAAACCCAACGAAACCGAAGATATACCAGGTTCCGCAAGTCAAACGCAATGTGGACCGCTCAAAAAACCAGGAAACGTTTTTTTCGCATTCAATAGCACGAAACCAGCGATTTCGGTGATTCTGCACACTTGTAACAGCAGGATAATTAAGATTATCACTGAAAATGCATATCTCAGCTGGAAACCCAACTATACCGAAGATATTTCAGTTTCCGCATGTCAATCGCACTGCGGAGTGCTGAAAACACCAGGAAACGTGTTTTTCGCATTCAATAGCACGAAACCAGCGATTTCGGTGATTCTGCACACTTGTAACAGCAGGATAATGAAGATTATCACTGAAAATGCATATCTCAGCTGGAAACCCAACGAAACCGAAGATATCACAGTTTCCGCATGTCAAACGCAATGTGGAGTGCTGAAACACTAGGAAACGTGTTTTTCGCATTCAATAGCACGAAAACAGCGATTTCGGTGTTTCTGCACAACTGTAACAGCAGAATCATGAATTTATCACTGAAAATGCATATCTCAGCTGGAAACCCAACGAAACCGAAGATATCGCAGTTTGCGCATGTCAAACGCACTGTGGAGTTCTGAAAACCCCAGGAAACGTGTTTTTCGCATTCAATAGCACGAAAACAGCGATTTCGGTGATTCTGCACACTTGTAACAGCAGGATAATGAAGATTATCACTGAAAATGCATATCTCAGCTGGAAACCCAACTATACCGTAGATATTTCTGTTTCCGCATGTCAAACGCACTGCGGAGAGCTGAAAACACCAGGAAACGTGTTTTTCGCATTCAATAGCACGAATCCAGCGATTTCGGTGATTCTGCACACCTGTAAAAGCAGAATCATGAATTTATCACTGAAAATGCATATCTCAGCTGGTAACCCAACGAAACCGAAGATATCACAGTTTCCGCATGTCAAACGCAATGTGGAGTGCTGAAAACACCAGGAAACGTGTTTTTCGCATTCAATAGCACGAAAACAGCGATTTCGGTGATTCTACACACTTGTAACAGCAGAATCATGAATTTATCACTGAAAATGCATATCTCGGCTGGAAACCCAACGAAACCGAAGATATCGCAGTTTCCGCATGTCAAACGCTCTGTGGAGTGCTGAAAACACCAGAAAACGTGATTCATGCATTCAATATCACGAAAACAGCGGTTTCGGTGATTCTGCACACTTGTAACAGCAGGATAATGAAGACTATCACTGACAATGCATATCTCAGCTGGAAACCCAACTATACCGAAGATATTTCTGTTTCCGCATGTCAAACGCACTGCGGAGTGCTGAAAACACCAGGAAACGTGTTTTTCGCATTCAATAGCACGAAACCAGCGATTTCGGTGATTCTGCACACCTGTAAAAGCAGAATCATGAGTTTATCACTGAAGATGCATATCTCAGCTGGAAACCCAAAGATACCAAAGATATCTCAGTTTCCGCATGTCAAACGCACTGTGGAGTTCTGAAAACACCAGGAAACGTGTTTTTCGCATTCTTTAGCACGCAAACAGCGATTTCGGTGATTCTGCACACTTGTAACAGCAGGATAATTAAGATTATCACTGAAAATGCATATCTCAGCTGGAAACCCAACGAAACCGAAGATATCACAGTTTCCGCATGTCAAACGCAATGTGGAGTGCTGAAAACACCAGGAAACTTGTTTTTCGCATTCAATAGCACGAACACAGCGATTTCGGTGATTCAGCAAACTTGTAACAGCAGAATAATCAATTTATCACTGAAAATGCATATCTCAGCTGGAAACCCAACGAAACCGAAGATATACCAGGTTCCGCAAGTCAAACGCAATGTGGAGCGCTCAAAAAACCAGGAAACGTTTTTTTCGCATTCAATAGCACGAAACCAGCGGTTTCGGTGATTCTGCACACTTGTAACAGCAGGATAATTAAGATTATCACTGAAAATGCATATCTCAGCTGGAAACCCAACTATACCGAAGATATTTCAGTTTCCGCATGTCAATCGCACTGCGGAGTACTGAAAACACCAGGAAACGTGTTTTTCTCATTCAATAGCACGAAACCAGCGATTTCGGTGATTCTGCACACTTGTAACAGCAGGATAATGAAGATTATCACTGAAAATGCATATCTCAGCTGGAAACCCAACGAAACCGAAGATATCACAGTTTCCGCATGTCAAACGCAATGTGGAGTGCTGAAAACACCAGGAAACGTGTTTTTCGCATTCAATAGCACGAAAACAGCGATTTCGGTGTTTCTGCACAACTGTAACAGCAGAATCATGAATTTATCACTGAAAATGCATATCTCAGCTGGAAACCCAACGAAACCGAAGATATCGCAGTTTGCGCATGTCAAACGCACTGTGGAGTTCTGAAAACCCCAGGAAACGTGTTTTTCGCATTCAGTAGCACGAAAACAGCGATTTCGGTGATTCTGCACATTTGTAACAACGGGATCATGTAGATTATCACTGAAAATGCATATCTCAGCTGGAAACCCAACGAAACCGAAGACATCGCAGTTTCCGCATGTCAAACGCACTGTGGAGTGCTGAAAACACCAGAAAACGTGTTTTTCGCATTCTTTAGCACGCAAACAGCGATTTCGGTGATTCTGCACACTTGTAACAGCAGGATAATTAAGATTATCACTGAAAATGCATATCTCAGATGGAAACCCAACTATACCGAAGATATTTCAGTTTCCGCATGTCAATCGCACTGCGGAGTGCTGAAAACACCAGGAAACGTGTTTTTCGCATTCAATAGCACGAAACCAGCGATTTCGGTGATTCTGCACACTTGTAACAGCAGGATAATGAAGACTATCACTGAAAATGCATATCTCAGCTGGAAACCCAACGAAACCGAAGATATCACAGTTTCCGCATGTCAAACGCAATGTGGAGTGCTGAAAACACCAGGAAACGTGTTTTTCGCATTCAATAGCACGAAAACAGCGATTTCGGTGTTTCTGCACAACTGTAACAGCAGAATCATGAATTTATCACTGAAAATGCATATCTCAGGTGGAAACCCAACGAAACCGAAGATATCGCAGTTTGCGCATGTCAAACGCACTGTGGAGTTCTGAAAACACCAGGAAACGTGTTTTTCGCATTCAGTAGCACGAAAACAGCGATTTCGGTGATTCTGCACACTTGTAACAACGGGATCATGTAGATTATCACTGAAACTGCATATCTCAGCTAGAAACCCAACGATTCCGAAGATATCGCGGTTTCCGCATGTCAAACGCACTGCCGAGTGCTGAAAACACCAGAAAACGTGTTTTTCGCATTCTTTAGCACGCAAACAGCGATTTCGGTGATTCTGCACACTTGTAACAGCAGGATAATTAAGATTATCACTGAAAATGCATATCTCAGCTGGAAACCCAACTATACCGAAGATATTTCAGTTTCCGCATGTCAATCGCACTGCGGAGTGCTGAAAACACCAGGAAACGTGTTTTTGGCATTCAATAGCACGAAACCAGCGATTTCGGTGATTCTGCACACTTGTAACAACGGGA
Organism: Anthophora plumipes; assembly: GCA_951804975.1. Classification (NCBI taxonomy): domain Eukaryota; kingdom Metazoa; phylum Arthropoda; class Insecta; order Hymenoptera; family Apidae; genus Anthophora; species Anthophora plumipes. Next base: position 2,205,709 of record CATORF010000226.1, read on the forward strand.
TCATGTAGATTATCACTGAAAATGCATAACTCAGCTAGAAACCCAACGATACCGAAGATATCGCGGTTTCCGCAAGTCAAACGCACTGTGGAGTGCTGAAAACACCAGAAAACGTGTTATATGCATTCAATATCACGAAAACAGCGGTTTCGGTGATTCTGCACACTTGTAACAGCAGGATAATGAAGACTATCACTGAAAATGCATATCTCAGCTGGAAACCCAACTATACCGATGATATTTCTGTTTCCGCATGTCAAACGCACTGCAGAGTGCTGAAAACACCAGGAAACGTGTTTTTCGCATTCAATAGCACGAAACCAGCGATTTCGGTGATTCTGCTCACCTGTAAAAGCAGAATCATGAGTTTATCACAGAAGATGCATATCTCAGCTGGAAACCCAAAGATACCAAAGATATCTCAGTTTCCGCATGTCAAACGCACTGTGGAGTTCTGAAAACACCAGGAAACGTGTTCTTCGCATTCAATAGCACGAAAACAGAGATTTCGGTGATTCTGCAAACTTGAAACAGCAGAATCATGAATTTATCACTGAAAATGCATATCTCAGCTGGAAACCCAACGAAACCGAAGATATCACAGTTTCCGCAAGTCAAACGCAATGTGGAGCGCTCAAAACACCAGGAAACTTGTTTTTCGCATTCAATAGCACGAACACAGCGATTTCGGTGATTCAGCAAACTTGAAACAGCAGAATAATCAATTTATCACTGAAAATGCATATCTCAGCTGGAAACCCAACGAAACCGAAGATATACCAGTTTCCGCAAGTCACACGCAATGTGGAGCGCTCAAAACACCAGGAAACGTTTTTTTCGCATTCAATAGCACGAAACCAGCGATTTCGATGATTCTGCACACCTGTAAAAGCAGAATCATGAATTTATCACTGAAAATGCATACCTCAGCTGGAAACCAAACGAAACCGTAGATATCGCAGTTTGCGCATGTTAAACGCACTGTGGAGTTCTGAAAACACCAAGAAACGTGTTTTTCGCATTCAATAGCACGAAAACAGCGATTTCGGTGATTCTGCACACATGTAACAGCAGAATCATGAATTTATCACTGAAAATGCATATCTCAGCTGGAAACCCAACGAAACCGAAGATATCGCAGTTTCCGCATGTTAAACGCACTGTGGAGTTCTGAAAACACCAGAAAACGTGTTTCTCGCATTCAATAGCACGAAACCAGCGATTTCGGTGATTCTGCACACCTGTAAAAGCAGAATCATGAATTTATCACTGAAAATGCATATCTCAGCTGGAAACCCAACGAAACCGTAGATATCGCGGTTTCCGCATGTCAAACGCACTGCCGAGTGCTGAAAACACCAGAAAACGTGTTTTTCGCATTCAATAGCACGAAAACAGCGAATTCGGTGATTCTGCACACTTGTAACAGCAGGATAATTAAGATTATCACTGAAAATGCATATCTCAGCTGGAAACCCAACGAAACCGAAGATATCGCAGTTTCCGTATGTCAAACGCACTGTGGAGTGCTGAAAACACCAGAAAACGTGTTTTATGCATTCAATATCACGAAAACAGCCGTTTCGGTGATTCTGCACACTTGTAATAGTAGGATAATGAAGATTATCACTGAATATGCATATCTCAGCTGGAAACCCAACTATACCGCTGATATTTCTGTTTCCGCATGTCAAACGCACTGCGGAGTGCTGAAAACACCAGGAAACGTGTTTTTCGCATTCAGTAGCACGAAAACAGCGATTTCGGTGATTCTGCACACTTGTAACAACGGGATCATGTAGATTATCACTGAAACTGCATATCTCAGCTAGAAACCCAACGATTCCGAAGATATCGCGGTTTCCGCATGTCAAACGCACTGCCGAGTGCTGAAAACACCAGAAAACGTGTTTTTCGCATTCTTTAGCACGCAAACAGCGATTTCGGTGATTCTGCACACTTGTAACAGCAGGATAATTAAGATTATCACTGAAAATGCATATCTCAGCTGGAAACCCAACTATACCGAAGATATTTCAGTTTCCGCATGTCAATCGCACTGCGGAGTGCTGAAAACACCAGGAAACGTGTTTTTCGCATTCAATAGCACGAAACCAGCGATTTCTGTGATTCTGCACACTTGTAACAGCAGGATAATGAAGACTATCACTGAAAATGCATATCTCAGCTGGAAACCCAGCTATACCGAAGATATTTCTGTTTCCGCATGTCAAACGCTCTGCGGAGTGCTGAAAACACCAGGAAACGTGTTTTTCGCATTCAATAGCACGAAACCAGCGATTTCGGTGATTCTGCACACTTGTAACAACGGGATCATGTAGATTATCACTGAAAATGCATAACTCAGCTAGAAACCCAACGATACCGAAGATATCGCGGTTTCCGCAAGTCAAACGCACTGTGGAGTGCTGAAAACACCAGAAAACGTGTTATATGCATTCAATATCACGAAAACAGCGGTTTCGGTGATTCTGCACACTTGTAACAGCAGGATAATGAAGACTATCACTGAAAATGCATATCTCAGCTGGAAACCCAACTATACCGATGATATTTCTGTTTCCGCATGTCAAACGCACTGCAGAGTGCTGAAAACACCAGGAAACGTGTTTTTCGCATTCAATAGCACGAAACCAGCGATTTCGGTGATTCTGCTCACCTGTAAAAGCAGAATCATGAGTTTATCACAGAAGATGCATATCTCAGCTGGAAACCCAAAGATACCAAAGATATCTCAGTTTCCGCATGTCAAACGCACTGTGGAGTTCTGAAAACACCAGGAAACGTGTTCTTCGCATTCAATAGCACGAAAACAGAGATTTCGGTGATTCTGCAAACTTGAAACAGCAGAATCATGAATTTATCACTGAAAATGCATATCTCAGCTGGAAACCCAACGAAACCGAAGATATCACAGTTTCCGCAAGTCAAACGCAATGTGGAGCGCTCAAAACACCAGGAAACTTGTTTTTCGCATTCAATAGCACGAACACAGCGATTTCGGTGATTCAGCAAACTTGAAACAGCAGAATAATCAATTTATCACTGAAAATGCATATCTCAGCTGGAAACCCAACGAAACCGAAGATATACCAGTTTCCGCAAGTCAAACGCAATGTGGAGCGCTCAAAACACCAGGAAACGTTTTTTTCGCATTCAATAGCACGAAACCAGCGATTTCGATGATTCTGCACACCTGTAAAAGCAGAATCATGAATTTATCACTGAAAATGCATACCTCAGCTGGAAACCAAACGAAACCGTAGATATCGCAGTTTGCGCATGTTAAACGCACTGTGGAGTTCTGAAAACACCAAGAAACGTGTTTTTCGCATTCAATAGCACGAAAACAGCGATTTCGGTGATTCTGCACACATGTAACAGCAGAATCATGAATTTATCACTGAAAATGCATATCTCAGCTGGAAACCCAACGAAACCGAAGATATCGCAGTTTCCGCATGTTAAACGCACTGTGGAGTTCTGAAAACACCAGAAAACGTGTTTCTCGCATTCAATAGCACGAAACCAGCGATTTCGGTGATTCTGCACACCTGTAAAAGCAGAATCATGAATTTATCACTGAAAATGCATATCTCAGCTGGAAACCCAACGAAACCGTAGATATCGCGGTTTCCGCATGTCAAACGCACTGCCGAGTGCTGAAAACACCAGAAAACGTGTTTTTCGCATTCAATAGCACGAAAACAGCGATTTCGGTGATTCTGCACACTTGTAACAGCAGGATAATTAAGATTATCACTGAAAATGCATATCTCAGCTGGAAACCCAACGAAACCGAAGATATCGCAGTTTCCGTATGTCAAACGCACTGTGGAGTGCTGAAAACACCAGAAAACGTGTTTTATGCATTCAATATCACGAAAACAGCCGTTTCGGTGATTCTGCACACTTGTAATAGTAGGATAATGAAGATTATCACTGAATATGCATATCTCAGCTGGAAACCCAACTATACCGCTGATATTTCTGTTTCCGCATGTCAAACGCACTGCGGAGTGCTGAAAACACCAGGAAACGTGTTTTTCGCATTCAGTAGCACGAAAACAGCGATTTCGGTGATTCTGCACACTTGTAACAACGGGATCATGTAGATTATCACTGAAACTGCATATCTCAGCTAGAAACCCAACGATTCCGAAGATATCGCGGTTTCCGCATGTCAAACGCACTGCCGAGTGCTGAAAACACCAGAAAACGTGTTTTTCGCATTCTTTAGCACGCAAACAGCGATTTCGGTGATTCTGCACACTTGTAACAGCAGGATAATTAAGATTATCACTGAAAATGCATATCTCAGCTGGAAACCCAACTATACCGAAGATATTTCAGTTTCCGCATGTCAATCGCACTGCGGAGTGCTGAAAACACCAGGAAACGTGTTCTTCGCATTCAATAGCACGAAAACAGAGATTTCGGTGATTCTGCAAACTTGAAACAGCAGAATCATGAATTTATCACTGAAAATGCATATCTCAGCTGGAAACCCAACGAAACCGAAGATATCACAGTTTCCGCAAGTCAAACGCAATGTGGAGCGCTCAAAACACCAGGAAACTTGTTTTTCGCATTCAATAGCACGAACACAGCGATTTCGGTGATTCAGCAAACTTGAAACAGCAGAATAATCAATTTATCACTGAAAATGCATATCTCAGCTGGAAACCCAACGAAACCGAAGATATACCAGTTTCCGCAAGTCAAACGCAATGTGGAGCGCTCAAAACACCAGGAAACGTTTTTTTCGCATTCAATAGCACGAAACCAGCGATTTCGATGATTCTGCACACCTGTAAAAGCAGAATCATGAATTTATCACTGAAAATGCATACCTCAGCTGGAAACCAAACGAAACCGTAGATATCGCAGTTTGCGCATGTTAAACGCACTGTGGAGTTCTGAAAACACCAAGAAACGTGTTTTTCGCATTCAATAGCACGAAAACAGCGATTTCGGTGATTCTGCACACATGTAACAGCAGAATCATGAATTTATCACTGAAAATGCATATCTCAGCTGGAAACCCAACGAAACCGAAGATATCGCAGTTTCCGCATGTTAAACGCACTGTGGAGTTCTGAAAACACCAGAAAACGTGTTTCTCGCATTCAATAGCACGAAACCAGCGATTTCGGTGATTCTGCACACCTGTAAAAGCAGAATCATGAATTTATCACTGAAAATGCATATCTCAGCTGGAAACCCAACGAAACCGTAGATATCGCGGTTTCCGCATGTCAAACGCACTGCCGAGTGCTGAAAACACCAGAAAACGTGTTTTTCGCATTCAATAGCACGAAAACAGCGATTTCGGTGATTCTGCACACTTGTAACAGCAGGATAATTAAGATTATCACTGAAAATGCATATCTCAGCTGGAAACCCAACGAAACCGAAGATATCGCAGTTTCCGTATGTCAAACGCACTGTGGAGTGCTGAAAACACCAGAAAACGTGTTTTATGCATTCAATATCACGAAAACAGCCGTTTCGGTGATTCTGCACACTTGTAATAGTAGGATAATGAAGATTATCACTGAATATGCATATCTCAGCTGGAAACCCAACTATACCGCTGATATTTCTGTTTCCGCATGTCAAACGCACTGCGGAGTGCTGAAAACACCAGGAAACGTGTTTTTCGCATTCAGTAGCACGAAAACAGCGATTTCGGTGATTCTGCACACTTGTAACAACGGGATCATGTAGATTATCACTGAAACTGCATATCTCAGCTAGAAACCCAACGATTCCGAAGATATCGCGGTTTCCGCATGTCAAACGCACTGCCGAGTGCTGAAAACACCAGAAAACGTGTTTTTCGCATTCTTTAGCACGCAAACAGCGATTTCGGTGATTCTGCACACTTGTAACAGCAGGATAATTAAGATTATCACTGAAAATGCATATCTCAGCTGGAAACCCAACTATACCGAAGATATTTCAGTTTCCGCATGTCAATCGCACTGCGGAGTGCTGAAAACACCAGGAAACGTGTTTTTCGCATTCAATAGCACGAAACCAGCGATTTCTGTGATTCTGCACACTTGTAACAGCAGGATAATGAAGACTATCACTGAAAATGCATATCTCAGCTGGAAACCCAGCTATACCGAAGATATTTCTGTTTCCGCATGTCAAACGCTCTGCGGAGTGCTGAAAACACAAGGAAACGTGTTTTTGGCATTCAATAGCACGAAACCAGCGATTTCGGTGATTCTGCACACTTGTGACAACGGGATCATGTAGATTATCACTGAAAATGCATAACTCAGCTAGAAACCCAACGATACCGAAGATATCGCGGTTTCCGCAAGTCAAACGCACTGTGGAGTGCTGAAAACACCAGAAAACGTGTTATATGCATTCAATATCACGAAAACAGCGGTTTCGGTGATTCTGCACACTTGTAACAGCAGGATAATGAAGACTATCACTGAAACTGCATATCTCAGCTAGAAACCCAACGATTCCGAAGATATCGCGGTTTCCGCATGTCAAACGCACTGCCGAGTGCTGAAAACACCAGAAAACGTGTTTTTCGCATTCTTTAGCACGCAAACAGCGATTTCGGTGATTCTGCACACTTGTAACAGCAGGATAATTAAGATTATCACTGAAAATGCATATCTCAGCTGGAAACCCAACTATACCGAAGATATTTCAGTTTCCGCATGTCAATCGCACTGCGGAGTGCTGAAAACACCAGGAAACGTGTTCTTCGCATTCAATAGCACGAAAACAGAGATTTCGGTGATTCTGCAAACTTGAAACAGCAGAATCATGAATTTATCACTGAAAATGCATATCTCAGCTGGAAACCCAACGAAACCGAAGATATCACAGTTTCCGCAAGTCAAACGCAATGTGGAGCGCTCAAAACACCAGGAAACTTGTTTTTCGCATTCAATAGCACGAACACAGCGATTTCGGTGATTCAGCAAACTTGAAACAGCAGAATAATCAATTTATCACTGAAAATGCATATCTCAGCTGGAAACCCAACGAAACCGAAGATATACCAGTTTCCGCAAGTCAAACGCAATGTGGAGCGCTCAAAACACCAGGAAACGTTTTTTTCGCATTCAATAGCACGAAACCAGCGATTTCGATGATTCTGCACACCTGTAAAAGCAGAATCATGAATTTATCACTGAAAATGCATACCTCAGCTGGAAACCAAACGAAACCGTAGATATCGCAGTTTGCGCATGTTAAACGCACTGTGGAGTTCTGAAAACACCAAGAAACGTGTTTTTCGCATTCAATAGCACGAAAACAGCGATTTCGGTGATTCTGCACACATGTAACAGCAGAATCATGAATTTATCACTGAAAATGCATATCTCAGCTGGAAACCCAACGAAACCGAAGATATCGCAGTTTCCGCATGTTAAACGCACTGTGGAGTTCTGAAAACACCAGAAAACGTGTTTCTCGCATTCAATAGCACGAAACCAGCGATTTCGGTGATTCTGCACACCTGTAAAAGCAGAATCATGAATTTATCACTGAAAATGCATATCTCAGCTGGAAACCCAACGAAACCGTAGATATCGCGGTTTCCGCATGTCAAACGCACTGCCGAGTGCTGAAAACACCAGAAAACGTGTTTTTCGCATTCAATAGCACGAAAACAGCGATTTCGGTGATTCTGCACACTTGTAACAGCAGGATAATTAAGATTATCACTGAAAATGCATATCTCAGCTGGAAACCCAACGAAACCGAAGATATCGCAGTTTCCGTATGTCAAACGCACTGTGGAGTGCTGAAAACACCAGAAAACGTGTTTTATGCATTCAATATCACGAAAACAGCCGTTTCGGTGATTCTGCACACTTGTAATAGTAGGATAATGAAGATTATCACTGAATATGCATATCTCAGCTGGAAACCCAACTATACCGCTGATATTTCTGTTTCCGCATGTCAAACGCACTGCGGAGTGCTGAAAACACCAGGAAACGTGTTTTTCGCATTCAATAGCACGAAACCAGCGATTTCGGTGATTCTGCTCACCTGTAAAAGCAGAATCAAGTATTTATCACTGAAAATGCATATCTCAGCTGGAAACCCAACGAAACCGAAGATATCACAGTTTCCGCATGTCAAACGCAATGTGGAGTGCTGAAAACACCAGGAAACGTGTTTTTCGCATTCAATAGCACGAAAACAGCGATTTCGGTGTTTCTGCACAACTGTAAAGCAGAATCATGAATTTATCACTGAAAATGCATATCTCAGCTGGAAACCCAACGAAACCGAAGATATCGCAGTTTGCGCATGTCAAACGCACTGTGGAGTTCTGAAAACACCAGGAAACGTGTTTTATGCATTCAATATCACGAAAACAGCGGTTTCGGTGATTCTGCACACTTGTAACAGCAGGATAATGAAGACTATCACTGACAATGCATATCTCAGCTGGAAACCCAACTATGCCGTAGATATTTCTGTTTCCGCATGTCAAACGCACTGCGGAGTGCTGAAAACACCAGGAAACGTGTTTTTCGCATTCAATAGCACGAAACCAGCGATTTCGGTGATTCTGCACACCTGTAAAAGCAGAATCATGTATTTATCACTGAAAATGCATATCTCAGCTGGACACCCAACGAAACCGAAGATATCGCAGTTTCCGCATGTCAAACGCACTGCGGAGTGCTGAAAACACCAGGAAACGTGTTTTTCGCATTCAATAGCACGAAACCAGCGATTTCGGTGATTCTGCACACCTGTAAAAACAGAATCATGAATTTATCACTGAAAATGCATATCTCAGCTGGAAACCCAACGAAACCGAAGATATCGCAGTTTGCGCATGTCAAACGCACTGTGGAGTTCTGAAAACACCAGGAAACGTGTTTTATGCATTCAATATCACGAAAACAGCGGTTTCGGTGATTCTGCACACTTGTAACAGCAGGATAATGAAGACTATCACTGACAATGCATATCTCAGCTGGAAACCCAACTATACCGTAGATATTTCTGTTTCCGCATGTCAAACGCACTGCGGAGTGCTGAAAACACCAGGAAACGTGTTTTTCGCATTCAATAGCACGAAACCAGCGATTTCGGTGATTCTGCACACCTGTAAAAGCAGAATCATGTATTTATCACTGAAAATGCATATCTCAGCTGGAAACCCAACTATACCGATGATATTTCTGTTTCCGCATGTCAAACGCACTGCAGAGTGCTGAAAACACCACGAAACGTGTTTTTCGCATTCAATAGCACGAAACCAGCGATTTCGGTGATTCTGCTCACCTGTAAAAGCAGAATCATGAGTTTATCACAGAAGATGCATATCTCAGCTGGAAACCCAAAGATACCAAAGATATCTCAGTTTCCGCATGTCAAACGCACTGTGGAGTTCTGAAAACACCAGGAAACGTGTTCTTCGCATTCAATAGCACGAAAACAGAGATTTCGGTGATTCTGCAAACTTGAAACAGCAGAATCATGAATTTATCACTGAAAATGCATATCTCAGCTGGAAACCCAACGAAACCGAAGATATCACAGTTTCCGCAAGTCAAACGCAATGTGGAGCGCTCAAAACACCAGGAAACTTGTTTTTCGCATTCAATAGCACGAACACAGCGATTTCGGTGATTCAGCAAACTTGAAACAGCAGAATAATCAATTTATCACTGAAAATGCATATCTCAGCTGGAAACCCAACGAAACCGAAGATATACCAGTTTCCGCAAGTCAAACGCAATGTGGAGCGCTCAAAACACCAGGAAACGTTTTTTTCGCATTCAATAGCACGAAACCAGCGATTTCGATGATTCTGCACACCTGTAAAAGCAGAATCATGAATTTATCACTGAAAATGCATACCTCAGCTGGAAACCAAACGAAACCGTAGATATCGCAGTTTGCGCATGTTAAACGCACTGTGGAGTTCTGAAAACACCAAGAAACGTGTTTTTCGCATTCAATAGCACGAAAACAGCGATTTCGGTGATTCTGCTCACCTGTAAAAGCAGAATCAAGTATTTATCACTGAAAATGCATATCTCAGCTGGAAACCCAACGAAACCGAAGACATCGCAGTTTCCGCATGTCAAACGCACTGCGGAGTGCTGAAAACACCAGGAAACGTGTTTTTCGCATTCAATAGCACGAATCCAGCGATTTCGGTGATTCTGCACACCTGTAAAAGCAGAATCATGAATTTATCACTAAAAATGCATATCTCGGCTGGAAACCCAACGAAACCGAAGATATCGCAGTTTCCGCATGTCAAACGCACTGCGGAGTGCTGAAAACACCAGGAAACGTGTTTTTCGCATTCAATAGCACGAAACCAGCGATTTCGGTGATTCTGCACACCTGTAAAAGCAGAATCATGAGTTTATCACTGAAGATGCATATCTCAGCTGGAAACCCAAAGATACCAAAGATATCTCAGTTTCCGCATGTCAAACGCACTGTGGAGTTCTGAAAACACCAGGAAACGTGTTCTTCGCATTCAATAGCACGAAAACAGAGATTTCGGTGATTCTGCAAACTTGAAACAGCAGAATCATGAATTTATCACTGAAAATGCATATCTCAGCTGGAAACCCAACGAAACCGAAGATATCACAGTTTCCGCAAGTCAAACGCAATGTGGAGCGCTCAAAACACCAGGAAACTTGTTTTTCGCTTTCAATAGCACGAACACAGCGATTTCGGTGATTCAGCAAACTTGAAACAGCAGAATCATGAATTTATCACTGAAAATGCATATCTCAGCTGGAAACCCAACGAAACCGAAGATATCACAGTTTCCGCATGCCAAACGCAATGTGGAGTGCTGAAAACACCAGGAAACGTGTTTTTCGCATTCAATAGCACGAAAACAGCGATTTCGGTGATTCTGCATACTTCTCACAGAAGAATATCCAAGATTATCATAGATAATGCATGTCGCAGCTGGCAACCCCACGAAAACGAAGATATCGCGGCTTCCGCAAATCAAACGCACTGTGGAGTGCTGAAAACACCAGGAAACGTGTTTTTCGCATTCAATAGCACGAAAACCGCGATTTCGGTGATTCTGCAAACTTGAAACAGCAGAATCATGAATTTATCACTGAAAATGCATATCTCAGCTGGAAACCCAACGAAACCGAAGATATCACAGTTTCCGCAAGTCAAACGCAATGTGGAGCGCTCAAAACACCAGGAAACTTGTTTTTCGCATTCAATAGCACGAAAACAGCGGTTTCGGTGATTCTGCACACTTGTAACAGCAGGGTAATGAAGATTATCACTGAAAATGCATATCTCAGCTGGAAACCCAACGAAACCGAAGATATCACAGTTTCCGCATGTCAAACGCAATGTGGAGTGCTGAAAACACCAGGAAACGTGATTTTCGCATTCAATAGCACGAAAACAGCGATTTCGGTGTTTCTGCACAACTGTAACAGCAGAATCATGAATTTATCACTGAAAATGCATATCTCAGCTGGAAACCCAACGAAACCGAAGATATCGCAGTTTGCGCATGTCAAACGCACTGTGGAGTTCTGAAAACACCAGGAAACGTGTTTTTCGCATTCAGTAGCACGAAAACAGCGATTTCGGTGATTCTGCACATTTGTAACAACGGGATCATGTAGATTATCACTGAAAATGCATATCTCAGCTGGAAACCCAACGAAACCGAAGACATCGCAGTTTCCGCATGTCAAACGCACTGTGGAGTGCTGAAAACACCAGAAAACGTGTTTTATGCATTCAATATCACGAAAACAGCGGTTTCGGTGATTCTGCACACTTGTAACAGCAGGATAATGAAGACTATCACTGACAATGCATATCTCAGCTGGAAACCCAACTATACCGTAGATATTTCTGTTTCCGCATGTCAAACGCACTGCGGAGTGCTGAAAACACCAGGAAACGTGTTTTTCGCATTCAATAGCACGAAACCAGCGATTTCGGTGATTCTGCACACCTGTAAAAGCAGAATCATGTATTTATCACTGAAAATGCATATCTCAGCTGGACACCCAAAGATACCAAAGATATCGCAGTTTCCGCATGTTAAACGCACTGTGGAGTTCTGAAAACACCAGAAAACGTGTTTCTCGCATTCAATAGCACGAAACCAGCGATTTCGGTGATTCTGCACACCTGTAAAAGCAGAATCATGAATTTATCACTGAAAATGCATATCTCAGCTGGAAACCCAACGAAACCGTAGATATCGCGGTTTCCGCATGTCAAACGCACTGCCGAGTGCTGAAAACACCCGAAAACGTGTTTTTCGCATTCAATAGCACGAAAACAGCGATTTCGGTGATTCTGCACACTTGTAACAGCAGGATAATTAAGATTATCACTGAAAATGCATATCTCAGCTGGAAACCCAACGAAACCGAAGATATCGCAGTTTCCGTATGTCAAACGCACTGTGGAGTGCTGAAAACACCAGAAAACGTGTTTTATGCATTCAATATCACGAAAACAGCCGTTTCGGTGATTCTGCACACTTGTAATAGTAGGATAATGAAGATTATCACTGAATATGCATATCTCAGCTGGAAACCCAACTATACCGCTGATATTTCTGTTTCCGCATGTCAAACGCACTGCGGAGTGCTGAAAACACCAGGAAACGTGTTTTTCGCATTCAATAGCACGAAACCAGCGATTTCGGTGATTCTGCTCACCTGTAAAAGCAGAATCAAGTATTTATCACTGAAAATGCATATCTCAGCTGGAAACCCAACGAAACCGAAGATATCACAGTTTCCGCATGTCAAACGCAATGTGGAGTGCTGAAAACACCAGGAAACGTGTTTTTCGCATTCAATTGCACGAAAACAGCGATTTCGGTGTTTCTGCACAACTGTAAAGCAGAATCATGAATTTATCACTGAAAATGCATATCTCAGCTGGAAACCCAACGAAACCGAAGATATCGCAGTTTGCGCATGTCAAACGCACTGTGGAGTTCTGAAAACACCAGGAAACGTGTTTTATGCATTCAATATCACGAAAACAGCGGTTTCGGTGATTCTGCACACTTGTAACAGCAGGATAATGAAGACTATCACTGACAATGCATATCTCAGCTGGAAACCCAACTATACCGTAGATATTTCTGTTTCCGCATGTCAAACGCACTGCGGAGTGCTGAAAACACCAGGAAACGTGTTTTTCGCATTCAATAGCACGAAACCAGCGATTTCGGTGATTCTGCACACCTGTAAAAGCAGAATCATGTATTTATCACTGAAAATGCATATCTCAGCTGGACACCCAAAGATACCAAAGATATCGCAGTTGCCGCATGTCAAACGCACTGTGGAGTTCTGAAAACACCAGGAAACGTGTTTTTCGCATTCAGTAGCACGAAAACAGCGATTTCGGTGATTCTGCACATTTGTAACAACGGGATCATGTAGATTATCACTGAAAATGCATATCTCAGCTGGAAACCCAACGAAACCGAAGACATCGCAGTTTCCGCATGTCAAACGCACTGCGGAGTGCTGAAAACACCAGGAAACGTGTTTTTCGCATTCAATAGCACGAAACCAGCGATTTCGGTGATTCTGCACACCTGTAAAAGCAGAATCATGAGTTTATCACTGAAGATGCATATCTCAGCTGGAAACCCAAAGATACCAAAGATATCTCAGTTTCCGCATGTCAAACGCACTGTGGAGTTCTGAAAACACCAGGAAACGTGTTCTTCGCATACAATAGCACGAAAACAGAGATTTCGGTGATTCTGCAAACTTGAAACAGCAGAATCATGAATTTATCACTGAAAATGCATATCTCAGCTGGAAACCCAACGAAACCGAAGACATCGCAGTTTCCGCATGTCAAACGCACTGTGGAGTGCTGAAAACACCAGAAAACGTGTTTTATGCATTCAATATCACGAAAACAGCGGTTTCGGTGATTCTGCACACTTGTAACAGCAGGATAATGAAGACTATCACTGACAATGCATATCTCAGCTGGAAACCCAACTATACCGTAGATATTTCTGTTTCCGCATGTCAAACGCACTGCGGAGTGCTGAAAACACCAGGAAACGTGTTTTTCGCATTCAATAGCACGAAACCAGCGATTTCGGTGATTCTGCACACCTGTAAAAGCAGAATCATGTATTTATCACTGAAAATGCATATCTCAGCTGGACACCCAAAGATACCAAAGATATCGCAGTTTCCGCATGTTAAACGCACTGTGGAGTTCTGAAAACACCAGAAAACGTGTTTCTCGCATTCAATAGCACGAAACCAGCGATTTCGGTGATTCTGCACACCTGTAAAAGCAGAATCATGAATTTATCACTGAAAATGCATATCTCAGCTGGAAACCCAACGAAACCGTAGATATCGCGGTTTCCGCATGTCAAACGCACTGCCGAGTGCTGAAAACACCAGAAAACGTGTTTTTCGCATTCAATAGCACGAAAACAGCGATTTCGGTGATTCTGCACACTTGTAACAGCAGGATAATTAAGATTATCACTGAAAATGCATATCTCAGCTGGAAACCCAACGAAACCGAAGATATCGCAGTTTCCGTATGTCAAACGCACTGTGGAGTGCTGAAAACACCAGAAAACGTGTTTTATGCATTCAATATCACGAAAACAGCCGTTTCGGTGATTCTGCACACTTGTAATAGTAGGATAATGAAGATTATCACTGAATATGCATATCTCAGCTGGAAACCCAACTATACCGCTGATATTTCTGTTTCCGCATGTCAAACGCACTGCGGAGTGCTGAAAACACCAGGAAACGTGTTTTTCGCATTCAATAGCACGAAACCAGCGATTTCGGTGATTCTGCTCACCTGTAAAAGCAGAATCAAGTATTTATCACTGAAAATGCATATCTCAGCTGGAAACCCAACGAAACCGAAGATATCACAGTTTCCGCATGTCAAACGCAATGTGGAGTGCTGAAAACACCAGGAAACGTGTTTTTCGCATTCAATAGCACGAAAACAGCGATTTCGGTGTTTCTGCACAACTGTAAAGCAGAATCATGAATTTATCACTGAAAATGCATATCTCAGCTGGAAACCCAAAGATACCAAAGATATCGCAGTTTCCGCATGTCAAACGCACTGTGGAGTTCTGAAAACACCAGGAAACGTGTTTTTCGCATTCAGTAGCACGAAAACAGCGATTTCGGTGATTCCGCACACTTGCAACAACGGGATCATGTAGATTATCACTGAAAATGCATATCTCAGCTGGAAACCCAACGAAACCGAAGATATCGCAGTTTCCGCATGTCAAACGCACTGTGGAGTGCTGAAAACACCAGGAAACGTGTTTTTCGCATTCAATAGCACGAAAACAGCGATTTCGGTGATTCTGCACACATGTAACAGCAGAATCATGAATTTATCACTGAAAATGCATATCTCAGCTGGAAACCCAACGAAACGGAAGACATCACAGTTTCCGCATGTCAAACGCAATGTGGAGTGCTGAAAACACCAGGAAACGTGTTTTTCGCATTCAATAGCACGAAAACAGCGATTTCGGTGATTCTGCATACATCTCACAGAAGAATATCCAAGATTATCATAGATAATGCATGTCGCAGCTGGCAACCCCACGTAAACGAAGATATCGCGGTTTCCGCAAATCAAACGCACTGTGGAGTGCTGAAAACACCAGGAAACTTGTTTTTCGCATTCAATATCACGAAAACAGCGGTTTCGGTGATTCTGCACACTTGTAACAGCAGGATAATGAAGACTATCACTGACAATGCATATCCCAGCTGGAAACCCAACTATACCGAAGATATTTCTGTTTCCGCATGTCAAACGCACTGCGGAGTGCTGAAAACACCAGGAAACGTGTTTTTCGCATTCAATAGCACGAAGCCAGCGATTTCGGTGATTCTGCACACCTGTAAAAGCAGAATCATGAATTTATCACTGAAAATGCATATCTCAGCTGGAAACCCAAAGATACCAAAGAATATCGCAGTTTCCGCTTGTCAATCGCACTGTGGAGTTCTGAAAACACCAGGAAACGTGTTTTTCGCATTCAATAGCACGAAAACAGCGATTTCGGTGATTCTGCAAACTTGAAACAGCAGAATCATGAATTTATCACTGAAAATGCATATCTCAGCTGGAAACCCAACGAAACCGAAGATATCACAGTTTCCGCAAGTCAAACGCAATGTGGAGTGCTGAAAACACCAGGAAACGTGTTTTTCGCATTCAATAGCACGAAGCCAGCGATTTCGGTGATTGTGCACACCTGCAAAAGCAGAATCATGAATTTATCACTGAAAATGCATAACTCAGCTGGAAACCCAAAGATACCAAAGATATCGCAGTTTCCGCATGTCAAACGCACTGTGGAGTTCTGAAAACACCAGGAAACGTGTTTTTCGCATTCAGTAGCACGAAAACAGCGATTTCGGTGATTCCGCACACTTGCAACAACGGGATCATGTAGATTATCACTGAAAATGCATATCTCAGCTGGAAACCCAACGAAACCGAAGATATCGCAGTTTCCGCATGTCAAACGCAATGTGGAGTGCTGAAAACACCAGGAAACGTGTTTTTCGCATTCAATAGCACGAAAACAGCGATTTCGGTGATTCTGCATACTTCTCACAGAAGAATATCCAAGATTATCATAGATAATGCATGTCGCAGCTGGCAACCCCACGAAAACGAAGATATCGCGGTTTCCGCAAATCAAACGCACTGTGGAGTGCTGAAAACACCAGGAAACGTGTTTTTCGCATTCAATAGCACGAAAACAGCGATTTCGGTGATTCTGCAAACTTGAAACAGCAGAATCATGAATTTATCACTGAAAAAGCATATCTCAGCTGGAAACCCAACGAACCCGAAGATATCACAGTTTCCGCAAGTCAAACGCAATGTGGAGTGCTCAAAACACCAGGAAACTTGTTTTTCGCATTCAATAGCACGAACACAGCGATTTCGGTGATTCTGCAAACTTGAAACAGCAGAATCATGAATTTATCACTGAAAATGCATATCTCAGCTGGAAACCCAACGAAACCGAAGATATCACAGTTTCCGCAAGTCAAACGCAATGTGGAGTGCGGAAAACACCAGGAAACGTGTTTTTCGCATTCAATAGCACGAACACAGCGATTTCGGTGATTCTGCAATCTTGAAACAGCAGCATCATGAATTTATCACTGAAAATGCATATCTCAGCTGGAAACCCAACGAAACCGAAGATATCACAGTTTCCGCATGTCAAACGCAATGTGGAGTGCAGAAAACACCAGGAAACGTGTTTTTCGCATTCAATAGCACGAACACAGCGATTTCGGTGATTCTGCAAACTTGAAACAGCAGAATCATGAATTTATCACTGAAAATGAATATCTCAGCTGGAAAAACCAACGAAACCGTAGATATCGCGGTTTCCGCATGTCAAACGCACTGTCGAGGGCTGAAAACACCAGAAAACGTGTTTTTCGCATTCAATAGCACGAAAACAGCGATTTCGGTGATTCTGCAAACTTGAAACAGCAGAATCATGAATTTATCTCTGTAAATGCATATCTCAGCTGGAAACCCAACGAAACCGAAGATATCACAGTTTCCGCAAGTCAAACGCAATGTGGAGTGCTGAAAACACCAGGAAACGTGTTTTTCGCATTCAATAGCACGAACACAGCGATTTCGGTGTTTCTGCAATCTTGAAACAGCAGAATCATGAATTTATCACTGAAAATGCATATCTCAGCTGGAAACCCAACGAAACCGAAGATGTCACAGTTTCCGCATGTCAAACGCAATGTGGAGTGCAGAAAACACCAGGAAACGTGTTATTCGCATGCAATAGCACGAAAACAGCGATTTCGGTGATTCTGCAAACTTGAAACAGCAGAATCATGAATTTATCACTGAAAATGAATATCTCAGCTGGAAAAACCAACGAAACCGTAGATATCGCGGTTTCCGCATGTCAAACGCACTGTCGAGTGCTGAAAACACCAGAAAACGTGTTTTTCGCTTTCAATAGCACGAAAACAGCGATTTCGGTGATTCTGCACACTTGCAACAGCAGGATAATGAAGATTATCACTGAAAATGCATATCTCAGCTGGAAACCCAACTATACCGAAGATATTTCTGTTTCCGCATGTCAAACGCACTGCGGAGTGCTGAAAACACCAGGAAACGTGTTTTTCGCATTCAATAGCACGAAACCAGCGATTTCGGTGATTCTGCACACCTGTAAAAGCAGAATCATGAATTTATCACTGAAAATGCATATCTCAGCTGGAAACCTAACGAAACCGTAGATATCGCGGTTTGCGCATGTCAAACGCACTGTGGAGTTCTGAAAACACCAGCAAACGTGTTTTTCGCATTCAGTAGCACGAAAACAGCGATTTCGATGATTCTGCACACTTGTAACAACGGGATCATGTAGATTATCACTGAAAATGCATATCTCAGCTTGAAACCCAACGAAACCGAAGATATCACAGTTTCCGCATGTCAAACGCACTGTGGAGTTCTGAAAACACCAGGAAACGTGTTTTTCGCATTCAATAGCACGAAAACCGCGATTTCGGTGATTCTGCAAACTTGAAACAGCAGAATCATGAATTTATCACTGAAAATGCATATCTCAGCTGGAAACCCAACGAAACCGAAGATATCACAGTTTCCGCAAGTCAAACGCAATGTGGAGCGCTCAAAACACCAGGAAACTTGTTTTTCGCATTCAATAGAACGAAAACAGCGGTTTCGGTGATTCTGCACACTTGTAACAGCAGGATAATGAAGATTATCACTGAAAATGCATATCTCAGCTGGAAACCCAACTATACCGTAGATATTTCTGTTTCCGCATGTCAAACGCACTGCGGAGTGCTGAAAACACCAGGAAACGTGTTTTTCGCATTCAATAGCACGAAACCAGCGATTTCGGTGATTCTGCACACCTGTAAAAGCAGAATCATGTATTTATCACTGAAAATGCATATCTCAGCTGGACACCCAAAGATACCAAAGATATCGCAGTTGCCGCATGTCAAACGCACTGTGGAGTTCTGAAAACACCAGGAAACGTGTTTTTCGCATTCAATAGCACGAAAACAGCGATTTCGATGATTCTGCACACTTGTAACAACGGGATCATGTAGATTATCACTGAAAATGCATATCTCAGCTTGAAACCCAACGAAACCGAAGATATCACAGTTTCCGCATGTCAAACGCACTGTGGAGTTCTGAAAACACCAGGAAACGTGTTTTTCGCATTCAATAGCACGAACACAGCGATTTCGGTGATTCTGCAAACTTGAAACAGCAGAATCATGAATTTATCACTGAAAATGCATATCTCAGCTGGAAACCCAACGAAACCGAAGATATCACAGTTTCCGCATGTCAAACGCAATGTGGAGTGCTGAAAACACCAGGAAACGTGTTTTTCGCATTCAATAGCACGAACACAGCGATTTCGGTGATTCTGCAAATTTGAAACAGCAGAATCATGAATTTATCACTGAAAATGCATATCTCAGCTGGAAACCCAACGAAACCGAAGATATCACAGTTTCCGCATGTCAAACGCAATGTGGAGTGCTGAAAACACCAGGAAACGTGTTTTTCGCATTCAATAGCACGAAAACAGCGATTTCGGTGATTCTGCACACTTGTAACAGCAGGATAATGAAGATTACCACGGAAAATGCATATCTCAGCTGGAACCCAACTATACCAAAGATATCGCAGTTTCCGCATGTCAAACGCACTGTGGAGTTCTGAAAACACCAGGAAACGTGTTTTTCGCATTCAATAGCACGAAAACAGCGATTTCGGTGATTCTGCATACTTCTCACAGAAGAATATCCAAGATTATCATAGATAATGCATGTCGCAGCTGGCAACTCCACGAAAACGAAGATATCGCGGTTTCCGCAAATCAAACGCACTGTGGAGTGCTGAAAACACCAGGAAACGTGTTTTTCGCATTCAATATCACGAAAACAGCGGTTTCGGTGATTCTGCTCACTTGTAACAGCAGGATAATGAAGACTATCACTGACAATGCATATCCCAGCTGGAAACCCAACTATACCGAATATATTTCTGTTTCCGCATGTCAAACGCACTGCGGAGTGCTGAAAACACCAGGAAACGTGTTTTTCGCATTCAATATCACGAAAACAGCGGTTTCGGTGATTCTGCTCACTTGTAACAGCAGGATAATGAAGACTATCACTGACAATGCATATCCCAGCTGGAAACCCAACTATGCCGAAGATATTTCTGTTTCCGCATGTCAAACGCACTGCGGAGTGCTGAAAACACCAGGAAACGTGTTTTTCGCATTCAATAGCACGAAACCAGCGATTTCGGTGATTCTGCATACCTGTAAAAGCAGAATCATGAATTTATCACTGAAAATGCATATCTCAGATCGACACCCAAAGATACCAAAGATATCGCAGTTTCCGCATGTCAAACGCACTGTGGAGTTCTGAAAACCCCAGGAAACGTGTTTTTCGCATTCAATAGCACGAAAACAGCGATTTCGATGATTCTGCCCACTTGTAACAGCAGAATCATGAATTTATCACTGAAAATGCATATCTCAGCTGGAAACCCAACGAAACCGAAGATATCACAGTTTCCGCAATTCAAACGCAATGTGGAGTGCTGAAAACACCAGGAAACGTGTTTTTCGCATTCAATAGCACGAACACAGCGATTTCGGTGATTCTGCAATCTTGAAACAGCAGAATCATGAATTTATCACTGAAAATGCATATCTCAGCTGGAAACCCAACGAAACCGAAGATATCACAGTTTCCGCAAGTCAAACGCAATGTGGAGTGCTGAAAACACCAGGAAACGTGTTTTTCGCATTCAATATCACGAAAACAGCGGTTTCGGTGATTCTGCTCACCTGCAAAAGCAGAATCATGAATTAATCACTGAAAATGCATAACTCAGCTGGAAACCCAAAGATACCAAAGATATCGCAGTTTCCGCATGTCAAACGCACTGTGGAGTTCTGAAAACACCAGGAAACGTGTTTTTCGCATTCAGTAGCACGAAAACAGCGATTTCGGTGATTCCGCACACTTGCAACAACGGGATCATGTAGATTATCACTGAAAATGCATATCTCAGCTGGAAACCCAACGAAACCGAAGATATCGCAGTTTCCGCATGTCAAACGCACTGTGGAGTGCTGAAAACACCAGGAAACGTGTTTTTCGCATTCAATAGCACGAAAACAGCGATTTCGGTGATTCTGCACACATGTAACAGCAGAATCATGAATTTATCACTGAAAATGCATATCTCAGCTGGAAACCCAACGAAACGGAAGACATCACAGTTTCCGCATGTCAAACGCAATGTGGAGTGCTGAAAACACCAGGAAACGTGTTTTTCGCATTCAATAGCACGAAAACAGCGATTTCGGTGATTCTGCATACATCTCACAGAAGAATATCCAAGATTATCATAGATAATGCATGTCGCAGCTGGCAACCCCACGTAAACGAAGATATCGCGGTTTCCGCAAATCAAACGCACTGTGGAGTGCTGAAAACACCAGGAAACTTGTTTTTCGCATTCAATATCACGAAAACAGCGGTTTCGGTGATTCTGCACACTTGTAACAGCAGGATAATGAAGACTATCACTGACAATGCATATCCCAGCTGGAAACCCAACTATACCGAAGATATTTCTGTTTCCGCATGTCAAACGCACTGCGGAGTGCTGAAAACACCAGGAAACGTGTTTTTCGCATTCAATAGCACGAAGCCAGCGATTTCGGTGATTCTGCACACCTGTAAAAGCAGAATCATGAATTTATCACTGAAAATGCATATCTCAGCTGGAAACCCAAAGATACCAAAGAATATCGCAGTTTCCGCTTGTCAATCGCACTGTGGAGTTCTGAAAACACCAGGAAACGTGTTTTTCGCATTCAATAGCACGAAAACAGCGATTTCGGTGATTCTGCAAACTTGAAACAGCAGAATCATGAATTTATCACTGAAAATGCATATCTCAGCTGGAAACCCAACGAAACCGAAGATATCACAGTTTCCGCAAGTCAAACGCAATGTGGAGTGCTGAAAACACCAGGAAACGTGTTTTTCGCATTCAATAGCACGAAGCCAGCGATTTCGGTGATTGTGCACACCTGCAAAAGCAGAATCATGAATTTATCACTGAAAATGCATAACTCAGCTGGAAACCCAAAGATACCAAAGATATCGCAGTTTCCGCATGTCAAACGCACTGTGGAGTTCTGAAAACACCAGGAAACGTGTTTTTCGCATTCAGTAGCACGAAAACAGCGATTTCGGTGATTCCGCACACTTGCAACAACGGGATCATGTAGATTATCACTGAAAATGCATATCTCAGCTGGAAACCCAACGAAACCGAAGATATCGCAGTTTCCGCATGTCAAACGGACTGTGGAGTGCTGAAAACACCAGGAAACGTGTTTTTCGCATTCAGTAGCACGAAAACAGCGATTTCGGTGATTCTGCACACATGTAACAGCAGAATCATGAATTTATCACTGAAAATGCATATCTCAGCTGGAAACCCAACGAAACGGAAGACATCACAGTTTCCGCATGTCAAACGCAATGTGGAGTGCTGAAAACACCAGGAAACGTGTTTTTCGCATTCAATAGCACGAAAACAGCGATTTCGGTGATTCTGCATACTTCTCACAGAAGAATATCCAAGATTATCATAGATAATGCATGTCGCAGCTGGCAACCCCACGAAAACGAAGATATCGCGGTTTCCGCAAATCAAACGCACTGTGGAGTGCTGAAAACACCAGGAAACGTGTTTTTCGCATTCAATAGCACGAAAACAGCGATTTCGGTGATTCTGCAAACTTGAAACAGCAGAATCATGAATTTATCACTGAAAAAGCATATCTCAGCTGGAAACCCAACGAACCCGAAGATATCACAGTTTCCGCAAGTCAAACGCAATGTGGAGTGCTCAAAACACCAGGAAACTTGTTTTTCGCATTCAATAGCACGAACACAGCGATTTCGGTGATTCTGCAAACTTGAAACAGCAGAATCATGAATTTATCACTGAAAATGCATATCTCAGCTGGAAACCCAACGAAACCGAAGATATCACAGTTTCCGCAAGTCAAACGCAATGTGGAGTGCGGAAAACACCAGGAAACGTGTTTTTCGCATTCAATAGCACGAACACAGCGATTTCGGTGATTCTGCAATCTTGAAACAGCAGCATCATGAATTTATCACTGAAAATGCATATCTCAGCTGGAAACCCAACGAAACCGAAGATATCACAGTTTCCGCATGTCAAACGCAATGTGGAGTGCAGAAAACACCAGGAAACGTGTTTTTCGCATTCAATAGCACGAACACAGCGATTTCGGTGATTCTGCAAACTTGAAACAGCAGAATCATGAATTTATCACTGAAAATGAATATCTCAGCTGGAAAAACCAACGAAACCGTAGATATCGCGGTTTCCGCATGTCAAACGCACTGTCGAGGGCTGAAAACACCAGAAAACGTGTTTTTCGCATT
This sequence comes from Anthophora plumipes, assembly GCA_951804975.1. Classification (NCBI taxonomy): domain Eukaryota; kingdom Metazoa; phylum Arthropoda; class Insecta; order Hymenoptera; family Apidae; genus Anthophora; species Anthophora plumipes. The sequence goes on from CATORF010000226.1 coordinate 2,229,339, forward strand.
CAATAGCACGAAAACAGCGATTTCGGTGATTCTGCAAACTTGAAACAGCAGAATCATGAATTTATCTCTGTAAATGCATATCTCAGCTGGAAACCCAACGAAACCGAAGATATCACAGTTTCCGCAAGTCAAACGCAATGTGGAGTGCTGAAAACACCAGGAAACGTGTTTTTCGCATTCAATAGCACGAACACAGCGATTTCGGTGTTTCTGCAATCTTGAAACAGCAGAATCATGAATTTATCACTGAAAATGCATATCTCAGCTGGAAACCCAACGAAACCGAAGATGTCACAGTTTCCGCATGTCAAACGCAATGTGGAGTGCAGAAAACACCAGGAAACGTGTTATTCGCATGCAATAGCACGAAAACAGCGATTTCGGTGATTCTGCAAACTTGAAACAGCAGAATCATGAATTTATCACTGAAAATGAATATCTCAGCTGGAAAAACCAACGAAACCGTAGATATCGCGGTTTCCGCATGTCAAACGCACTGTCGAGTGCTGAAAACACCAGAAAACGTGTTTTTCGCTTTCAATAGCACGAAAACAGCGATTTCGGTGATTCTGCACACTTGCAACAGCAGGATAATGAAGATTATCACTGAAAATGCATATCTCAGCTGGAAACCCAACTATACCGAAGATATTTCTGTTTCCGCATGTCAAACGCACTGCGGAGTGCTGAAAACACCAGGAAACGTGTTTTTCGCATTCAATAGCACGAAACCAGCGATTTCGGTGATTCTGCACACCTGTAAAAGCAGAATCATGAATTTATCACTGAAAATGCATATCTCAGCTGGAAACCTAACGAAACCGTAGATATCGCGGTTTGCGCATGTCAAACGCACTGTGGAGTTCTGAAAACACCAGCAAACGTGTTTTTCGCATTCAGTAGCACGAAAACAGCGATTTCGATGATTCTGCACACTTGTAACAACGGGATCATGTAGATTATCACTGAAAATGCATATCTCAGCTTGAAACCCAACGAAACCGAAGATATCACAGTTTCCGCATGTCAAACGCACTGTGGAGTTCTGAAAACACCAGGAAACGTGTTTTTCGCATTCAATAGCACGAACACAGCGATTTCGGTGATTCTGCAAACTTGAAACAGCAGAATCATGAATTTATCACTGAAAATGCATATCTCAGCTGGAAACCCAACGAAACCGAAGATATCACAGTTTCCGCATGTCAAACGCAATGTGGAGTGCTGAAAACACCAGGAAACGTGTTTTTCGCATTCAATAGCACGAACACAGCGATTTCGGTGATTCTGCAAACTTGAAACAGCAGAATCATGAATTTATCACTGAAAATGCATATCTCAGCTGGAAACCCAACGAAACCGAAGATATCACAGTTTCCGCATGTCAAACGCAATGTGGAGTGCTGAAAACACCAGGAAACGTGTTTTTCGCATTCAATAGCACGAAAACAGCGATTTCGGTGATTCTGCACACTTGTAACAGCAGGATAATGAAGATTACCACGGAAAATGCATATCTCAGCTGGAACCCAACTATACCAAAGATATCGCAGTTTCCGCATGTCAAACGCACTGTGGAGTTCTGAAAACACCAGGAAACGTGTTTTTCGCATTCAGTAGCACGTAAACAGCGATTTCGGTGATTCCGCACACTTGCAACAACGGGATCATGTAGATTATCACTGAAAATGCATATCTCAGCTGGAAACCCAACGAAACCGAAGATATCGCAGTTTCCGCATGTCAAACGCACTGTGGAGTGCTGAAAACACCAGGAAACGTGTTTTTCGCATTCAATAGCACGAAAACAGCGATTTCGGTGATTCTGCACACATGTAACAGGAGAATCATGAATTTATCACTGAAAATGCATATCTCAGCTGGAAACCCAACGAAACGGAAGACATCACAGTTTCCGCATGTCAAACGCAATGTGGAATGCTGAAAACACCAGGAAACGTGTTTTTCGCATTCAATAGCACGAAAACAGCGATTTCGGTGATTCTGCATACTTCTCACAGAAGAATATCCAAGATTATCATAGATAATGCATGTCGCAGCTGGCAACTCCACGAAAACGAAGATATCGCGGTTTCCGCAAATCAAACGCACTGTGGAGTGCTGAAAACACCAGGAAACGTGTTTTTCGCATTCAATATCACGAAAACAGCGGTTTCGGTGATTCTGCTCACTTGTAACAGCAGGATAATGAAGATTACCACGGAAAATGCATATCTCAGCTGGAACCCAACTATACCAAAGATATCGCAGTTTCCGCATGTCAAACGCACTGCGGAGTGCTGAAAACACCAGGAAACGTGTTTTTCGCATTCAATATCACGAAAACAGCGGTTTCGGTGATTCTGCTCACTTGTAACAGCAGGATAATGAAGACTATCACTGACAATGCATATCCCAGCTGGAAACCCAACTATGCCGAAGATATTTCTGTTTCCGCATGTCAAACGCACTGCGGAGTGCTGAAAACACCAGGAAACGTGTTTTTCGCATTCAATAGCACGAAACCAGCGATTTCGGTGATTCTGCATACCTGTAAAAGCAGAATCATGAATTTATCACTGAAAATGCATATCTCAGATCGACACCCAAAGATACCAAAGATATCGCAGTTTCCGCATGTCAAACGCACTGTGGAGTTCTGAAAACCCCAGGAAACGTGTTTTTCGCATTCAATAGCACGAAAACAGCGATTTCGATGATTCTGCCCACTTGTAACAGCAGAATCATGAATTTATCACTGAAAATGCATATCTCAGCTGGAAACCCAACGAAACCGAAGATATCACAGTTTCCGCAATTCAAACGCAATGTGGAGTGCTGAAAACACCAGGAAACGTGTTTTTCGCATTCAATAGCACGAACACAGCGATTTCGGTGATTCTGCAATCTTGAAACAGCAGAATCATGAATTTATCACTGAAAATGCATATCTCAGCTGGAAACCCAACGAAACCGAAGATATCACAGTTTCCGCAAGTCAAACGCAATGTGGAGTGCTGAAAACACCAGGAAACGTGTTTTTCGCATTCAATATCACGAAAACAGCGGTTTCGGTGATTCTGCTCACCTGCAAAAGCAGAATCATGAATTAATCACTGAAAATGCATAACTCAGCTGGAAACCCAAAGATACCAAAGATATCGCAGTTTCCGCATGTCAAACGCACTGTGGAGTTCTGAAAACACCAGGAAACGTGTTTTTCGCATTCAGTAGCACGAAAACAGCGATTTCGGTGATTCCGCACACTTGCAACAACGGGATCATGTAGATTATCACTGAAAATGCATATCTCAGCTGGAAACCCAACGAAACCGAAGATATCGCAGTTTCCGCATGTCAAACGCACTGTGGAGTGCTGAAAACACCAGGAAACGTGTTTTTCGCATTCAATAGCACGAAAACAGCGATTTCGGTGATTCTGCACACATGTAACAGCAGAATCATGAATTTATCACTGAAAATGCATATCTCAGCTGGAAACCCAACGAAACGGAAGACATCACAGTTTCCGCATGTCAAACGCAATGTGGAGTGCTGAAAACACCAGGAAACGTGTTTTTCGCATTCAATAGCACGAAAACAGCGATTTCGGTGATTCTGCATACATCTCACAGAAGAATATCCAAGATTATCATAGATAATGCATGTCGCAGCTGGCAACCCCACGAAAACGAAGATATCGCGGTTTCCGCAAATCAAACGCACTGTGGAGTGCTGAAAACACCAGCAAACTTGTTTTTCGCATTCAATATCACGAAAACAGCGGTTTCGGTGATTCTGCACACTTGTAACAGCAGGATAATGAAGACTATCACTGACAATGCATATCCCAGCTGGAAACCCAACTATACCGAAGATATTTCTGTTTCCGCATGTCAAACGCACTGCGGAGTGCTGAAAACACCAGGAAACGTGTTTTTCGCATTCAATAGCACGAAGCCAGCGATTTCGGTGATTCTGCACACCTGTAAAAGCAGAATCATGAATTTATCACTGAAAATGCATATCTCAGCTGGAAACCCAAAGATACCAAAGAATATCGCAGTTTCCGCTTGTCAATGGCACTGTGGAGTTCTGAAAACACCAGGAAACGTGTTTTTCGCATTCAATAGCACGAACACAGCGATTTCGGTGTTTCTGCAATCTTGAAACAGCAGAATCATGAATTTATCACTGAAAATGCATATCTCAGCTGGAAACCCAACGAAACCGAAGATGTCACAGTTTCCGCATGTCAAACGCAATGTGGAGTGCAGAAAACACCAGGAAACGTGTTATTCGCATGCAATAGCACGAAAACAGCGATTTCGGTGATTCTGCAAACTTGAAACAGCAGAATCATGAATTTATCACTGAAAATGAATATCTCAGCTGGAAAAACCAACGAAACCGTAGATATCGCGGTTTCCGCATGTCAAACGCACTGTCGAGTGCTGAAAACACCAGAAAACGTGTTTTTCGCTTTCAATAGCACGAAAACAGCGATTTCGGTGATTCTGCACACTTGCAACAGCAGGATAATGAAGATTATCACTGAAAATGCATATCTCAGCTGGAAACCCAACTATACCGAAGATATTTCTGTTTCCGCATGTCAAACGCACTGCGGAGTGCTGAAAACACCAGGAAACGTGTTTTTCGCATTCAATAGCACGAAACCAGCGATTTCGGTGATTCTGCACACCTGTAAAAGCAGAATCATGAATTTATCACTGAAAATGCATATCTCAGCTGGAAACCTAACGAAACCGTAGATATCGCGGTTTGCGCATGTCAAACGCACTGTGGAGTTCTGAAAACACCAGCAAACGTGTTTTTCGCATTCAGTAGCACGAAAACAGCGATTTCGATGATTCTGCACACTTGTAACAACGGGATCATGTAGATTATCACTGAAAATGCATATCTCAGCTTGAAACCCAACGAAACCGAAGATATCACAGTTTCCGCATGTCAAACGCACTGTGGAGTTCTGAAAACACCAGGAAACGTGTTTTTCGCATTCAATAGCACGAACACAGCGATTTCGGTGATTCTGCAAACTTGAAACAGCAGAATCATGAATTTATCACTGAAAATGCATATCTCAGCTGGAAACCCAACGAAACCGAAGATATCACAGTTTCCGCATGTCAAACGCAATGTGGAGTGCTGAAAACACCAGGAAACGTGTTTTTCGCATTCAATAGCACGAACACAGCGATTTCGGTGATTCTGCAAACTTGAAACAGCAGAATCATGAATTTATCACTGAAAATGCATATCTCAGCTGGAAACCCAACGAAACCGAAGATATCACAGTTTCCGCATGTCAAACGCAATGTGGAGTGCTGAAAACACCAGGAAACGTGTTTTTCGCATTCAATAGCACGAAAACAGCGATTTCGGTGATTCTGCACACTTGTAACAGCAGGATAATGAAGATTACCACGGAAAATGCATATCTCAGCTGGAACCCAACTATACCAAAGATATCGCAGTTTCCGCATGTCAAACGCACTGTGGAGTTCTGAAAACACCAGGAAACGTGTTTTTCGCATTCAGTAGCACGTAAACAGCGATTTCGGTGATTCCGCACACTTGCAACAACGGGATCATGTAGATTATCACTGAAAATGCATATCTCAGCTGGAAACCCAACGAAACCGAAGATATCGCAGTTTCCGCATGTCAAACGCACTGTGGAGTGCTGAAAACACCAGGAAACGTGTTTTTCGCATTCAATAGCACGAAAACAGCGATTTCGGTGATTCTGCACACATGTAACAGGAGAATCATGAATTTATCACTGAAAATGCATATCTCAGCTGGAAACCCAACGAAACGGAAGACATCACAGTTTCCGCATGTCAAACGCAATGTGGAATGCTGAAAACACCAGGAAACGTGTTTTTCGCATTCAATAGCACGAAAACAGCGATTTCGGTGATTCTGCATACTTCTCACAGAAGAATATCCAAGATTATCATAGTTAATGCATGTCGCAGCTGGCAACTCCACGAAAACGAAGATATCGCGGTTTCCGCAAATCAAACGCACTGTGGAGTGCTGAAAACACCAGGAAACGTGTTTTTCGCATTCAATATCACGAAAACAGCGGTTTCGGTGATTCTGCTCACTTGTAACAGCAGGATAATGAAGATTACCACGGAAAATGCATATCTCAGCTGGAACCCAACTATACCAAAGATATCGCAGTTTCCGCATGTCAAACGCACTGCGGAGTGCTGAAAACACCAGGAAACGTGTTTTTCGCATTCAATATCACGAAAACAGCGGTTTCGGTGATTCTGCTCACTTGTAACAGCAGGATAATGAAGACTATCACTGACAATGCATATCCCAGCTGGAAACCCAACTATGCCGAAGATATTTCTGTTTCCGCATGTCAAACGCACTGCGGAGTGCTGAAAACACCAGGAAACGTGTTTTTCGCATTCAATAGCACGAAACCAGCGATTTCGGTGATTCTGCATACCTGTAAAAGCAGAATCATGAATTTATCACTGAAAATGCATATCTCAGATCGACACCCAAAGATACCAAAGATATCGCAGTTTCCGCATGTCAAACGCACTGTGGAGTTCTGAAAACCCCAGGAAACGTGTTTTTCGCATTCAATAGCACGAAAACAGCGATTTCGATGATTCTGCCCACTTGTAACAGCAGAATCATGAATTTATCACTGAAAATGCATATCTCAGCTGGAAACCCAACGAAACCGAAGATATCACAGTTTCCGCAATTCAAACGCAATGTGGAGTGCTGAAAACACCAGGAAACGTGTTTTTCGCATTCAATAGCACGAACACAGCGATTTCGGTGATTCTGCAATCTTGAAACAGCAGAATCATGAATTTATCACTGAAAATGCATATCTCAGCTGGAAACCCAACGAAACCGAAGATATCACAGTTTCCGCAAGTCAAACGCAATGTGGAGTGCTGAAAACACCAGGAAACGTGTTTTTCGCATTCAATATCACGAAAACAGCGGTTTCGGTGATTCTGCTCACCTGCAAAAGCAGAATCATGAATTAATCACTGAAAATGCATAACTCAGCTGGAAACCCAAAGATACCAAAGATATCGCAGTTTCCGCATGTCAAACGCACTGTGGAGTTCTGAAAACACCAGGAAACGTGTTTTTCGCATTCAGTAGCACGAAAACAGCGATTTCGGTGATTCCGCACACTTGCAACAACGGGATCATGTAGATTATCACTGAAAATGCATATCTCAGCTGGAAACCCAACGAAACCGAAGATATCGCAGTTTCCGCATGTCAAACGCACTGTGGAGTGCTGAAAACACCAGGAAACGTGTTTTTCGCATTCAATAGCACGAAAACAGCGATTTCGGTGATTCTGCACACATGTAACAGCAGAATCATGAATTTATCACTGAAAATGCATATCTCAGCTGGAAACCCAACGAAACGGAAGACATCACAGTTTCCGCATGTCAAACGCAATGTGGAGTGCTGAAAACACCAGGAAACGTGTTTTTCGCATTCAATAGCACGAAAACAGCGATTTCGGTGATTCTGCATACATCTCACAGAAGAATATCCAAGATTATCATAGATAATGCATGTCGCAGCTGGCAACCCCACGAAAACGAAGATATCGCGGTTTCCGCAAATCAAACGCACTGTGGAGTGCTGAAAACACCAGCAAACTTGTTTTTCGCATTCAATATCACGAAAACAGCGGTTTCGGTGATTCTGCACACTTGTAACAGCAGGATAATGAAGACTATCACTGACAATGCATATCCCAGCTGGAAACCCAACTATACCGAAGATATTTCTGTTTCCGCATGTCAAACGCACTGCGGAGTGCTGAAAACACCAGGAAACGTGTTTTTCGCATTCAATAGCACGAAGCCAGCGATTTCGGTGATTCTGCACACCTGTAAAAGCAGAATCATGAATTTATCACTGAAAATGCATATCTCAGCTGGAAACCCAAAGATACCAAAGAATATCGCAGTTTCCGCTTGTCAATGGCACTGTGGAGTTCTGAAAACACCAGGAAACGTGTTTTTCGCATTCAATAGCACGAAAACAGCGATTTCGGTGATTCTGCAAACTTGAAACAGCAGAATCATGAATTTATCACTGAAAATGCATATCTCAGCTGGAAACCCAACGAAACCGAAGATATCACAGTTTCCGCAAGTCAAACGCAATGTGGAGTGCTGAAAACACCAGGAAACGTGTTTTTCGCATTCAATAGCACGAAGCCAGCGATTTCGGTGATTGTGCACACCTGCAAAAGCAGAATCATGAATTTATCACTGAAAATGCATAACTCAGCTGGAAACCCAAAGATACCAAAGATATCGCAGTTTCCGCATGTCAAACGCACTGTGGAGTTCTGAAAACACCAGGAAACGTGTTTTTCGCATTCAGTAGCACGAAAACAGCGATTTCGGTGATTCCGCACACTTGCAACAACGGGATCATGTAGATTATCACTGAAAATGCATATCTCAGCTGGAAACCCAACGAAACCGAAGATATCGCAGTTTCCGCATGTCAAACGCACTGTGGAGTGCTGAAAACACCAGGAAACGTGTTTTTCGCATTCAGTAGCACGAAAACAGCGATTTCGGTGATTCTGCACACATGTAACAGCAGAATCATGAATTTATCACTGAAAATGCATATCTCAGCTGGAAACCCAACGAAACGGAAGACATCACAGTTTCCGCATGTCAAACGCAATGTGGAGTGCTGAAAACACCAGGAAACGTGTTTTTCGCATTCAATAGCACGAAAACAGCGATTTCGGTGATTCTGCATACTTCTCACAGAAGAATATCCAAGATTATCATAGATAATGCATGTCGCAGCTGGCAACCCCACGAAAACGAAGATATCGCGGTTTCCGCAAATCAAACGCACTGTGGAGTGCTGAAAACACCAGGAAACGTGTTTTTCGCATTCAATAGCACGAAAACAGCGATTTCGGTGATTCTGCAAACTTGAAACAGCAGAATCATGAATTTATCACTGAAAATGCATATCTCAGCTGGAAACCCAACGAAACCGAAGATATCACAGTTTCCGCATGTCAAACGCAATGTGGAGTGCTCAAAACACCAGGAAACTTGTTTTTCGCATTCAATAGCACGAACACAGCGATTTCGGTGATTCTGCAAACTTGAAACAGCAGAATCATGAATTTATCACTGAAAATGAATATCTCAGCTGGAAAAACCAACGAAACCGTAGGTATCGCGGTTTCCGCATGTCAAACGCACTGTCGAGGGCTGAAAACACCAGAAAACGTGTTTTTCGCATTCAATAGCACGAAAACAGCGATTTCGGTGATTCTGCAAACTTGAAACAGCAGAATCATGAATTTATCTCTGTAAATGCATATCTCAGCTGGAAACCCAACGAAACCGAAGATATCACAGTTTCCGCAAGTCAAACGCAATGTGGAGTGCTGAAAACACCAGGAAACGTGTTTTTCGCATTCAATTGCACGAACACAGCGATTTCGGTGTTTCTGCAATCTTGAAACAGCAGAATCATGAATTTATCACTGAAAATGCATATCTCAGCTGGAAACCCAACGAAACCGAAGATGTCACAGTTTCCGCATGTCAAACGCAATGTGGAGTGCAGAAAACACCAGGAAACGTGTTATTCGCATGCAATAGCACGAAAACAGCGATTTCGGTGATTCTGCAAACTTGAAACAGCAGAATCATGAAATTATCACTGAAAATGCATATCTCAGCTGCAAACCCAACGAAACCGAAGATGTCACAGTTTCCGCATGTCAAACGCAATGTGGAGTGCAGAAAACACCAGGAAACGTGTTATTCGCATGCAATAGCACAAAAACAGCGATTTCGGTGATTCTGCAAACTTGAAACAGCAGAATCATGAATTTATCACTGAAAATGAATATCTCAGCTGGAAAAACCAACGAAACCGTAGATATCGCGGTTTCCGCATGTCAAACGCACTGTCGAGTGCTGAAAACACCAGAAAACGTGTTTTTCGCTTTCAATAGCACGAAAACAGCGATTTCGGTGATTCTGCACACTTGCAACAGCAGGATAATGAAGATTATCACTGAAAATGCATATCTCAGCTGGAAAAACCAACGAAACCGTAGATATCGCGGTTTCCGCATGTCAAACGCACTGTCGAGTGCTGAAAACACCAGAAAACGTGTTTTTCGCTTTCAATAGGTACGAAAACAGCGATTTCGGTGATTCTGCACACTTGCAACAGCAGGATAATGAAGATTATCACTGAAAATGCATATCTCAGCTGGAAACCCAACTATACCGAAGATATTTCTGTTTCCGCATGTCAAACGCACTGCGGAGTGCTGAAAACACCAGGAAACGTGTTTTTCGCATTCAATAGCACGAAACCAGCGATTTCGGTGATTCTGCACACCTGTAAAAGCAGAATCATGAATTTATCACTGAAAATGCATATCTCAGCTGGAAACCTAACGAAACCGTAGATATCGCGGTTTCCGCATGTTAAACGCACTGTCGAGTGCTGAAATCAGCAGAAAACGTGTTTTTCGCATTCAATAGCACGAAAACAGCGATTTCGGTGATTCTGCACACTTGTAAGAGCAGAATCATGAATTTATCCCTGAAAATGCATATCTCAGCTGGAAACCAAACTATACCGAAGATATTTCTGTTTCCGCATGTCAAACGCAATGTGGAGTGCAGAAAACACCAGGAAACGTGTTATTCGCATTCAATAGCACGAAAACAGCGATTTCGGTGATTCTGCACACTTGTAACAGCAGGATAATGAAGATTATCACTGAAAATGCATATCTCAGCTGGAAACCCAACTATACCGAAGATATTTCTGTTTCCGCATGTCAAACGCACTGCGGAGTGCTGGAAAAAGCAGGAAACGTGTTTTTCGCATTCAATAGCACGAAACCAGCGATTTCGGTGATTCTGCACACCTGTAAAAGCAGAATCATGAATTTATCACTGAAAATGCATATCTCAGCTGGAAACCCATCGAAACCGAAGATATCACAGTTTCCGCAAGTCAAACGCAATGTGCAGTGCTGAAAACACCTGGAAACGTGTTTTTCGCATTCAATAGCACGAAAACAGCGATTACGGTGATTCTGCACACTTGTAACAGCAGGATAATGAAGATAATCACTGAAAATGCATATCTCAGCTGGAAACCCAATGATACCAAAGATATCGCAGTTTCCGCATGTCAAACGCACTGTGGAGTTCTGAAAACACCAGGAAACGTGTTTTTCGCATTCAATAGCACGAAACCAGCGATTTCGGTGATTCTGCACACCTGTAAAAGCAGAATCATGAATTTATCACTGAAAATGCATATCTCAGCTGGAAACACAAAGATACCAAAGATATCGCAGTATCCGCATGTCAAACGCACTGTGGAGTTCTGAAAACACCAGGAAACGTGTTTTTCGCATTCAATAGCACGAAAACAGCGATTTCGGTGATTCTGCAAACTTGAAACAGCAGAATCATGAAATTATCACTGAAAATGCATATCTCAGCTGCAAACCCAACGAAACCGAAGATATCACAGTTTCCGCAAGTCAAACGCAATGTGGAGTGCTGAAAACACCAGGAAACGTGTTTTTCGCATTCAATAGCACGAAAACAGCGATTTGGGTGTTTCTGCACACCTGTAACAGCAGAATCATGAATTTATCACTGAAAATGCATATCTCAGCTGGAAACCCAACGAAACCGTAGATATTTCTGTTTCCGCATGTCAAACGCACTGCGGAGTGCTGAAAACACCAGGAAACGTATTTTTCGCATTCAATAGCACGAAACCAGCGATTTCGGTGATTCTGCACACCTGTAAAAGCAGAATCATGAATTTATCACTGAAAATGCATATCTAAGCTGGAAACCTAACGAAACCGTAGATATCGCGGTTTCCGCATGTCAAACGCACTGTGGAGTTCTGAAAACCCCAGGAAACGTGTTTTTCGCATTCAATAGCACGAAGCCAGCGATTTCGGTGATTCTGCACACCTGTAAAAGCAGAATCATGAATTTATCACTGAAAATGCATATCTCAGCTGGAAACCCAATGATACCAAAGATATCGCAGTTTCCGCATGTCAAACGCACTGTGGAGTTCTGAAAACACCAGGAAACGTGTTTTTCGCATTCAGTAGCACGAAAACAGCGATTTCGGTGATTCTGCACACTTGCAACAACGGGATCATGTAGATTATCACTGAAAATGCATATCTCAGCTGGAAACCCAACGAAACCGAAGAAATCGCAGTTTTCGCATGTCAAACGCACTGTGGAGTGCTGAAAACACCAGGAAACGTGTATTTCGCATTCAATAGCAGGAAAACAGCGATTTCGGTGATTCTGCATACTTCTCACAGAAGAATATCCAAGATTATCATAGATAATGCATGTCGCAGCTGGCAACCCCACGAAAACAAAGATATCGCGGTTTCCGCAAATCAAACGCACTGTGGAGTGCTGAAAACACCAGGAAACGTGTTTTTCGCATTCAATAGCACGAAAACAGCGATTTTGGTGATTCTGCAAACTTGAAACAGCACAATCATGAATTTATCACTGATATTGCATATCTCAGCTGGAAACCCAACGAAACCGAAGATATCACAGTTTCCGCAAGTCAAACGCAATGTGGAGTGCTGAAAGCACCAGGAAACGTGTTTTTCGCATTCAATAGCACGAACACAGCGATTTCGGTGATTCTGCAAACTTGAAACAGCAGAATCATGAAATTATCACTGAAAATGCATATCTCAGCTGCAAACCCAACGAAACCGAAGATATCACAGTTTCCGCAAGTCAAACGCAATGTGGAGTGCTGAAAACACCAGGAAACGTGTTTTTCGCATTCAATAGCACGAACACAGCGATTTCGGTGATTCTGCAAACTTGAAACAGCAGAATCATGAATTTATCACTGAAAATGCATATCTCAGCTGGAAAACCAACGAAACCGAAGATATCACAGTTTCCGCATGTCAAACGCAATATGGAGTGCTGAAAACACCAGGAAACGTGTTTTTCGCATTCAATAGCACGAAAACAGCGATTTGGGTGTTTCTGCACACCTGTAACAGCAGAATCATGAATTTATCACTGAAAATGCATATCTCAGCTGGAAACCCAACGAAACCGTAGATATTTCTGTTTCCGCATGTCAAACGCACTGCGGAGTGCTGAAAACACCAGGAAACGTATTTTTCGCATTCAATAGCACGAAACCAGCGATTTCGGTGATTCTGCACACCTGTAAAAGCAGAATCATGAATTTATCACTGAAAATGCATATCTAAGCTGGAAACCTAACGAAACCGTAGATATCGCGGTTTCCGCATGTCAAACGCACTGTGGAGTTCTGAAAACCCCAGGAAACGTGTTTTTCGCATTCAATAGCACGAAGCCAGCGATTTCGGTGATTCTGCACACCTGTAAAAGCAGAATCATGAATTTATCACTGAAAATGCATATCTCAGCTGGAAACCCAATGATACCAAAGATATCGCAGTTTCCGCATGTCAAACGCACTGTGGAGTTCTGAAAACACCAGGAAACGTGTTTTTCGCATTCAGTAGCACGAAAACAGCGATTTCGGTGATTCTGCACACTTGCAACAACGGGATCATGTAGATTATCACTGAAAATGCATATCTCAGCTGGAAACCCAACGAAACCGAAGAAATCGCAGTTTTCGCATGTCAAACGCACTGTGGAGTGCTGAAAACACCAGGAAACGTGTATTTCGCATTCAATAGCAGGAAAACAGCGATTTCGGTGATTCTGCATACTTCTCACAGAAGAATATCCAAGATTATCATAGATAATGCATGTCGCAGCTGGCAACCCCACGAAAACAAAGATATCGCGGTTTCCGCAAATCAAACGCACTGTGGAGTGCTGAAAACACCAGGAAACGTGTTTTTCGCATTCAATAGCACGAAAACAGCGATTTTGGTGATTCTGCAAACTTGAAACAGCACAATCATGAATTTATCACTGATATTGCATATCTCAGCTGGAAACCCAACGAAACCGAAGATATCACAGTTTCCGCAAGTCAAACGCAATGTGGAGTGCTGAAAGCACCAGGAAACGTGTTTTTCGCATTCAATAGCACGAACACAGCGATTTCGGTGATTCTGCAAACTTGAAACAGCAGAATCATGAATTTATCACTGAAAATGCATATCTCAGCTGGAAAACCAACGAAACCGAAGATATCACAGTTTCCGCATGTCAAACGCAATATGGAGTGCTGAAAACACCAGGAAACGTGTTTTTCGCATTCAATAGCACGAAAACAGCGATTTGGGTGTTTCTGCACACCTGTAACAGCAGAATCATGAATTTATCACTGAAAATGCATATCTCAGCTGGAAACCCAACGAAACCGTAGATATTTCTGTTTCCGCATGTCAAACGCACTGCGGAGTGCTGAAAACACCAGGAAACGTATTTTTCGCATTCAATAGCACGAAACCAGCGATTTCGGTGATTCTGCACACCTGTAAAAGCAGAATCATGAATTTATCACTGAAAATGCATATCTAAGCTGGAAACCTAACGAAACCGTAGATATCGCGGTTTCCGCATGTCAAACGCACTGTGGAGTTCTGAAAACCCCAGGAAACGTGTTTTTCGCATTCAATAGCACGAAAACAGCGATTTCGGTGATTCTGCAAACTTGTAACAGCAGAATCATGAATTTATCACTGAAAATGCATATCTCAGATGGAAACCCAACGAAACCGAAGATATCACAGTTTCCGCAAGTCAAACGCAACGTGGAGTGCTGAAAACACCAGGAAAAGTGTTTTTCGCAATCAATAGCACGAAGCCAGCGATTTCGGTGATTCTGCACACCTGTAAAAGCAGAATCATGAATTTATCACTGAAAATGCATATCTCAGCTGGAAACCCAATGATACCAAAGATATCGCAGTTTCCGCATGTCAAACGCACTGTGGAGTTCTGAAAACACCAGGAAACGTGTTTTTCGCATTCAGTAGCACGAAAACAGCGATTTCGGTGATTCTGCATACTTCTCACAGAAGAATATCCAAGATTATCATAGATAATGCATGTCGCAGCTGGCAACCCCACGAAAACAAAGATATCGCGGTTTCTGCAAATCAAACGCACTGTGGAGTGCTGAAAACATCAGGAAACGTGTTTTTCGCATTCAATAGCACGAAAACAGCGATTTTGGTGATTCTGCAAACTTGAAACAGCACAATCATGAATTTATCACTGATATTGCATATCTCAGCTGGAAACCCAACGAAACCGAAGATATCACAGTTTCCGCAAGTCAAACGCAATGTGGAGTGCTGAAAACACCAGGAAACGTGTTTTTCGCATTCAATAGCTCGAACACAGCGATTTCGGTGATTCTGCAAACTTGAAACAGCAGAATCATGAATTTATCACTGAAAATGCATATCTCAGCTGGAAAACCAACGAAACCGAAGATATCACAGTTTCCGCATGTCAAACGCAATATGGAGTGCTGAAAACACCAGGAAACGTGTTTTTCGCATTCAATAGCACGAAAACAGCGATTTGGGTGTTTCTGCACACCTGTAACAGCAGAATCATGAATTTATCACTGAAAATGCATATCTCAGCTGGAAACCCAACGAAACCGTAGATATTTCTGTTTCCGCATGTCAAACGCACTGCGGAGTGCTGAAAACACCAGGAAACGTGTTTTTCGCATTCAATAGCAGGAAAACAGCGATTTCGGTGATTCTGCATACTTCTCACAGAAGAATATCCAAGATTATCATAGATAATGCATGTCGCAGCTGGCATCCCCACGAAAACAAAGATATCGCGGTTTCCGCAAATCAAACGCACTGTGGAGTGCTGAAAACACCAGGAAACGTGTTTTTCGCATTCAATAGCACGAAAACAGCGATTTCGGTGATTCTGCAAACTTGAAACAGCACAATCATGAATTTATCACTGATATTGCATATCTCAGCTGGAAACCCAACGAAACCGAAGATATCACAGTTTCCGCAAGTCAAACGCAACGTGGAGTGCTGAAAACACCAGGAAACGTGTTTTTCGCATTCAATAGCACGAACACAGCGATTTCGGTGATTCTGCAAACTTGAAACAGCAGAATCATGAATTTATCACTGAAAATGCATATCTCAGCTGGAAACCTAACGAAACTGAAGATATCACAGTTTCCGCAAGTCAAACGCAACGTGGAGTGCTGAAAACACCAGGAAACGTGTTTTTCGCATTCAATAGCACGAAGCCAGCGATTTCGGTGATTCTGCACACCTGTAAAAGCAGAATCATGAATTTATCACTGAAAATGCATATCTCAGCTGGAAACCCAATGATACCAAAGATATCGCAGTTTCCGCATGTCAAACGCACTGTGGAGTTCTGAAAACACCAGGAAACGTGTATTTCGCATTCAATAGCAGGAAAACAGCGATTTCGGTGATTCTGCATACTTCTCACAGAAGAATATCCAAGATTATCATAGATAATGCATGTCGCAGCTGGCATCCCCACGAAAACAAAGATATCACAGTTTCCGCAAGTCAAACGCAATGTGGAGTGCTGAAAACACCAGGAAACGTGTTTTTCGCATTCAATAGCACGAACACAGCGATTTCGGTGATTCTGCAAACTTGAAACAGCAGAATCATGAATTTATCACTGAAAATGCATATCTCAGCTGGAAACCTAACGAAACCGAAGATATCACAGTTTCCGCAAGTCAAACGCAACGTGGAGTGCTGAAAACACCAGGAAACGTGTTTTTCGCATTCAATAGCACGAAGCCAGCGATTTCGGTGATTCTGCACACCTGTAAAAGCAGAATCATGAATTTATCACTGAAAATGCATATCTCAGCTGGAAACCCAATGATACCAAAGATATCGCAGTTTCCGCATGTCAAACGCACTGTGGAGTTCTGAAAACACCAGGAAACGTGTTTTTCGCATTCAGTAGCACGAAAACAGCGATTTCGGTGATTCTGCACACTTGCAACAACGGGATCATGTAGATTATCACTGAAAATGCATATCTCAGCTGGAAACCCAACGAAACCGAAGAAATCGCAGTTTCCGCAAATCAATCGCGCTGTGGAGTGCTGAAAACACCAGGAAACGTGTTTTTCGCATTCAATAGCACGAAAACAGCGATTTCGGTGATTCTGCAAACTTGAAACAGCAGAATCATGAATTTATCACTGAAATTGCATATCTCAGCTGGAAACCCAACGAAACCGAAGATATCACAGTTTCCGCAAGTCAAACGCAATGTGGAGTGCTGAAAACACCAGGAAACGTGTTTTTCGCATTCAATAGCACGAACACAGCGATTTCGGTGATTCTGCAAACTTGAAACAGCAGAATCATGAATTTATCACTGGAAATGCATATCTCAGCTGGAAACCTAACGAAACCGAAGATATCACAGTTTCCGCAAGTCAAACGCAACGTGGAGTGCTGAAAACACCAGGAAACGTGTTTTTCGCATTCAATAGCACGAAGCCAGCGATTTCGGTGATTCTGCACAACTGTAAAAGCAGAATCATGAATTTATCACTGAAAATGCATATCTCAGCTGGAAACCCAATGATACCAAAGATATCGCAGTTTCCGCATGTCAAACGCACTGTGGAGTTCTGAAAACACCAGGAAACGTGTTTTTCGCATTCAGTAGCACGAAAACAGCGATTTCGGTGATTCTGCACACTTGCAACAACGGGATCATGTAGATTATCACTGAAAATGCATATCTCAGCTGGAAACCCAACGAAACCGAAGAAATCGCAGTTTTCGCATGTCAAACGCACTGTGGAGTGCTGAAAACTCCAGGAAACGTGTTTTTCGCATTCAATTGCACGAAACCAGCGATTTCGGTGATTCTGGACACCTGTAAAAGCAGAATCATGAATTTATCACTGAAAATGCATATCTCAGCTGGAAACCTATCGAAACCGTAGATATCGCGGTTTCCGCATGTCAAACGCACTGTGGAGTTCTGAAAACACCAGGAAACGTGTTTTTCGCATTCAATAGCACGAAAACAGCGATTTCGGTGATTCTGCAAACTTGAAACAGCAGAATCATGAATTTATCACTTAAAATGCATATCTCAGATGGAAACCCAACGAAACCGAAGATATCACAGTTTCCGCAAGTCAAACGCAACGTGGAGTGCTGAAAACACCAGGAAACGTGTTTTTCGCATTCAAT
Organism: Anthophora plumipes; assembly: GCA_951804975.1. Classification (NCBI taxonomy): domain Eukaryota; kingdom Metazoa; phylum Arthropoda; class Insecta; order Hymenoptera; family Apidae; genus Anthophora; species Anthophora plumipes. Next base: position 2,247,640 of record CATORF010000226.1, read on the forward strand.
AGCACGAAGCCAGCGATTTCGGTGATTCTGCACACCTGTAAAAGCAGAATCATGAATTTATCACTGAAAATGCATATCTCAGCTGGAAACCCAATGATACCAAAGATATCGCAGTTTCCGCATGTCAAACGCACTGTGGAGTTCTGAAAACACCAGGAAACGTGTTTTTCGCATTCAGTAGCACGAAAACGGCGATTTCGGTGATTCTGCACACTTGCAACAACGGGATCATGTAGATTATCACTGAAAATGCATATCTCAGCTGGAAACCCAACGAAACCGAAGAAATCGCAGTTTTCGCATGTCAAACGCACTGTGGAGTGCTGAAACCACCAGGAAAGGTGTATTTCGCATTCAATAGCAGGAAAACAGCGATTTCGGTGATTCTGCATACTTCTCACAGAAGAATATCCAAGATTATCATAGATAATGCATGTCGCAGCTGGCAACCCCACGAAAACGAAGATATCGCGGTTTCCGCAAATCAAACGCACTGTGGAGTGCTGAAAACACCTGGAAACGTGTATTTCGCATTCAATAGCAGGAAAACAGTGATTTCGGTGATTCTGCATACTTCTCACAGAAGAATATCCAAGATTATCATAGATAATGCATGTCACAGCTGGCAACCCCACGAAAACGAAGATATCGCGGTTTCCGCACATCAATCGCACTGTGGAGTGCTGAAAACACCAGGAAACGTGTTTTTCGCATTCAATAGCACGAAAACAGCGATTTCGGTGATTCTGCAAACTTGAAACAGCAGAATCATGAATTTATCACTGAAATTGCATATCTCAGCTGGAAACCCAACGAAACCGAAGATATCACAGTTTCCGCAAGTCAAACGCAATGTGGAGTGCTGAAAACACCAGGAAACGTGTTTTTCGCGTTCAATAGCACGAAAACAGCGATTTGGGTGTTTCTGCACACCTGTAACAGCAGAATCATGAATTTATCACTGAAAATGCATATCTCAGCTGGAAACCCAACGAAACCGAAGATATCGCGGTTTCCGCATGTCAAACGCACTGTCGAGTGCTGAAAACACCAGAAAACGTGTTTTTGGCATTCAATAGCACGATAACAGCGATTTCGGTGATTCTGCACACTTGCAACAGCAGGATAATGAAGATAATCATTGAAAATGCATATCTCAGCTGGAAACCCAACTATACCGAAGATGTTACTGGTTCCGCATGTCAAACGCACTGCGGAGTGCTGAAAACACCAGGAAACGTGTTTTTCGCATTCAATAGCCCGAAACCAGCGATTTCGGTGATTCTGCACACCTGTAAAAGCAGAATCATGAATTTATCACTGAAAATGCATATCTCAGCTGGAAACACAAAGATACCAAAGATATCGCAGTTTCCGCATGTCAAACGCACTGTGGAGAGCTGAAAACACCAGGAAACGTGTATTTCGCATTCAATAGCACGAAAACAGCGATTTCAGTGATTCTGCACACTTCTCACAGAAGAATATCCAAGATTATCATAGATAAAGCATGTCGCAGCTGGCAGCCCCACGAAAACGAAGATATCACAGTTTCCGCAAGTCAAACGCAATGTGGAGTGCTGAAAACACCAGGAAACGTGTTTTTCGCATTCAATAGCACGAAAACAGCGATTTCGGTGATTCTGCAAACTTGAAACAGCAGAATCATGAATTTATCACTGAAATTGCATATCTCACCTGGAAACCCAACTATACCGAAGATATTTCTGTTTCCGCATGTCAAACGCACTGCAGAGTGCTGAAAACACCAGGAAACGTGTTTTTCGCATTCAATAGCACGAAAACAGCGATTTCGGTGATTCTGCAAACTTGAAACAGCAGAATCATGAATTTATCACTGAAAATGCATATCTCAGCTGGAAACCCAACGAAACCGAAGATATCACAGTTTCCGCAAGGCAAACGCAATGTGGAGTGCTGAAAACACCACGAAACGTGTTTTTCGCATTCAATAGCACGAAACCAGCGATTTCGGTGATTCTGCACACCTGTAAAAGCAGAATCAAGAATTTATCACTGAAAATGCATATCTCAGCTGGAAACCTAACGAAACCGTAGATATCGCGGTTTCCGCATGTCAAACGCACTGTCGAGTGCTGAAATCACCAGAAAACGTGTTTTTCGCATTCAATAGCACGAAAACAGCGATTTCGGTGATTCTGCACACCTGTAAAAGCAGAATCATGAATTTATCACTGAAAATGCATATCTCAGCTGGAAACCTAACGAAACCGTAGATATCGCGGTTTCCGCATGTCAAACGCACTGTCGAGTGCTGAAATCACCAGAAAACGTGTTTTTCGCATTCAATAGCACGAAAACAGCGATTTCGGTGATTCTGCACACTTGTAACAGCAGGATAATGAAGATTATCACTGAAAATGCATATCTCACCTGGAAACCCAACTATTCCGAAGATATTTCTGTTTCCGCATGTCAAACGCACTGCAGAATGCTGAAAACACCAGGAAACGTGTTTTTCGCATTCAATAGCACGAAAACAGCGATTTCGGTGATTCTGCACACCTGTAAAAGCAGAATCATGAATTTATCACTGAAAATGCATATCTCAGCTGGAAACCTAACGAAACCGTAGATATCGCGGTTTCAGCATGTCAAACGCACTGTCGAGTGCTGAAATCACCAGAAAACGTGTTTTTCGCATTCAATAGCACGAAAACAGCAATTTCGGTGATTCTGCACACTTGTAACAGCAGGATAATGAAGATTATCACTGAAAATGCATATCTCACCTGGAAACCCAACTATACCGAAGATATTTCTGTTTCCGCATGTCAAACGCACTGTCGAGTGCTGAAATCACCAGAAAACGCGTTTTTCGCATTCAATAGCACGAAAACAGCGATTTTGGTGATTCTGCACACTTGTAACAGCAGGTTAATGAAGATTATCACTGAAAATGCATATCTCAGCTGGAAACCCAACTATACCAAAGATATCGCAGTTTCCGCATGTCAAACGCACTGTGGAGTGCTGAAAACATCAGGAAACGTGTATTTCGCATTCAATAGCACGAAAACAGCGATTTCGGTGATTCTGCACACTTCTCACAGAAGAATATCCAAGATTATCATAGATAATGCATGTCGCAGCTGGCAGCCCCACGAAAACGAAGATATCACAGTTTCCGCAAGTCAAACGCACTGTGGAGTGCTGAAAACACCAGGAAACGTGTTTTTCGCATTCAATAGCACGAAAACAGCGATTTCGGTGATTCTGCAAACTTGAAACAGCAGAATCATGAATTTATCACTGAAAATGCATATCTCACCTGGAAACCCAACGAAACCGAAGATATCACAGTTTCCGCAAGTCAAACTCAATGTGGAGTGCTGAAAACACCACGAAACGTGTTTTTCGCATTCAATAGCACGAAACCAGCGATTTCGGTGATTCTGCACACTTGTAACTGCAGGATAATGAAGATTATCACTGAAAATGCATATCTCACCTGGAAACCCAACTATACCGAAGATATTTCTGTTTCCGCATGTCAAACGCACTGCAGAGTGCTGAAAACACCAGGAAACGTGTTTTTCGCATTCAATAGCACGAAAACAGCGATTTCGGTGATTCTGCAAACTTGAAACAGCAGAATCATGAATTTATCACTGAAAATGCATATCTCAGCTGGAAACCCAATGATACCAAAGATATCGCAGTTTCCGCATGTCAAACGCAATGTGGAGTGCTGAAAACACCAGGAAACGTGTTTTTCGCATTCAATAGCACGAACACAGTGATTTCGGTGATTCTGCAAACTTGAAACAGCAGAATCATGAATTTATCACAGAAAATGCATATCTCAGCTGGAAACCCAACGAAACCGAAGATATCACAGTTTTCGCAAGTCAAACGCAACGTGGAGTGCTGAAAACACCAGGAAACGTGTTTTTCGCATTCAATAGCACGAAGCCAGCGATTTCGGTGATTCTGCACACCTGTAAAAGCAGAATCATGAATTTATCACTGAAAATGCATATCTCAGCTGGAAACCTAACGAAACCGTAGATATCGCGGTTTCCGCATGTCAAACGCACTGTCGAGTGCTGAAATCACCAGAAAACGTGTTTTTCGCATTCAATAGCACGAAAACAGCGATTTCGGTGATTCTGCACACTTGTAACAGCAGGATAATGAAGATTATCACTGAAAATGCATATCTCACCTGGAAACCCAACTATACCGAAGATATTTCTGTTTCCGCATGTCAAACGCACTGCAGAGTGCTGAAAACACCAGGAAACGTGTTTTTCGCATTCAATAGCACGAAAACAGCGATTTCGGTGATTCTGCACACCTGTAAAAGCAGAATCATGAATTTATCACTGAAAATGCATATCTCAGCTGGAAACCTAACGAAACCGTAGATATCGCGGTTTCCGCATGTCAAACGCACTGTCGAGTGCTGAAATCACCAGAAAACGTGTTTTTCGCATTCAATAGCACGAAATCAGCAATTTCGGTGATTCTGCACACTTGTAACAGCAGGATAATGAAGATTATCACTGAAAATGTATATCTCACCTGGAAACCCAACTATACCGAAGATATTTCTGTTTCCGCATGTCAAACGCTCTGCAGAGTTCTGAAAACCCCAGGAAACGTGTTTTTCGCATTCAATAGCACGAAACCAGCGATTTCGGTGATTCTGCACACCTGTAAAAGCAGAATCATGAATTTATCACTGAAAATGCATATCTCAGCTGGAAACACAAAGATACCAAAGATATCGCAGTTTCCGCATGTCAAACGCACTGTGGAGTTCTGAAAACACCAGGAAACGTGTTTATCGCATTCAATAGCACGAAAACAGCGATTTCGGTGATTCTGCAAACTTGAAACAGCAGAATCATGAATTTATCACTGAAAATGCATATCTCAGCTGGAAACCCAACGAAACCGAAGATATCGCAGTTTCCGCAAGTCAAACGCAATGTGGAGTGCTGAAAACACCAGGAAACGTGTTTTTCGCATTCAATAGCACGAACACAGCGATTTCGGTGATTCTGCACACCTGCAAAAGCAGAATCATGAATTTATCACTGAAAATGCATATCTCAGCTGGAAACCTAACGAAACCGTAGATATCGCGGTTTCCGCATATCAAACGCACTGTCGAGTGCTGAAATCACCAGAAAACGTGTTTTTCGCATTCAATAGCACGAACACAGCGATTTCGGTGATTCTGCACACCTGCAAAAGCAGAATCATGAATTTATCACTGAAAATGCATATCTCAGCTGGAAACCTATCGAAACCGTAGATATCGCGGTTTCCGCATGTCAAACGCACAGTCGAGTGCTGAAATCACCAGAAAACGTGTTTTTCGCATTCAATAGCACGAAAACAGCGATTTCGGTGTTTCTGCAAACTTGAAACAGCAGAATCATGAATTTATCACTGAAAATGCATATCTCAGCTGGAAACCCAACGAAACCGAAGATATCACAGTTTCCGCAAGTCAAACGCAATGTGGAGTGCTGAAAACACCACGAAACGTGTTTTTCGCATTCAATAGCACGAAACCAGCGATTTCGGTGATTCTGCACACTTGTAACTGCAGGATAATGAAGATTATCACTGAAAATGCATATCTCACCTGGAAACCCAACTATACCGAAGATATTTCTGTTTCCGCATGTCAAACGCACTGCAGAGTGCTGAAAACACCAGGAAACGTGTTTTTCGCATTCAATAGCACGAAAACAGCGATTTCGGTGATTCTGCAAACTTGAAACAGCAGAATCATGAATTTATCACTGAAAATGCATATCTCAGCTGGAAACCCAATGATACCAAAGATATCGCAGTTTCCGCATGTCAAACGCAATGTGGAGTGCTGAAAACACCAGGAAACGTGTTTTTCGCATTCAATAGCACGAACACAGTGATTTCGGTGATTCTGCAAACTTGAAACAGCAGAATCATGAATTTATCACTGAAAATGCATATCTCAGCTGGAAACCCAACGAAACCGAAGATATCACAGTTTTCGCAAGTCAAACGCAACGTGGAGTGCTGAAAACACCAGGAAACGTGTTTTTCGCATTCAATAGCACGAAACCAGCGATTTCGGTGATTCTGCACACCTGTAAAAGCAGAATCATGAATTTATCACTGAAAATGCATATCTCAGCTGGAAACACAAAGATACCAAAGATATCGCAGTTTCCGCATGTCAAACGCTCTGTGGAGTTCTGAAAACACCAGGAAACGTGTTTTTCGCATTCAATAGCACGAAAACAGCGATTTCGGTGATTCTGCAAACTTGAAACAGCAGAATCATGAATTTATCACTGAAAATGCATATCTCAGCTGGAAACCCAACGAAACCGAAGATATCGCAGTTTCCGCAAGTCAAACGCAATGTGGAGTTCTGAAAACACCAGGAAACGTGTTTTTCGCATTCAATAGCACGAAAACAGCGATTTCGGTGATTCTGCAAACTTGAAACAGCAGAATCATGAATTTATCACTGAAAATGCATATCTCAGCTGGAAACCCAACTAAACCGAAGATATCGCAGTTTCCGCAAGTCAAACGCAATGTGGAGTGCTGAAAACACCAGGAAACGTGTTTTTCGCATTCAATAGCACGAACACAGCGATTTCGGTGATTCTGCACACCTGCAAAAGCAGAATCATGAATTTATCACTGAAAATGCATATCTCAGCTGGAAACCTAACGAAACCGTAGATATCGCGGTTTCCGCATATCAAACGCACTGTCGAGTGCTGAAATCACCAGAAAACGTGTTTTTCGCATTCAATAGCACGAACACAGCGATTTCGGTGATTCTGCACACCTGCAAAAGCAGAATCATGAATTTATCACTGAAAATGCATATCTCAGCTGGAAACCTAACGAAACCGTAGATATCGCGGTTTCCGCATGTCAAACGCACAGTCGAGTGCTGAAATCACCAGAAAACGTGTTTTTCGCATTCAATAGCACGAAAACAGCGATTTCGGTGTTTCTGCAAACTTGAAACAGCAGAATCATGAATTTATCACTGAAAATGCATATCTCAGCTGGAAACCCAACGAAACCGAAGATATCACAGTTTCCGCAAGTCAAACGCAATGTGGAGTGCTGAAAACACCACGAAACGTGTTTTTCGCATTCAATAGCACGAAACCAGCGATTTCGGTGATTCTGCACACTTGTAACTGCAGGATAATGAAGATTATCACTGAAAATGCATATCTCACCTGGAAACCCAACTATACCGAAGATATTTCTGTTTCCGCATGTCAAACGCACTGCAGAGTGCTGAAAACACCAGGAAACGTGTTTTTCGCATTCAATAGCACGAAAACAGCGATTTCGGTGATTCTGCAAACTTGAAACAGCAGAATCATGAATTTATCACTGAAAATGCATATCTCAGCTGGAAACCCAATGATACCAAAGATATCGCAGTTTCCGCATGTCAAACGCAATGTGGAGTGCTGAAAACACCAGGAAACGTGTTTTTCGCATTCAATAGCACGAACACAGTGATTTCGGTGATTCTGCAAACTTGAAACAGCAGAATCATGAATTTATCACTGAAAATGCATATCTCAGCTGGAAACCCAACGAAACCGAAGATATCACAGTTTTCGCAAGTCAAACGCAACGTGGAGTGCTGAAAACACCAGGAAACGTGTTTTTCGCATTCAATAGCACGAAGCCAGCGATTTCGGTGATTCTGCACACCTGTAAAAGCAGAATCATGAATTTATCACTGAAAATGCATATCTCAGCTGGAAACCCAATGATACCAAAGATATCGCAGTTTCCGCATGTCAAACGCAATGTGGAGTGCTGAAAACACCAGGAAACGTGTTTTTCGCATTCAATAGCACGAAAACAGCGATTTCGGTGATTCTGCACACTTGTAACAGCAGGATAATGAAGATTATCACTGAAAATGCATATCTCACCTGGAAACCCAACTATACCGAAGATATTTCTGTTTCCGCATGTCAAACGCACTGCAGAGTGCGAAAAACACCAGGAAACGTGTTCTTCGCATTCAATAGCACGAAAACAGCGATTTCGGTGATTCTGCAAACTTGAAACAGCAGAATCATGAATTTCTCACTGAAAATGCATATCTCAGCTGGAAACCCAACGAAACCGAAGATATCACAGTTTCCGCAAGTCAAACGCAATGTGGAGTGCTGAAAACACCAGGAAACGTGTTTTTCGCATTCAATAGCGCGAAACCAGCGATTTCGGTGATTCTGCACACCTGTAAAAGCAGAGTCATGAATTTATCACTGAAAATGCATATCTCAGCTGGAAACCCAACTATACCGAAGATATTACTGTTTCCGCATGTCAAACGCACTGCGGAGTGCTGAAAACACCAGGAAACGTGTTTTTCGCATTCAATAGCACGAAACCAGCGATTTCGGTGATTCTGCACACCTGTAAAAGCAGAATCAAGAATTTATCACTGAAAATGCATATCTCAGCTGGAAACCTAACGAAACCGTAGATATCGCTGTTTCCGCATGTCAAACGCACTGCCGAGTGCTGAAATCACCAGAAAACGTGTTTTTCGCATTCAATAGCACGAAAACAGCGATTTCGGTGATTCTGCACACCAGTAAAAGCAGAATCATGAATTTATCACTGAAAATGCATATCTCACCTGGAAACCCAACTATACCGAAGATATTTCTGTTTCCGCATGTCAAACGCACTGCAAAGTGCTCAAAACACCAGGAAACGTGTTTTTCGCATTCAATAGCACGAAAACAGCGATTTCGGTGATTCTGCACACCTGTAAAAGCAGAATCATGAATTTATCACTGAAAATGCATATCTCAGCTAGAAACACAAAGATACCAAAGATATCGCAGTTTCCGCATGTCAAACGCACTGTGGAGTTCTGAAAACACCAGGAAACGTGTTTATCGCATTCAATAGCACGAAAACAGCGATTTCGGTGATTCTGCAAACTTGAAACAGCAGAATCATGAATTTATCACTGAAAATGCATATCTCAGCTGGAAACCCAACGAAACCGAAGATATCGCAGTTTCCGCATGTCAAACGCACTGTCGAGTGCTGAAAACACCAGAAAACGTGTTTCTCGCATTCAATAGCACGAAAACAGCGATTTCGGTGATTCTGCACACTTGCAACAGCAGGATAATGAAGATTATCACTGAAAATGCATATCTCAGCTGGAAACCCAACTATACCGAAGATATTTCTGTTTCCGCATGTCAAACGCTCTGCAGAGTTCTGAAAACCCCAGGAAACGTGTTTTTCGCATTCAATAGCACGAAACCAGCGATTTCGGTGATTCTGCAAACTTGAAACAGCAGAATCATGAATTTATCACTGAAAATGCATATCTCAGCTGGAAACCCAACGAAACCGAAGATATCACAGTTTTCGCAAGTCAAACGCAACGTGGAGTGCTGAAAACACCAGGAAACGTGTTTTTCGCATTCAATAGTACGAAACCAGCGATTTCGGTGATTCTGCACACCTGTAAAAGCAGAATCATGAATTTATCACTGAAAATGCATATCTCAGCTGGAAACACAAAGATACCATAGATATCGCAGTTTCCGCATGTCAAACGCACTGTGGAGTGCTGAAAACACCAGGAAACGTGTATTTCGAATTCAATAGCACGAACACAGCGATTTCGGTGATTCTGCAAACTTGAAACAGCAGAATCATGAATTTATCACTGAAAATGCATATCTCAGCTGGCAACCCAACGAAACCGTAGATATCGCGGTTTCCGCATGTCAAACGCACTGTCGAGTGCTGAAAACACCAGAAAACGTGTTTCTCGCATTCAATAGCACGAAAACAGCGATTTCGGTGATTCTGCACACTTGCAAAAGCAGGATAATGAAGATTATCACTGAAAATGCATACCTCAGCTGGAAACCCAACTATACCGAAGATATTTCTGTTTCCGCATGTCAAACGCACTGCGGAGTGCTGAAAACACCAGGAAACGTGTTTTTCGCATTCAATAGCACGAAACCAGCGATTTCGGTGATTCTGCACACCTGTAAAAGCAGAATCATGAATTTATCACTGAAAATGCATATCTCAGCTAGAAACACAAAGATACCAAAGATATCGCAGTTTCCGCATGTCAAACGCACTGTGGAGTTCTGAAAACACCAGGAAACGTGTTTATCGCATTCAATAGCACGAAAACAGCGATTTCGGTGATTCTGCAAACTTGAAACAGCAGAATCATGAATTTGTCACTGAAAATGCATATCTCAGCTGGAAACCCAACGAAACCGAAGATATCGCAGTTTCCGCATGTCAAACGCACTGTCGAGTGCTGAAAACACCAGAAAACGTGTTTCTCGCATTCAATAGCACGAAAACAGCGATTTCGGTGATTCTGCACACTTGCAACAGCAGGATAATGAAGATTATCACTGAAAATGCATATCTCAGCTGGAAACCCAACTATACCGAAGATATTTCTGTTTCCGCATGTCAAACGCACTGCGGAGTGCTGAAAACACCAGGAAACGTGTTTTTCGCATTCAATAGCACGAAACCAGCGATTTCGGTGATTCTGCACACCTGTAAAAGCAGAATCATGAATTTATCACTGAAAATGCATATCTCAGCTGGAAACCTAACGAAACCGTAGATATCGCGGTTTCTGCATGTCAAACGCACTGTCGAGTGCTGAAATCACCAGAAAACGTGTTTTTCGCATTCAATAGCACGAAAACAGCGATTTCGGTGATTCTGCACACTTGTAACAGCAGGATAATGAAGATTATCACTGAAAATGCATATCTCACCTGGAAACCCAACAATACCGAAGATATTTCTGTTTCCGCATGTCAAACGCACTGCAGAGTGCTGAAAACACCAGGAAACGTGTTTTTCGCATTCAATAGCACGAAACCAGCGATTTCGGTGATTCTGCACACCTGTAAAAGCAGAATCATGAATTTATCACTGAAAATGCATATCTCAGCTGGAAACACAAAGATACCAAAGATATCGCAGTTTCCGCATGTCAAACGCACTGTGGAGTTCTGAAAACACCAGGAAACGTGTTTATCGCATTCAATAGCACGAAAACAGCGATTTCGGTGATTCTGCAAACTTGAAACAGCAGAATCATGAATTTATCACTGAAAATGCATATCTCAGCTGGAAACCCAACGAAACCGAAGATATCGCAGTTTCCGCAAGTCAAACGCAATGTGGAGTGCTGAAATCACCAGAAAACGTGTTTTTCGCATTCAATAGCACGAAAACAGCGATTTCGGTGATTCTGCACACTTGTAACAGCAGGATAATGAAGATTATCACTGAAAATGCATATCTCACCTGGAAACCCAACTATACCGAAGATATTTCTGTTTCCGCATGTCAAACGCACTGCAGAGTGCTGAAAACACCAGGAAACGTGTTTTTCGCATTCAATAGCACGAAAACAGCGATTTCGGTGATTCTGCACACTTGTAACAGCAGGATAATGAAGATTATCACTGAAAATGCATATCTCACCTGGAAACCCAACAATACCGAAGATATTTCTGTTTCCGCATGTCAAACGCACTGCAGAGTGCTGAAAACACCAGGAAACGTGTTTTTCGCATTCAATAGCACGAAACCAGCGATTTCGGTGATTCTGCACACCTGTAAAAGCAGAATCATGAATTTATCACTGAAAATGCATATCTCAGCTGGAAACACAAAGATACCAAAGATATCGCAGTTTCCGCATGTCAAACGCACTGTGGAGTGCTGAAAACACCAGGAAACGTGTATTTCGAATTCAATAGCACGAACACAGCGATTTCGGTGATTCTGCAAACTTGAAACAGCAGAATCATGAATTTATCACTGAAAATGCATATCTCAGCTGGCAACCCAACGAAACCGTAGATATCGCGGTTTCCGCATGTCAAACGCACTGTCGAGTGCTGAAAACACCAGAAAACGTGTTTCTCGCATTCAATAGCACGAAAACAGCGATTTCGGTGATTCTGCACACTTGCAAAAGCAGGATAATGAAGATTATCACTGAAAATGCATACCTCAGCTGGAAACCCAACTATACCGAAGATATTTCTGTTTCCGCATGTCAAACGCACTGCGGAGTGCTGAAAACACCAGGAAACGTGTTTTTCGCATTCAATAGCACGAAACCAGCGATTTCGGTGATTCTGCACACCTGTAAAAGCAGAATCATGAATTTATCACTGAAAATGCATATCTCAGCTGGAAACCTAACGAAACCGTAGATATCGCGGTTTCTGCATGTCAAACGCACTGTCGAGTGCTGAAATCACCAGAAAACGTGTTTTTCGCATTCAATAGCACGAAAACAGCGATTTCGGTGATTCTGCACACTTGTAACAGCAGGATAATGAAGATTATCACTGAAAATGCATATCTCACCTGGAAACCCAACAATACCGAAGATATTTCTGTTTCCGCATGTCAAACGCACTGCAGAGTGCTGAAAACACCAGGAAACGTGTTTTTCGCATTCAATAGCACGAAACCAGCGATTTCGGTGATTCTGCACACCTGTAAAAGCAGAATCATGAATTTATCACTGAAAATGCATATCTCAGCTGGAAACACAAAGATACCAAAGATATCGCAGTTTCCGCATGTCAAACGCACTGTGGAGTTCTGAAAACACCAGGAAACGTGTTTATCGCATTCAATAGCACGAAAACAGCGATTTCGGTGATTCTGCAAACTTGAAACAGCAGAATCATGAATTTATCACTGAAAATGCATATCTCAGCTGGAAACCCAACGAAACCGAAGATATCGCAGTTTCCGCATGTCAAACGCACTGTCGAGTGCTGAACACACCAGAAAACGTGTTTCTCGCATTCAATAGCACGAAAACAGCGATTTCGGTGATTCTGCACACTTGCAACAGCAGGATAATGAAGATTATCACTGAAAATGCATATCTCAGCTGGAAACCCAACTATACCGAAGATATTTCTGTTTCCGCATGTCAAACGCACTGCGGAGTGCTGAAAACACCAGGAAACGTGTTTTTCGCATTCAATAGCACGAAACCAGCGATTTCGGTGATTCTGCACACCTGTAAAAGCAGAATCATGAATTTATCACTGAAAATGCATATCTCAGCTGGAAACCTAACGAAACCGTAGATATCGCGGTTTCTGCATGTCAAACGCACTGTCGAGTGCTGAAATCACCAGAAAACGTGTTTTTCGCATTCAATAGCACGAAAACAGCGATTTCGGTGATTCTGCACACTTGTAACAGCAGGATAATGAAGATTATCACTGAAAATGCATATCTCACCTGGAAACCCAACAATACCGAAGATATTTCTGTTTCCGCATGTCAAACGCACTGCAGAGTGCTGAAAACACCAGGAAACGTGTTTTTCGCATTCAATAGCACGAAACCAGCGATTTCGGTGATTCTGCACACCTGTAAAAGCAGAATCATGAATTTATCACTGAAAATGCATATCTCAGCTGGAAACACAAAGATACCAAAGATATCGCAGTTTCCGCATGTCAAACGCACTGTGGAGTTCTGAAAACACCAGGAAACGTGTTTATCGCATTCAATAGCACGAAAACAGCGATTTCGGTGATTCTGCAAACTTGAAACAGCAGAATCATGAATTTATCACTGAAAATGCATATCTCAGCTGGAAACCCAACGAAACCGAAGATATCGCAGTTTCCGCAAGTCAAACGCAATGTGGAGTGCTGAAATCACCAGAAAACGTGTTTTTCGCATTCAATAGCACGAAAACAGCGATTTCGGTGATTCTGCACACTTGTAACAGCAGGATAATGAAGATTATCACTGAAAATGCATATCTCACCTGGAAACCCAACTATACCGAAGATATTTCTGTTTCCGCATGTCAAACGCACTGCAGAGTGCTGAAAACACCAGGAAACGTGTTTTTCGCATTCAATAGCACGAAAACAGCGATTTCGGTGATTCTGCACACTTGTAACAGCAGGATAATGAAGATTATCACTGAAAATGCATATCTCACCTGGAAACCCAACAATACCGAAGATATTTCTGTTTCCGCATGTCAAACGCACTGCAGAGTGCTGAAAACACCAGGAAACGTGTTTTTCGCATTCAATAGCACGAAACCAGCGATTTCGGTGATTCTGCACACCTGTAAAAGCAGAATCATGAATTTATCACTGAAAATGCATATCTCAGCTGGAAACACAAAGATACCAAAGATATCGCAGTTTCCGCATGTCAAACGCACTGTGGAGTGCTGAAAACACCAGGAAACGTGTATTTCGAATTCAATAGCACGAACACAGCGATTTCGGTGATTCTGCAAACTTGAAACAGCAGAATCATGAATTTATCACTGAAAATGCATATCTCAGCTGGCAACCCAACGAAACCGTAGATATCGCGGTTTCCGCATGTCAAACGCACTGTCGAGTGCTGAAAACACCAGAAAACGTGTTTCTCGCATTCAATAGCACGAAAACAGCGATTTCGGTGATTCTGCACACTTGCAAAAGCAGGATAATGAAGATTATCACTGAAAATGCATACCTCAGCTGGAAACCCAACTATACCGAAGATATTTCTGTTTCCGCATGTCAAACGCACTGCGGAGTGCTGAAAACACCAGGAAACGTGTTTTTCGCATTCAATAGCACGAAACCAGCGATTTCGGTGATTCTGCACACCTGTAAAAGCAGAATCATGAATTTATCACTGAAAATGCATATCTCAGCTGGAAACCTAACGAAACCGTAGATATCGCGGTTTCTGCATGTCAAACGCACTGTCGAGTGCTGAAATCACCAGAAAACGTGTTTTTCGCATTCAATAGCACGAAAACAGCGATTTCGGTGATTCTGCACACTTGTAACAGCAGGATAATGAAGATTATCACTGAAAATGCATATCTCACCTGGAAACCCAACAATACCGAAGATATTTCTGTTTCCGCATGTCAAACGCACTGCAGAGTGCTGAAAACACCAGGAAACGTGTTTTTCGCATTCAATAGCACGAAACCAGCGATTTCGGTGATTCTGCACACCTGTAAAAGCAGAATCATGAATTTATCACTGAAAATGCATATCTCAGCTGGAAACACAAAGATACCAAAGATATCGCAGTTTCCGCATGTCAAACGCACTGTGGAGTTCTGAAAACACCAGGAAACGTGTTTATCGCATTCAATAGCACGAAAACAGCGATTTCGGTGATTCTGCAAACTTGAAACAGCAGAATCATGAATTTATCACTGAAAATGCATATCTCAGCTGGAAACCCAACGAAACCGAAGATATCGCAGTTTCCGCATGTCAAACGCACTGTCGAGTGCTGAACACACCAGAAAACGTGTTTCTCGCATTCAATAGCACGAAAACAGCGATTTCGGTGATTCTGCACACTTGCAACAGCAGGATAATGAAGATTATCACTGAAAATGCATATCTCAGCTGGAAACCCAACTATACCGAAGATATTTCTGTTTCCGCATGTCAAACGCACTGCGGAGTGCTGAAAACACCAGGAAACGTGTTTTTCGCATTCAATAGCACGAAACCAGCGATTTCGGTGATTCTGCACACCTGTAAAAGCAGAATCATGAATTTATCACTGAAAATGCATATCTCAGCTGGAAACCTAACGAAACCGTAGATATCGCGGTTTCTGCATGTCAAACGCACTGTCGAGTGCTGAAATCACCAGAAAACGTGTTTTTCGCATTCAATAGCACGAAAACAGCGATTTCGGTGATTCTGCACACTTGTAACAGCAGGATAATGAAGATTATCACTGAAAATGCATATCTCACCTGGAAACCCAACAATACCGAAGATATTTCTGTTTCCGCATGTCAAACGCACTGCAGAGTGCTGAAAACACCAGGAAACGTGTTTTTCGCATTCAATAGCACGAAACCAGCGATTTCGGTGATTCTGCACACCTGTAAAAGCAGAATCATGAATTTATCACTGAAAATGCATATCTCAGCTGGAAACACAAAGATACCAAAGATATCGCAGTTTCCGCATGTCAAACGCACTGTGGAGTTCTGAAAACACCAGGAAACGTGTTTATCGCATTCAATAGCACGAAAACAGCGATTTCGGTGATTCTGCAAACTTGAAACAGCAGAATCATGAATTTATCACTGAAAATGCATATCTCAGCTGGAAACCCAACGAAACCGAAGATATCGCAGTTTCCGCAAGTCAAACGCAATGTGGAGTGCTGAAATCACCAGAAAACGTGTTTTTCGCATTCAATAGCACGAAAACAGCGATTTCGGTGATTCTGCACACTTGTAACAGCAGGATAATGAAGATTATCACTGAAAATGCATATCTCACCTGGAAACCCAACTATACCGAAGATATTTCTGTTTCCGCATGTCAAACGCACTGCAGAGTGCTGAAAACACCAGGAAACGTGTTTTTCGCATTCAATAGCACGAAAACAGCGATTTCGGTGATTCTGCACACTTGTAACAGCAGGATAATGAAGATTATCACTGAAAATGCATATCTCACCTGGAAACCCAACAATACCGAAGATATTTCTGTTTCCGCATGTCAAACGCACTGCAGAGTGCTGAAAACACCAGGAAACGTGTTTTTCGCATTCAATAGCACGAAACCAGCGATTTCGGTGATTCTGCACACCTGTAAAAGCAGAATCATGAATTTATCACTGAAAATGCATATCTCAGCTGGAAACACAAAGATACCAAAGATATCGCAGTTTCCGCATGTCAAACGCACTGTGGAGTTCTGAAAACACCAGGAAACGTGTTTATCGCATTCAATAGCACGAAAACAGCGATTTCGGTGATTCTGCAAACTTGAAACAGCAGAATCATGAATTTATCACTGAAAATGCATATCTCAGCTGGCAACCCAACGAAACCGTAGATATCGCGGTTTCCGCATGTCAAACGCACTGTCGAGTGCTGAAAACACCAGAAAACGTGTTTCTCGCATTCAATAGCACGAAAACAGCGATTTCGGTGATTCTGCACACTTGCAAAAGCAGGATAATGAAGATTATCACTGAAAATGCATACCTCAGCTGGAAACCCAACTATACCGAAGATATTTCTGTTTCCGCATGTCAAACGCACTGCGGAGTGCTGAAAACACCAGGAAACGTGTTTTTCGCATTCAATAGCACGAAACCAGCGATTTCGGTGATTCTGCACACCTGTAAAAGCAGAATCATGAATTTATCACTGAAAATGCATATCTCAGCTGGAAACCTAACGAAACCGTAGATATCGCGGTTTCTGCATGTCAAACGCACTGTCGAGTGCTGAAATCACCAGAAAACGTGTTTTTCGCATTCAATAGCACGAAAACAGCGATTTCGGTGATTCTGCACACTTGTAACAGCAGGATAATGAAGATTATCACTGAAAATGCATATCTTAGCTGGAAACCCAACAATACCGAAGATATTTCTGTTTCCGCATGTCAAACGCACTGCAGAGTGCTGAAAACACCAGGAAACGTGTTTTTCGCATTCAATAGCACGAAACCAGCGATTTCGGTGATTCTGCACACCTGTAAAAGCAGAATCATGAATTTATCACTGAAAATGCATATCTCAGCTGGAAACACAAAGATACCAAAGATATCGCAGTTTCCGCATGTCAAACGCACTGTGGAGTTCTGAAAACACCAGGAAACGTGTTTTTCGAATTCAATAGCACGAAAACAGCGATTTCGGTGATTCTGCAAACTTGAAACAGCAGAATCATGATTTTATCACTGAAAATGCATATCTCAGCTGGAAACCCAACGAAACCGAAGATATCACAGTTTCCGCATGTCAAACGCAATGTGGAGTGCTGAAAACACCAGGAAACGTGTTTTTCGCATTCAATAGCACGAAAACAGCGATTTCGGTGATTCTGCACACTTGCAACAGCAGGATAATGAAGATTATCACTGAAAATGCATATCTCACCTGGAAACCCAACTATACCGAAGATATTTCTGTTTCCGCATGTCAAACGCACTGCAGAGTGCTGAAAACACCAGGAAACGTGTTTTTCGCATTCAATAGCACGAAACCAGCGATTTCGGTGATTCTGCACACCTGTAAAAGCAGAATCATGAATTTATCACTGAAAATGCATATCTCAGCTGGAAACACAAAGATACCAAAGATATCGCAGTTTCCGCATGTCAAACGCACTGTGGAGTTCTGAAAACACCAGGAAACGTGTTTTTCGAATTCAATAGCACGAAAACAGCGATTTCGGTGATTCTGCAAACTTGAAACAGCAGAATCATGATTTTATCACTGAAAATGCATATCTCAGCTGGAAACCCAACGAAACCGAAGATATCACAGTTTCCGCATGTCAAACGCAATGTGGAGTGCTGAAAACACCAGGAAACGTGTTTTTCGCATTCAATAGCACGAAAACAGCGATTTCGGTGATTCTGCACACTTGCAACAGCAGGATAATGAAGATTATCACTGAAAATGCATTTCTCAGCTGGAAACCCAACTACACCGAAGATATTTCTGTTTCCGCATGTCAAACGCACTGCGGAGTGCTGAAAACACCAGGAAACGTGTTTTTCCCATTCAATAGCACGAAACCAGCGATTTCGGTGATTCTGCACACCTGTAAAAGCAGAATCATGAATTTATCACTGAAAATGCATATCTCAGCTGGAAACCCAACTATTCCGAAGATATTTCTGTTTCCGCATGTCAAACGCACTGCAGAATGCTGAAAACACCAGGAAACGTGTTTTTCGCATTCAATAGCACGAAAACAGCGATTTCGGTGATTCTGCACACCTGTAAAAGCAGAATCATGAATTTATCACTGAAAATGCATATCTCAGCTGGAAACCTAACGAAACCGTAGATATCGCGGTTTCAGCATGTCAAACGCACTGTCGAGTGCTGAAATCACCAGAAAACGTGTTTTTCGCATTCAATAGCACGAAAACAGCAATTTCGGTGATTCTGCACACTTGTAACAGCAGGATAATGAAGATTATCACTGAAAATGCATATCTCACCTGGAAACCCAACTATACCGAAGATATTTCTGTTTCCGCATGTCAAACGCACTGTCGAGTGCTGAAATCACCAGAAAACGCGTTTTTCGCATTCAATAGCACGAAAACAGCGATTTTGGTGATTCTGCACACTTGTAACAGCAGGTTAATGAAGATTATCACTGAAAATGCATATCTCAGCTGGAAACCCAACTATACCAAAGATATCGCAGTTTCCGCATGTCAAACGCACTGTGGAGTGCTGAAAACATCAGGAAACGTGTATTTCGCATTCAATAGCACGAAAACAGCGATTTCGGTGATTCTGCACACTTCTCACAGAAGAATATCCAAGATTATCATAGATAATGCATGTCGCAGCTGGCAGCCCCACGAAAACGAAGATATCACAGTTTCCGCAAGTCAAACGCACTGTGGAGTGCTGAAAACACCAGGAAACGTGTTTTTCGCATTCAATAGCACGAAAACAGCGATTTCGGTGATTCTGCAAACTTGAAACAGCAGAATCATGAATTTATCACTGAAAATGCATATCTCACCTGGAAACCCAACGAAACCGAAGATATCACAGTTTCCGCAAGTCAAACTCAATGTGGAGTGCTGAAAACACCACGAAACGTGTTTTTCGCATTCAATAGCACGAAACCAGC
Organism: Anthophora plumipes; assembly: GCA_951804975.1. Classification (NCBI taxonomy): domain Eukaryota; kingdom Metazoa; phylum Arthropoda; class Insecta; order Hymenoptera; family Apidae; genus Anthophora; species Anthophora plumipes. The sequence continues at coordinate 2,267,384 of CATORF010000226.1, forward strand.
GATTTCGGTGATTCTGCACACCTGTAAAAGCAGAATCATGAATTTATCACTGAAAATGCATATCTCAGCTGGAAACCTAACGAAACCGTAGATATCGCGGTTTCCGCATGTCAAACGCACTGTCGAGTGCTGAAATCACCAGAAAACGTGTTTTTCGCATTCAATAGCACGAAATCAGCAATTTCGGTGATTCTGCACACTTGTAACAGCAAGATAATGAAGATTATCACTGAAAATGTATATCTCACCTGGAAACCCAACTATACCGAAGATATTTCTGTTTCCGCATGTCAAACGCTCTGCAGAGTTCTGAAAACCCCAGGAAACGTGTTTTTCGCATTCAATAGCACGAAACCAGCGATTTCGGTGATTCTGCACACCTGTAAAAGCAGAATCATGAATTTATCACTGAAAATGCATATCTCAGCTGGAAACACAAAGATACCAAAGATATCGCAGTTTCCGCATGTCAAACGCTCTGTGGAGTTCTGAAAACACCAGGAAACGTGTTTTTCGCATTCAATAGCACGAAAACAGCGATTTCGGTGATTCTGCAAACTTGAAACAGCAGAATCATGAATTTATCACTGAAAATGCATATCTCAGCTGGAAACCCAACGAAACCGAAGATATCGCAGTTTCCGCAAGTCAAACTCAATGTGGAGTTCTGAAAACACCAGGAAACGTGTTTTTCGCATTCAATAGCACGAAAACAGCGATTTCGGTGATTCTGCAAACTTGAAACAGCAGAATCATGAATTTATCACTGAAAATGCATATCTCAGCTGGAAACCCAACGAAACCGAAGATATCGCAGTTTCCGCAAGTCAAACGCAATGTGGAGTGCTGAAAACACCAGGAAACGTGTTTTTCGCATTCAATAGCACGAAAACAGCGATTTCGGTGATTCTGCACACCTGCAAAAGCAGAATCATGAATTTATCACTGAAAATGCATATCTCAGCTGGAAACCTAACGAAACCGTAGATATCGCGGTTTCCGCATGTCAAACGCACAGTCGAGTGCTGAAATCACCAGAAAACGTGTTTTTCGCATTCAATAGCACGAAAACAGCGATTTCGGTGTTTCTGCAAACTTGAAACAGCAGAATCATGAATTTATCACTGAAAATGCATATCTCAGCTGGAAACCCAACGAAACCGAAGATATCACAGTTTCCGCAAGTCAAACGCAATGTGGAGTGCTGAAAACACCACGAAACGTGTTTTTCGCATTCAATAGCACGAAACCAGCGATTTCGGTGATTCTGCACACTTGTAACTGCAGGATAATGAAGATTATCACTGAAAATGCATATCTCACCTGGAAACCCAACTATACCGAAGATATTTCTGTTTCCGCATGTCAAACGCACTGCAGAGTGCTGAAAACACCAGGAAACGTGTTTTTCGCATTCAATAGCACGAAAACAGCGATTTCGGTGATTCTGCAAACTTGAAACAGCAGAATCATGAATTTATCACTGAAAATGCATATCTCAGCTGGAAACCCAATGATACCAAAGATATCGCAGTTTCCGCATGTCAAACGCAATGTGGAGTGCTGAAAACACCAGGAAACGTGTTTTTCGCATTCAATAGCACGAACACAGTGATTTCGGTGATTCTGCAAACTTGAAACAGCAGAATCATGAATTTATCACTGAAAATGCATATCTCAGCTGGAAACCCAACGAAACCGAAGATATCACAGTTTTCGCAAGTCAAACGCAACGTGGAGTGCTGAAAACACCAGGAAACGTGTTTTTCGCATTCAATAGCACGAAGCCAGCGATTTCGGTGATTCTGCACACCTGTAAAAGCAGAATCATGAATTTATCACTGAAAATGCATATCTCAGCTGGAAACCCAATGATACCAAAGATATCGCAGTTTCCGCATGTCAAACGCAATGTGGAGTGCTGAAAACACCAGGAAACGTGTTTTTCGCATTCAATAGCACGAAAACAGCGATTTCGGTGATTCTGCACACTTGTAACAGCAGGATAATGAAGATTATCACTGAAAATGCATATCTCACCTGGAAACCCAACTATACCGAAGATATTTCTGTTTCCGCATGTCAAACGCACTGCAGAGTGCGAAAAACACCAGGAAACGTGTTCTTCGCATTCAATAGCACGAAAACAGCGATTTCGGTGATTCTGCAAACTTGAAACAGCAGAATCATGAATTTCTCACTGAAAATGCATATCTCAGCTGGAAACCCAACGAAACCGAAGATATCACAGTTTCCGCAAGTCAAACGCAATGTGGAGTGCTGAAAACACCAGGAAACGTGTTTTTCGCATTCAATAGCGCGAAACCAGCGATTTCGGTGATTCTGCACACCTGTAAAAGCAGAATCATGAATTTATCACTGAAAATGCATATCTCAGCTGGAAACCCAACTATACCGAAGATATTACTGTTTCCGCATGTCAAACGCACTGCGGAGTGCTGAAAACACCAGGAAACGTGTTTTTCGCATTCAATAGCACGAAACCAGCGATTTCGGTGATTCTGCACACCTGTAAAAGCAGAATCAAGAATTTATCACTGAAAATGCATATCTCAGCTGGAAACCTAACGAAACCGTAGATATCGCTGTTTCCGCATGTCAAACGCACTGCCGAGTGCTGAAATCACCAGAAAACGTGTTTTTCGCATTCAATAGCACGAAAACAGCGATTTCGGTGATTCTGCACACCAGTAAAAGCAGAATCATGAATTTATCACTGAAAATGCATATCTCACCTGGAAACCCAACTATACCGAAGATATTTCTGTTTCCGCATGTCAAACGCACTGCAAAGTGCTCAAAACACCAGGAAACGTGTTTTTCGCATTCAATAGCACGAAAACAGCGATTTCGGTGATTCTGCACACCTGTAAAAGCAGAATCATGAATTTATCACTGAAAATGCATATCTCAGCTGGAAACCTAACGAAACCGTAGATATCGCGGTTTCCGCATGTCAAACGCACTGTCGAGTGCTGAAATCACCAGAAAACGTGTTTTTCGCATTCAATAGCACGAAAACAGCAATTTCGGTGATTCTGCACACTTGTAACAGCAGGATAATGAAGATTATCACTGAAAATGCATATCTCACCTGGAAACCCAACTATACCGAAGATATTTCTGTTTCCGCATGTCAAACGCTCTGCAGAGTTCTGAAAACCCCAGGAAACGTGTTTTTCGCATTCAATAGCACGAAACCAGCGATTTCGGTGATTCTGCAAACTTGAAACAGCAGAATCATGAATTTATCACTGAAAATGCATATCTCAGCTGGAAACCCAACGAAACCGAAGATATCACAGTTTTCGCAAGTCAAACGCAACGTGGAGTGCTGAAAACACCAGGAAACGTGTTTTTCGCATTCAATAGTACGAAACCAGCGATTTCGGTGATTCTGCACACCTGTAAAAGCAGAATCATGAATTTATCACTGAAAATGCATATCTCAGCTGGAAACACAAAGATACCATAGATATCGCAGTTTCCGCATGTCAAACGCACTGTGGAGTGCTGAAAACACCAGGAAACGTGTATTTCGAATTCAATAGCACGAACACAGCGATTTCGGTGATTCTGCAAACTTGAAACAGCAGAATCATGAATTTATCACTGAAAATGCATATCTCAGCTGGCAACCCAACGAAACCGTAGATATCGCGGTTTCCGCATGTCAAACGCACTGTCGAGTGCTGAAAACACCAGAAAACGTGTTTCTCGCATTCAATAGCACGAAAACAGCGATTTCGGTGATTCTGCACACTTGCAAAAGCAGGATAATGAAGATTATCACTGAAAATGCATACCTCAGCTGGAAACCCAACTATACCGAAGATATTTCTGTTTCCGCATGTCAAACGCACTGCGGAGTGCTGAAAACACCAGGAAACGTGTTTTTCGAATTCAATAGCACGAAACCAGCGATTTCGGTGATTCTGCACACCTGTAAAAGCAGAATCATGAATTTATCACTGAAAATGCATATCTCAGCTAGAAACACAAAGATACCAAAGATATCGCAGTTTCCGCATGTCAAACGCACTGTGGAGTTCTGAAAACACCAGGAAACGTGTTTATCGCATTCAATAGCACGAAAACAGCGATTTCGGTGATTCTGCAAACTTGAAACAGCAGAATCATGAATTTATCACTGAAAATGCATATCTCAGCTGGAAACCCAACGAAACCGAAGATATCGCAGTTTCCGCATGTCAAACGCACTGTCGAGTGCTGAAAACACCAGAAAACGTGTTTCTCGCATTCAATAGCACGAAAACAGCGATTTCGGTGATTCTGCACACTTGCAACAGCAGGATAATGAAGATTATCACTGAAAATGCATATCTCAGCTGGAAACCCAACTATACCGAAGATATTTCTGTTTCCGCATGTCAAACGCACTGCGGAGTGCTGAAAACACCAGGAAACGTGTTTTTCGCATTCAATAGCACGAAACCAGCGATTTCGGTGATTCTGCACACCTGTAAAAGCAGAATCATGAAGATTATCACTGAAAATGCATATCTCACCTGGAAACCCAACTATACCGAAGATATTTCTGTTTCCGCATGTCAAACGCACTGCAGAGTGCTGAAAACACCAGGAAACGTGTTTTTCGCATTCAATAGCACGAAAACAGCGATTTCGGTGATTCTGCACACTTGTAACAGCAGGATAATGAAGATTATCACTGAAAATGCATATCTCACCTGGAAACCCAACAATACCGAAGATATTTCTGTTTCCGCATGTCAAACGCACTGCAGAGTGCTGAAAACACCAGGAAACGTGTTTTTCGCATTCAATAGCACGAAACCAGCGATTTCGGTGATTCTGCACACCTGTAAAAGCAGAATCATGAATTTATCACTGAAAATGCATATCTCAGCTGGAAACACAAAGATACCAAAGATATCGCAGTTTCCGCATGTCAAACGCACTGTGGAGTGCTGAAAACACCAGGAAACGTGTTTTTCGCATTCAATAGCACGAAACCAGCGATTTCGGTGATTCTGCACACCTGTAAAAGCAGAATCATGAAGATTATCACTGAAAATGCATATCTCACCTGGAAACCCAACTATACCGAAGATATTTCTGTTTCCGCATGTCAAACGCACTGCGGAGTGCTGAAAACACCAGGAAACGTGTTTTTCGCATTCAATAGCACGAAACCAGCGATTTCGGTGATTCTGCACACCTGTAAAAGCAGAATCATGAAGATTATCACTGAAAATGCATATCTCACCTGGAAACCCAACTATACCGAAGATATTTCTGTTTCCGCATGTCAAACGCACTGCAGAGTGCTGAAAACACCAGGAAACGTGTTTTTCGCATTCAATAGCACGAAAACAGCGATTTCGGTGATTCTGCACACTTGTAACAGCAGGATAATGAAGATTATCACTGAAAATGCATATCTCACCTGGAAACCCAACAATACCGAAGATATTTCTGTTTCCGCATGTCAAACGCACTGCAGAGTGCTGAAAACACCAGAAAACGTGTTTCTCGCATTCAATAGCACGAAAACAGCGATTTCGGTGATTCTGCACACTTGCAAAAGCAGGATAATGAAGATTATCACTGAAAATGCATACCTCAGCTGGAAACCCAACTATACCGAAGATATTTCTGTTTCCGCATGTCAAACGCACTGCGGAGTGCTGAAAACACCAGGAAACGTGTTTTTCGCATTCAATAGCACGAAACCAGCGATTTCGGTGATTCTGCACACCTGTAAAAGCAGAATCATGAATTTATCACTGAAAATGCATATCTCAGCTGGAAACCTAACGAAACCGTAGATATCGCGGTTTCTGCATGTCAAACGCACTGTCGAGTGCTGAAATCACCAGAAAACGTGTTTTTCGCATTCAATAGCACGAAAACAGCGATTTCGGTGATTCTGCACACTTGTAACAGCAGGATAATGAAGATTATCTCTGAAAATGCATATCTCACCTGGAAACCCAACAATACCGAAGATATTTCTGTTTCCGCATGTCAAACGCACTGCAGAGTGCTGAAAACACCAGGAAACGTGTTTTTCGCATTCAATAGCACGAAACCAGCGATTTCGGTGATTCTGCACACCTGTAAAAGCAGAATCATGAATTTATCACTGAAAATGCATATCTCAGCTGGAAACACAAAGATACCAAAGATATCGCAGTTTCCGCATGTCAAACGCACTGTGGAGTTCTGAAAACACCAGGAAACGTGTTTATCGCATTCAATAGCACGAAAACAGCGATTTCGGTGATTCTGCAAACTTGAAACAGCAGAATCATGAATTTATCACTGAAAATGCATATCTCAGCTGGAAACCCAACGAAACCGAAGATATCGCAGTTTCCGCATGTCAAACGCACTGTCGAGTGCTGAAAACACCAGAAAACGTGTTTCTCGCATTCAATAGCACGAAAACAGCGATTTCGGTGATTCTGCACACTTGCAACAGCAGGATAATGAAGATTATCACTGAAAATGCATATCTCAGCTGGAAACCCAACTATACCGAAGATATTTCTGTTTCCGCATGTCAAACGCACTGCGGATTGCTGAAAACACCAGGAAACGTGTTTTTCGCATTCAATAGCACGAAACCAGCGATTTCGGTGATTCTGCACACCTGTAAAAGCAGAATCATGAATTTATCACTGAAAATGCATATCTCAGCTGGAAACCTAACGAAACCGTAGATATCGCGGTTTCTGCATGTCAAACGCACTGTCGAGTGCTGAAATCACCAGAAAACGTGTTTTTCGCATTCAATAGCACGAAAACAGCGATTTCGGTGATTCTGCACACTTGTAACAGCAGGATAATGAAGATTATCACTGAAAATGCATATCTCACCTGGAAACCCAACAATACCGAAGATATTTCTGTTTCCGCATGTCAAACGCACTGCAGAGTGCTGAAAACACCAGGAAACGTGTTTTTCGCATTCAATAGCACGAAACCAGCGATTTCGGTGATTCTGCACACTTGTAACAGCAGGATAATGAAGATTATCACTGAAAATGCATATCTCACCTGGAAACCCAACTATACCGAAGATATTTCTGTTTCCGCATGTCAAACGCACTGCAGAGTGCTGAAAACACCAGGAAACGTGTTTTTCGCATTCAATAGCACGAAAACAGCGATTTCGGTGATTCTGCACACTTGTAACAGCAGGATAATGAAGATTATCACTGAAAATGCATATCTCACCTGGAAACCCAACTATACCGAAGATATTTCTGTTTCCGCATGTCAAACGCACTGCGGATTGCTGAAAACACCAGGAAACGTGTTTTTCGCATTCAATAGCACGAAACCAGCGATTTCGGTGATTCTGCACACCTGTAAAAGCAGAATCATGAATTTATCACTGAAAATGCATATCTCAGCTGGAAACACAAAGATACCAAAGATATCGCAGTTTCCGCATGTCAAACGCACTGTGGAGTTCTGAAAACACCAGGAAACGTGTTTATCGCATTCAATAGCACGAAAACAGCGATTTCGGTGATTCTGCAAACTTGAAACAGCAGAATCATGAATTTATCACTGAAAATGCATATCTCAGCTGGAAACCCAACGAAACCGAAGATATCGCAGTTTCCGCAAGTCAAACGCAATGTGGAGTGCTGAAATCACCAGAAAACGTGTTTTTCGCATTCAATAGCACGAAAACAGCGATTTCGGTGATTCTGCACACTTGTAACAGCAGGATAATGAAGATTATCACTGAAAATGCATATCTCACCTGGAAACCCAACTATACCGAAGATATTTCTGTTTCCGCATGTCAAACGCACTGCAGAGTGCTGAAAACACCAGGAAACGTGTTTTTCGCATTCAATAGCACGAAAACAGCGATTTCGGTGATTCTGCACACTTGTAACAGCAGGATAATGAAGATTATCACTGAAAATGCATATCTCACCTGGAAACCCAACAATACCGAAGATATTTCTGTTTCCGCATGTCAAACGCACTGCAGAGTGCTGAAAACACCAGGAAACGTGTTTTTCGCATTCAATAGCACGAAACCAGCGATTTCGGTGATTCTGCACACCTGTAAAAGCAGAATCATGAATTTATCACTGAAAATGCATATCTCAGCTGGAAACACAAAGATACCAAAGATATCGCAGTTTCCGCATGTCAAACGCACTGTGGAGTTCTGAAAACACCAGGAAACGTGTTTATCGCATTCAATAGCACGAAAACAGCGATTTCGGTGATTCTGCAAACTTGAAACAGCAGAATCATGAATTTATCACTGAAAATGCATATCTCAGCTGGCAACCCAACGAAACCGTAGATATCGCGGTTTCCGCATGTCAAACGCACTGTCGAGTGCTGAAAACACCAGAAAACGTGTTTCTCGCATTCAATAGCACGAAAACAGCGATTTCGGTGATTCTGCACACTTGCAACAGCAGGATAATGAAGATTATCACTGAAAATGCATACCTCAGCTGGAAACCCAACTATACCGAAGATATTTCTGTTTCCGCATGTCAAACGCACTGCGGAGTGCTGAAAACACCAGGAAACGTGTTTTTCGCATTCAATAGCACGAAACCAGCGATTTCGGTGATTCTGCACACCTGTAAAAGCAGAATCATGAATTTATCACTGAAAATGCATATCTCAGCTGGAAACCTAACGAAACCGTAGATATCGCGGTTTCTGCATGTCAAACGCACTGTCGAGTGCTGAAATCACCAGAAAACGTGTTTTTCGCATTCAATAGCACGAAAACAGCGATTTCGGTGATTCTGCACACTTGTAACAGCAGGATAATGAAGATTATCACTGAAAATGCATATCTTAGCTGGAAACCCAACAATACCGAAGATATTTCTGTTTCCGCATGTCAAACGCACTGCAGAGTGCTGAAAACACCAGGAAACGTGTTTTTCGCATTCAATAGCACGAAACCAGCGATTTCGGTGATTCTGCACACCTGTAAAAGCAGAATCATGAATTTATCACTGAAAATGCATATCTCAGCTGGAAACACAAAGATACCAAAGATATCGCAGTTTCCGCATGTCAAACGCACTGTGGAGTTCTGAAAACACCAGGAAACGTGTTTATCGCATTCAATAGCACGAAACCGCGATTTCGGTGATTCTGCAAACTTGAAACAGCAAAATCATGAATTTATCACAGAAAATGCATATCTCAGCTGGAAACCCAACGAAACCGAAGATATCGCAGTTTCCGCATGTCAAACGCACTGTCGAGTGCTGAAAACACCAGAAAACGTGTTTCTCGCATTCAATAGCACGAAAACAGCGATTTCGGTGATTCTGCACACTTGCAACAGCAGGATAATGAAGATTATCACTGAAAATGCATATCTCAGCTGGAAACCCAACTATACCGAAGATATTTCTGTTTCCGCATGTCAAACGCACTGCGGAGTGCTGAAAACACCAGGAAACGTGTTTTTCGCATTCAATAGCACGAAACCAGCGATTTCGGTGATTCTGCACACCTGTAAAAGCAGAATCATGAAGATTATCACTGAAAATGCATATCTCACCTGGAAACCCAACTATACCGAAGATATTTCTGTTTCCGCATGTCAAACGCACTGCAGAGTGCTGAAAACACCAGGAAACGTGTTTTTCGCATTCAATAGCACGAAAACAGCGATTTCGGTGATTCTGCACACTTGTAACAGCAGGATAATGAAGATTATCACTGAAAATGCATATCTCACCTGGAAACCCAACAATACCGAAGATATTTCTGTTTCCGCATGTCAAACGCACTGCAGAGTGCTGAAAACACCAGGAAACGTGTTTTTCGCATTCAATAGCACGAAACCAGCGATTTCGGTGATTCTGCACACCTGTAAAAGCAGAATCATGAATTTATCACTGAAAATGCATATCTCAGCTGGAAACACAAAGATACCAAAGATATCGCAGTTTCCGCATGTCAAACGCACTGTGGAGTGCTGAAAACACCAGGAAACGTGTATTTCGAATTCAATAGCACGAACACAGCGATTTCGGTGATTCTGCAAACTTGAAACAGCAGAATCATGAATTTATCACTGAAAATGCATATCTCAGCTGGCAACCCAACGAAACCGTAGATATCGCGGTTTCCGCATGTCAAACGCACTGTCGAGTGCTGAAAACACCAGAAAACGTGTTTCTCGCATTCAATAGCACGAAAACAGCGATTTCGGTGATTCTGCACACTTGCAAAAGCAGGATAATGAAGATTATCACTGAAAATGCATACCTCAGCTGGAAACCCAACTATACCGAAGATATTTCTGTTTCCGCATGTCAAACGCACTGCGGAGTGCTGAAAACACCAGGAAACGTGTTTTTCGCATTCAATAGCACGAAACCAGCGATTTCGGTGATTCTGCACACCTGTAAAAGCAGAATCATGAATTTATCACTGAAAATGCATATCTCAGCTGGAAACCTAACGAAACCGTAGATATCGCGGTTTCTGCATGTCAAACGCACTGTCGAGTGCTGAAATCACCAGAAAACGTGTTTTTCGCATTCAATAGCACGAAAACAGCGATTTCGGTGATTCTGCACACTTGTAACAGCAGGATAATGAAGATTATCACTGAAAATGCATATCTCACCTGGAAACCCAACAATACCGAAGATATTTCTGTTTCCGCATGTCAAACGCACTGCAGAGTGCTGAAAACACCAGGAAACGTGTTTTTCGCATTCAATAGCACGAAACCAGCGATTTCGGTGATTCTGCACACCTGTAAAAGCAGAATCATGAATTTATCACTGAAAATGCATATCTCAGCTGGAAACACAAAGATACCAAAGATATCGCAGTTTCCGCATGTCAAACGCACTGTGGAGTTCTGAAAACACCAGGAAACGTGTTTATCGCATTCAATAGCACGAAAACAGCGATTTCGGTGATTCTGCAAACTTGAAACAGCAGAATCATGAATTTATCACTGAAAATGCATATCTCAGCTGGAAACCCAACGAAACCGAAGATATCGCAGTTTCCGCATGTCAAACGCACTGTCGAGTGCTGAAAACACCAGAAAACGTGTTTCTCGCATTCAATAGCACGAAAACAGCGATTTCGGTGATTCTGCACACTTGCAACAGCAGGATAATGAAGATTATCACTGAAAATGCATATCTCAGCTGGAAACCCAACTATACCGAAGATATTTCTGTTTCCGCATGTCAAACGCACTGCGGATTGCTGAAAACACCAGGAAACGTGTTTTTCGCATTCAATAGCACGAAACCAGCGATTTCGGTGATTCTGCACACCTGTAAAAGCAGAATCATGAATTTATCACTGAAAATGCATATCTCAGCTGGAAACCTAACGAAACCGTAGATATCGCGGTTTCTGCATGTCAAACGCACTGTCGAGTGCTGAAATCACCAGAAAACGTGTTTTTCGCATTCAATAGCACGAAAACAGCGATTTCGGTGATTCTGCACACTTGTAACAGCAGGATAATGAAGATTATCACTGAAAATGCATATCTCACCTGGAAACCCAACAATACCGAAGATATTTCTGTTTCCGCATGTCAAACGCACTGCAGAGTGCTGAAAACACCAGGAAACGTGTTTTTCGCATTCAATAGCACGAAACCAGCGATTTCGGTGATTCTGCACACTTGTAACAGCAGGATAATGAAGATTATCACTGAAAATGCATATCTCACCTGGAAACCCAACTATACCGAAGATATTTCTGTTTCCGCATGTCAAACGCACTGCAGAGTGCTGAAAACACCAGGAAACGTGTTTTTCGCATTCAATAGCACGAAAACAGCGATTTCGGTGATTCTGCACACTTGTAACAGCAGGATAATGAAGATTATCACTGAAAATGCATATCTCACCTGGAAACCCAACTATACCGAAGATATTTCTGTTTCCGCATGTCAAACGCACTGCGGATTGCTGAAAACACCAGGAAACGTGTTTTTCGCATTCAATAGCACGAAACCAGCGATTTCGGTGATTCTGCACACCTGTAAAAGCAGAATCATGAATTTATCACTGAAAATGCATATCTCAGCTGGAAACACAAAGATACCAAAGATATCGCAGTTTCCGCATGTCAAACGCACTGTGGAGTTCTGAAAACACCAGGAAACGTGTTTATCGCATTCAATAGCACGAAAACAGCGATTTCGGTGATTCTGCAAACTTGAAACAGCAGAATCATGAATTTATCACTGAAAATGCATATCTCAGCTGGAAACCCAACGAAACCGAAGATATCGCAGTTTCCGCAAGTCAAACGCAATGTGGAGTGCTGAAATCACCAGAAAACGTGTTTTTCGCATTCAATAGCACGAAAACAGCGATTTCGGTGATTCTGCACACTTGTAACAGCAGGATAATGAAGATTATCACTGAAAATGCATATCTCACCTGGAAACCCAACTATACCGAAGATATTTCTGTTTCCGCATGTCAAACGCACTGCAGAGTGCTGAAAACACCAGGAAACGTGTTTTTCGCATTCAATAGCACGAAAACAGCGATTTCGGTGATTCTGCACACTTGTAACAGCAGGATAATGAAGATTATCACTGAAAATGCATATCTCACCTGGAAACCCAACAATACCGAAGATATTTCTGTTTCCGCATGTCAAACGCACTGCAGAGTGCTGAAAACACCAGGAAACGTGTTTTTCGCATTCAATAGCACGAAACCAGCGATTTCGGTGATTCTGCACACCTGTAAAAGCAGAATCATGAATTTATCACTGAAAATGCATATCTCAGCTGGAAACACAAAGATACCAAAGATATCGCAGTTTCCGCATGTCAAACGCACTGTGGAGTTCTGAAAACACCAGGAAACGTGTTTATCGCATTCAATAGCACGAAAACAGCGATTTCGGTGATTCTGCAAACTTGAAACAGCAGAATCATGAATTTATCACTGAAAATGCATATCTCAGCTGGCAACCCAACGAAACCGTAGATATCGCGGTTTCCGCATGTCAAACGCACTGTCGAGTGCTGAAAACACCAGAAAACGTGTTTCTCGCATTCAATAGCACGAAAACAGCGATTTCGGTGATTCTGCACACTTGCAACAGCAGGATAATGAAGATTATCACTGAAAATGCATACCTCAGCTGGAAACCCAACTATACCGAAGATATTTCTGTTTCCGCATGTCAAACGCACTGCGGAGTGCTGAAAACACCAGGAAACGTGTTTTTCGCATTCAATAGCACGAAACCAGCGATTTCGGTGATTCTGCACACCTGTAAAAGCAGAATCATGAATTTATCACTGAAAATGCATATCTCAGCTGGAAACCTAACGAAACCGTAGATATCGCGGTTTCTGCATGTCAAACGCACTGTCGAGTGCTGAAATCACCAGAAAACGTGTTTTTCGCATTCAATAGCACGAAAACAGCGATTTCGGTGATTCTGCACACTTGTAACAGCAGGATAATGAAGATTATCACTGAAAATGCATATCTTAGCTGGAAACCCAACAATACCGAAGATATTTCTGTTTCCGCATGTCAAACGCACTGCAGAGTGCTGAAAACACCAGGAAACGTGTTTTTCGCATTCAATAGCACGAAACCAGCGATTTCGGTGATTCTGCACACCTGTAAAAGCAGAATCATGAATTTATCACTGAAAATGCATATCTCAGCTGGAAACACAAAGATACCAAAGATATCGCAGTTTCCGCATGTCAAACGCACTGTGGAGTTCTGAAAACACCAGGAAACGTGTTTATCGCATTCAATAGCACGAAACCGCGATTTCGGTGATTCTGCAAACTTGAAACAGCAAAATCATGAATTTATCACAGAAAATGCATATCTCAGCTGGAAACCCAACGAAACCGAAGATATCGCAGTTTCCGCATGTCAAACGCACTGTCGAGTGCTGAAAACACCAGAAAACGTGTTTCTCGCATTCAATAGCACGAAAACAGCGATTTCGGTGATTCTGCACACTTGCAACAGCAGGATAATGAAGATTATCACTGAAAATGCATATCTCAGCTGGAAACCCAACTATACCGAAGATATTTCTGTTTCCGCATGTCAAACGCACTGCGGAGTGCTGAAAACACCAGGAAACGTGTTTTTCGCATTCAATAGCACGAAACCAGCGATTTCGGTGATTCTGCACACCTGTAAAAGCAGAATCATGAATTTATCACTGAAAATGCATATCTCAGCTGGAAACCTAACGAAACCGTAGATATCGCGGTTTCTGCATGTCAAACGCACTGTCGAGTGCTGAAATCACCAGAAAACGTGTTTTTCGCATTCAATAGCACGAAAACAGCGATTTCGGTGATTCTGCACACTTGTAACAGCAGGATAATGAAGATTATCACTGAAAATGCATATCTCAGCTGGAAACCCAACAATACCGAAGATATTTCTGTTTCCGCATGTCAAACGCACTGCAGAGTGCTGAAAACACCAGGAAACGTGTTTTTCGCATTCAATAGCACGAAACCAGCGATTTCGGTGATTCTGCACACCTGTAAAAGCAGAATCATGAATTTATCACTGAAAATGCATATCTCAGCTGGAAACACAAAGATACCAAAGATATCGCAGTTTCCGCATGTCAAACGCACTGTGGAGTTCTGAAAACACCAGGAAACGTGTTTATCGCATTCAATAGCACGAAAACAGCGATTTCGGTGATTCTGCACACTTCTCACAGAAGAATATCCAAGATTATCATAGATAATGCATGTCGCAGCTGGCAGCCCCACGAAAACGAAGATATCACAGTTTCCGCAAGTCAAACGCAATGTGGAGTGCTGAAAACACCAGGAAACGTGTTTTTCGCATTCAATAGCACGAAAACAGCGATATCGGTGATTCTGCAAACTTGAAACAGCAGAATCATGAATTTATCACTGAAATTGCATATCTCAGCTGGCAACCCAACGAAACCGAAGATATCACAGTTTCCGCATGTCAGACGCAATGTGGAGTGCTGAAAACACCAGGAAACGTGTTTTTCGCATTCAATAGCACGATAACAGCGACTTGGGTGTTTCTGCACACCTGTAACAGCAGAATCATGAATTTATCACTGAAAATGCATATCTCAGCTGGAAACCCAATGATACCAAAGATATCGCAGTTTCCGCATGTCAAACGCACTGTGGAGTTCTGAAAACACCAGGAAACGTGTTTTTCTCATTCAATAGCACGAAAACAGCGATTTGGGTGTTTCTGCACACCTGTAACAGCAGAATCATGAATTTATCACTGAAAATGCATATCTCAGCTGGAAACCCAACGAAACCGTAGATATCGCGGTTTCCGCATGTCAAACGCACTGTGGAGTTCTGAAAACACCAGGAAACGTGTTTTTCGCATTCAATAGCACGAAAACAGCGATTTGGGTGTTTCTGCACACCTGTAACAGCAGAATCATGAATTTATCACTGAAATTGCATATCTCAGCTGGAAACCCAACGAAACCGAAGATATCGCGGTTTCCGCATGTCAAACGAACTGTCGAGTGCTGAAATCACCAGAAACCGTGTTTTTCGCATTCAATAGCACGAAAACAGCGATTTCGGTGATTCTGCACACTTGTAACAGCAGGATAATGATGATAATCACTGAAAATGCATATCTCAGCTGGAAACCCAACTATACCGAAGATATTTCTGTTTCCGCATGTCAAACGCACTGCGGAGTGCTGAAAACACCAGGAAACGTGTTTTTCGCATTCAATAGCACGAAAACAGCGATTTCGGTGATTCTGCACACCTGTAAAAGCAGAATCATGAATTTATCACTGAAAATGCATATCTCAGCTGGAAACACAAAGATACCAAAGATATCGCAGTTTCCGCATGTCAAACGCACTGTGGAGTTCTGAAAACACCAGGAAACGTGTTTATCGCATTCAATAGCACGAAAACAGCGATTTCGGTGATTCTGCAAACTTGAAACAGCAGAATCATGAATTTATCACTGAAAATGCATATCTCAGCTGGAAACCCAACGAAACCGAAGATATCGCAGTTTCCGCATGTCAAACGCACTGTCGAGTGCTGAAAACACCAGAAAACGTGTTTCTCGCATTCAATAGCACGAAAACAGCGATTTCGGTGATTCTGCACACTTGCAACAGCAGGATAATGAAGATTATCACTGAAAATGCATATCTCAGCTGGAAACCCAACTATACCGAAGATATTTCTGTTTCCGCATGTCAAACGCACTGCGGAGTGCTGAAAACACCAGGAAACGTGTTTTTCGCATTCAATAGCACGAAACCAGCGATTTCGGTGATTCTGCACACCTGTAAAAGCAGAATCATGAATTTATCACTGAAAATGCATATCTCAGCTGGAAACCTAACGAAACCGTAGATATCGCGGTTTCTGCATGTCAAACGCACTGTCGAGTGCTGAAATCACCAGAAAACGTGTTTTTCGCATTCAATAGCACGAAAACAGCGATTTCGGTGATTCTGCACACTTGTAACAGCAGGATAATGAAGATTATCACTGAAAATGCATATCTCAGCTGGAAACCCAACAATACCGAAGATATTTCTGTTTCCGCATGGTAAACGCACTGCAGAGTGCTGAAAACACCAGGAAACGTGTTTTTCGCATTCAATAGCACGAAACCAGCGATTTCGGTGATTCTGCACACCTGTAAAAGCAGAATCATGAATTTATCACTGAAAATGCATATCTCAGCTGGAAACACAAAGATACCAAAGATATCGCAGTTTCCGCATGTCAAACGCACTGTGGAGTTCTGAAAACACCAGGAAACGTGTTTATCGCATTCAATAGCACGAAAACAGCGATTTCGGTGATTCTGCACACTTCTCACAGAAGAATATCCAAGATTATCATAGATAATGCATGTCGCAGCTGGCAGCCCCACGAAAACGAAGATATCACAGTTTCCGCAAGTCAAACGCAATGTGGAGTGCTGAAAACACCAGGAAACGTGTTTTTCGCATTCAATAGCACGAAAACAGCGATTTCGGTGATTCTGCAAGCTTGAAACAGCAGAATCATGAATTTATCACTGAAAATGCATATCTCAGCTGGAAACCCAACGAAACCGAAGATATCGCGGTTTCCGCATGTCAAACGAACTGTCGAGTGCTGAAATCACCAGAAACCGTGTTTTTCGCATTCAATAGCACGAAAACAGCGATTTCGGTGATTCTGCACACTTGTAACAGCAGGATAATGATGATAATCACTGAAAATGCATATCTCAGCTGGAAACCCAACTATACCGAAGATATTTCTGTTTCCGCATGTCAAACGCACTGCGGAGTGCTGAAAACACCAGGAAACGTGTTTTTCGCATTCAATAGCACGAAAACAGCGATTTCGGTGATTCTGCACACCTGTAAAAGCAGAATCATGAATTTATCACTGAAAATGCATATCTCAGCTGGAAACCCAATGATACCAAAGATATCGCAGTTTCCGCATGTCAAACGCACTGTGGAGTTCTGAAAACACCAGGAAACGTGTTGTTCTCATTCAATAGCACGAAAACAGCGATTTGGGTGTTTCTGCACACCTGTAACAGCAGAATCATGAATTTATCACTGAAAATGCATATCTCAGCTGGAAACCCAACGAAACCGTAGATATCGCGGTTTCCGCATGTCAAACGCACTGTGGAGTTCTGAAAACACCAGGAAACGTGTTTTTCGCATTCAATAGCACGAAAACAGCGATTTGGGTGTTTCTGCACACCTGTAACAGCAGAATCATGAATTTATCACTGAAAATGCATATCTCAGCTGGAAACCCAACGAAACCGAAGATATCGCGGTTTCCGCATGTCAAACGAACTGTCGAGTGCTGAAATCACCAGAAACCGTGTTTTTCGCATTCAATAGCACGAAAACAGCGATTTCGGTGATTCTGCACACTTGTAACAGCAGGATAATGATGATAATCACTGAAAATGCATATCTCAGCTGGAAACCCAACTATACCGAAGATATTTCTGTTTCCGCATGTCAAACGCACTGCGGAGTGCTGAAAACACCAGGAAACGTGTTTTTCGCATTCAATAGCACGAAAACAGCGATTTCGGTGATTCTGCACACCTGTAAAAGCAGAATCATGAATTTATCACTGAAAATGCATATCTCAGCTGGAAACACAAAGATACCAAAGATATCGCAGTTTCCGCATGTCAAACGCACTGTGGAGTTCTGAAAACACCAGGAAACGTGTTTATCGCATTCAATAGCACGAAAACAGCGATTTCGGTGATTCTGCAAGCTTGAAACAGCAGAATCATGAATTTATCACTGAAAATGCATATCTCAGCTGGAAACCCAACGAAACCGAAGATATCGCAGTTTCCGCATGTCAAACGCACTGTCGAGTGCTGAAAACACCAGAAAACGTGTTTCTCGCATTCAATAGCACGAAAACAGCGATTTCGGTGATTCTGCACACTTGCAACAGCAGGATAATGAAGATTATCACTGAAAATGCATATCTCAGCTGGAAACCCAACTATACCGAAGATATTTCTGTTTCCGCATGTCAAACGCACTGCGGAGTGCTGAAAACACCAGGAAACGTGTTTTTCGCATTCAATAGCACGAAACCAGCGATTTCGGTGATTTTGCACACCTGTAAAAGCAGAATCATGAATTTATCACTGAAAATGCATATCTCAGCTGGAAACCTAACGAAACCGTAGATATCGCGGTTTCTGCATGTCAAACGCACTGTCGAGTGCTGAAATCACCAGAAAACGTGTTTTTCGCATTCAATAGCACGAAAACAGCGATTTCGGTGATTCTGCACACTTGTAACAGCAGGATAATGAAGATTATCACTGAAAATGCATATCTCAGCTGGAAACCCAACAATACCGAAGATATTTCTGTTTCCGCATGTCAAACGCACTGCAGAGTGCTGAAAACACCAGGAAACGTGTTTTTCGCATTCAATAGCACGAAACCAGCGATTTCGGTGATTCTGCACACCTGTAAAAGCAGAATCATGAATTTATCACTGAAAATGCATATCTCAGCTGGAAACACAAAGATACCAAAGATATCGCAGTTTCCGCATGTCAAACGCACTGTGGAGTTCTGAAAACACCAGGAAACGTGTTTATCGCATTCAATAGCACGAAAACAGCGATTTCGGTGATTCTGCACACTTCTCACAGAAGAATATCCAAGATTATCATAGATAATGCATGTCGCAGCTGGCAGCCCCACGAAAACGAAGATATCACAGTTTCCGCAAGTCAAACGCAATGTGGAGTGCTGAAAACACCAGGAAACGTGTTTTTCGCATTCAATAGCACGAAAACAGCGATATCGGTGATTCTGCAAACTTGAAACAGCAGAATCATGAATTTATCACTGAAATTGCATATCTCAGCTGGCAACCCAACGAAACCGAAGATATCACAGTTTCCGCATGTCAGACGCAATGTGGAGTGCTGAAAACACCAGGAAACGTGTTTTTCGCATTCAATAGCACGATAACAGCGACTTGGGTGTTTCTGCACACCTGTAACAGCAGAATCATGAATTTATCACTGAAAATGCATATCTCAGCTGGAAACCCAATGATACCAAAGATATCGCAGTTTCCGCATGTCAAACGCACTGTGGAGTTCTGAAAACACCAGGAAACGTGTTTTTCTCATTCAATAGCACGAAAACAGCGATTTGGGTGTTTCTGCACACCTGTAACAGCAGAATCATGAATTTATCACTGAAAATGCATATCTCAGCTGGAAACCCAACGAAACCGTAGATATCGCGGTTTCCGCATGTCAAACGCACTGTGGAGTTCTGAAAACACCAGGAAACGTGTTTTTCGCATTCAATAGCACGAAAACAGCGATTTGGGTGTTTCTGCACACCTGTAACAGCAGAATCATGAATTTATCACTGAAAATGCATATCTCAGCTGGAAACCCAACGAAACCGAAGATATCGCGGTTTCCGCATGTCAAACGCACTGTCGAGTGCTGAAATCACCAGAAACCGTGTTTTTCGCATTCAATAGCACGAAAACAGCGATTTCGGTGATTCTGCACACTTGTAACAGCAGGATAATGATGACAATCACTGAAAATGCATATCTCAGCTGGAAACCCAACTATACCGAAGATATTTCTGTTTCCGCATGTCAAACGCACTGCGGAGTGCTGAAAACACCAGGAAACGTGTTTTTCGCATTCAATAGCACGAAAACAGCGATTTCGGTGATTCTGCACACCTGTAAAAGCAGAATCATGAATTTATCACTGAAAATGCATATCTCAGCTGGAAACCCAACGAAACCGAAGATATCGCAGTTTCCGCATGTCAAACGCACTGTCGAGTGCTGAAAACACCAGAAAACGTGTTTCTCGCATTCAATAGCACGAAAACAGCGATTTCGGTGATTCTGCACACTTGCAACAGCAGGATAATGAAGATTATCACTGAAAATGCATATCTCAGCTGGAAACCCAACTATACCGAAGATATTTCTGTTTCCGCATGTCAAACGCACTGCGGAGTGCTGAAAACACCAGGAAACGTGTTTTTCGCATTCAATAGCACGAAACCAGCGATTTCGGTGATTCTGCACACCTGTAAAAGCAGAATCATGAATTTATCACTGAAAATGCATATCTCAGCTGGAAACACAAAGATACCAAAGATATCGCAGTTTCCGCATGTCAAACGCACTGTGGAGTTCTGAAAACACCAGGAAACGTGTTTATCGCATTCAATAGCACGAAAACAGCGATTTCGGTGATTCTGCAAACTTGAAACAGCAGAATCATGAATTTATCACTGAAAATGCATATCTCAGCTGGAAACCCAACGAAACCGAAGATATCGCAGTTTCCGCAAGTCAAACGCATTGTGGAGTGCTGAAATCACCAGAAAACGTGTTTTTCGCATTCAATAGCACGAAAACAGCGATTTCGGTGATTCTGCACACTTGTAACAGCAGGATAATGAAGATTATCACTGAAATTGCATATCTCACCTGGAAACCCAACTATACCGAAGATATTTCTGTTTCCGCATGTCAAACGCACTGCAGAGTGCTGAAAACACCAGGAAACGTGTTTTTCGCATTCAATAGCACGAAAACAGCGATTTCGGTGATTCTGCACACTTGTAACAGCAGGATAATGAAGATTATCACTGAAAATGCATATCTCACCTGGAAACCCAACAATACCGAAGATATTTCTGTTTCCGCATGTCAAACGCACTGCAGAGTGCTGAAAACACCAGGAAACGTGTTTTTCGCATTCAATAGCACGAAACCAGCGATTTCGGTGATTCTGCACACCTGTAAAAGCAGAATCATGAATTTATCACTGAAAATGCATATCTCAGCTGGAAACACAAAGATACCAAAGATATCGCAGTTTCCGCATGTCAAACGCACTGTGGAGTTCTGAAAACACCAGGAAACGTGTTTATCGCATTCAATAGCACGAAAACAGCGATTTCGGTGATTCTGCAAACTTGAAACAGCAGAATCATGAATTTATCACTGAAAATGCATATGTCAGCTGGCAACCCAACGAAACCGTAGATATCGCGGTTTGCGCATGTCAAACGCACTGTCGAGTGCTGAAAACACCAGAAAACGTGTTTCTCGCATTCAATAGCACGAAAACAGCGATTTCGGTGATTCTGCACACTTGCAACAGCAGGATAATGAAGATTATCACTGAAAATGCATACCTCAGCTGGAAACCCAACTATACCGAAGATATTTCTGTTTCCGCATGTCAAACGCACTGCGGAGTGCTGAAAACACCAGGAAACGTGTTTTTCGCATTCAATAGCACGAAACCAGCGATTTCGGTGATTCTGCACACCTGTAAAAGCAGAATCATGAATTTATCACGGAAAATGCATATCTCAGCTGGAAACCTAACGAAACCGTAGATATCGCGGTTTCTGCATGTCAAACGCACTGTCGAGTGCTGAAATCACCAGAAAACGTGTTTTTCGCATTCAATAGCACGAAAACAGCGATTTCGGTGATTCTGCACACTTGTAACAGCAGGATAATGAAGATTATCACTGAAAATGCATATCTCACCTGGAAACCCAACAATACCGAAGATATTTCTGTTTCCGCATGTCAAACGCACTGCAGAGTGCTGAAAACACCAGGAAACGTGTTTTTCGCATTCAATAGCACGAAACCAGCGATTTCGGTGATTCTGCACACCTGTAAAAGCAGAATCATGAATTTATCACTGAAAATGCATATCTCAGCTGGAAACTCAAAGATACCAAAGATATCGCAGTTTCCGCATGTCAAACGCACTGTGGAGTTCTGAAAACACCAGGAAACGTGTTTATCGCATTCAATAGCACGAAAACAGCGATTTCGGTGATTCTGCAAACTTGAAACAGCAGAATCATGAATTTATCACTGAAAATGCATATCTCAGCTGGAAACCCAACGAAACCGTAGATATCGCGGTTTCCGCATGTCAAACGCACTGTGGAGTTCTTAAAACACCAGGAAACGTGTTTTTCGCATTCAATAGCACGAAAACAGCGATTTGGGTGTTTCTGCACACCTGTAACAGCAGAATCATGAATTTATCACTGAAAATGCATATCTCAGCTGGAAACCCAACGAAACCGAAGATATCGCGGTTTCCGCATGTCAAACGCACTGTCGAGTGCTGAAATCACCAGAAAAGGTGTTTTTCGCATTCAATAGCACGAAAACAGCAATTTCGGTGATTCTGCACACTTGTAACAGCAGGATAATGAAGATTATCACAGAAAATGCATATCTCACCTGGAAACCCAACTATACCGAAGATATTTCTGTTTCCGCATGTCAAACGCTCTGTAGAGTTCTGAAAACACCAGGAAACGTGTTTTTCGCTTTCAATAGCACGAAACCAGCGATTTCGGTGATTCTGCACACCTGTAAAAGCAGAATCATGAATTTATCACTGAAAATGCATATCTCAGCTGGAAACACAAAGATTCCAAAGATATCGCAGTTTCCGCATGTCAAACGCACTGTCGAGTGCTGAAATCACCAGAAAACGTGTTTTTCGCATTCAATAGCACGAAAACAGCGATTTCGGTGATTCTGCACACTTGTAACAGCAGGATAATGATGATAATCACTGAAAATGCATATCTCAGCTGGAAACCCAACTATACCGAAGATATTTCTGTTTCCGCATGTCAAACGCACTGCGGAGTGCTGAAAACACCAGGAAACGTGTTTTTCGCATTCAATGGCACGAAAACAGCGATTTCGGTGATTCTGCACACCTGTAAAAGCAGAATCATGAATTTATCACTGAAAATGCATATCTCAGCTGGAAACACAAAGATACCAAAGATATCGCAGTTTCCGCATGTCAAACGCACTGTGGAGTTCTGAAAACACCAGGAAACGTGTTTATCGCATTCAATAGCACGAAAACAGCGATTTCGGTGATTCTGCAAACTTGAAACAGCAGAATCATGAATTTATCACTGAAAATGCATATCTCAGCTGGAAACCCAACGAAACCGAAGATATCGCAGTTTCCGCATGTCAAACGCACTGTCGAGTGCTGAAAACACCAGAAAACGTGTTTCTCGCATTCAATAGCACGAAAACAGCGATTTCGGTGATTCTGCACACTTGCAACAGCAGGATAATGAAGATTATCACTGAAAATGCATATCTCAGCTGGAAACCCAACTATACCGAAGATATTTCTGTTTCCGCATGTCAAACGCACTGCGGAGTGCTGAAAACACCAGGAAACGTGTTTTTCGCATTCAATAGCACGAAACCAGCGATTTCGGTGATTCTGCACACCTGTAAAAGCAGAATCATGAATTTATCACTGAAAATGCATATCTCAGCTGGAAACCTAACGAAACCGTAGATATCGCGGTTTCTGCATGTCAAACGCACTGTCGAGTGCTGAAATCACCAGAAAACGTGTTTTTCGCATTCAATAGCACGAAAACAGCGATTTCGGTGATTCTGCACACTTGTAACAGCAGGATAATGAAGATTATCACTGAAAATGCATATCTCACCTGGAAACCCAACAATACCGAAGATATTTCTGTTTCCGCATGTCAAACGCACTGCAGAGTGCTGAAAACACCAGGAAACGTGTTTTTCGCATTCAATAGCACGAAACCAGCGATTTCGGTGATTCTGCACACCTGTAAAAGCAGAATCATGAATTTATCACTGAAAATGCATATCTCAGCTGGAGTCACAAAGATACCAAAGATATCGCAGTTTCCGCATGTCAAACGCACTGTGGAGTTCTGAAAACACCAGGAAACGTGTTTATCGCATTCAATAGCACGAAAACAGCGATTTCGGTGATTCTGCAAACTTGAAACAGCAGAATCATGAATTTATCACTGAAAATGCATATCTCAGCTGGAAACCCAACGAAACCGAAGATATCGCAGTTTCCGCAAGTCAAACGCAATGTGGAGTGCTGAAATCACCAGAAAACGTGTTTTTCGCATTCAATAGCACGAAAACAGCGATTTCGGTGATTCTGCACACTTGTAACAGCAGGATAATGAAGATTATCACTGAAAATGCATATCTCACCTGGAAACCCAACTATACCGAAGATATTTCTGTTTCCGCATGTCAAACGCACTGCAGAGTGCTGAAAACACCAGGAAACGTGTTTTTCGCATTCAATAGCACGAAACCAGCGATTTCGGTGATTCTGCACACCTGTAAAAGCAGAATCATGAATTTATCACTGAAAATGCATATCTCAGCTGGAAACACAAAGATACCAAAGATATCGCAGTTTCCG
Organism: Anthophora plumipes; assembly: GCA_951804975.1. Classification (NCBI taxonomy): domain Eukaryota; kingdom Metazoa; phylum Arthropoda; class Insecta; order Hymenoptera; family Apidae; genus Anthophora; species Anthophora plumipes. The sequence goes on from CATORF010000226.1 coordinate 2,292,247, forward strand.
CATGTCAAACGCACTGTGGAGTGCTGAAAACACCAGGAAACGTGTATTTCGCATTCAATAGCACGAAAACAGCGATTTCGGCGATTCTGCACACTTCTCACAGAAGAATATCCAAGATTATCATAGATAATGCATGTCGCAGCTGGCAGCCCCACGAAAACGAAGATATCACAGTTTCCGCAAGTCAAACGCAATGTGGAGTGCTGAAAACACCAGGAAACGTGTTTTTCGCATTCAGTAGCACGAAAACAGCGATTTCGGTGATTCTGCAAACTTGAAACAGCAGAATCATGAATTTATCACTGAAATTGCATATCTCAGCTGGCAACCCAACGAAACCGAAGATATCACAGTTTCCGCATGTCAGACGCAATGTGGAGTGCTGAAAACACCAGGAAACGTGTTTTTCGCATTCAATAGCACGATAACAGCGACTTGGGTGTTTCTGCACACCTGTAACAGTAGAATCACGAATTTATCACTGAAAATGCATATCTCAGCTGGAAACCCAATGATACCAAAGATATCGCAGTTTCCGCATGTCAAACGCACTGTGGAGTTCTGAAAACACCAGGAAACGTGTTTTTCTCATTCAATAGCACGAAAACAGCGATTTGGGTGTTTCTGCACACCTGTAACAGCAGAATCATGAATTTATCACTGAAAATGCATATCTCAGCTGGAAACCCAACGAAACCGTAGATATCGCGGTTTCCGCATGTCAAACGCACTGTGGAGTTCTGAAAACACCAGGAAACGTGTTTTTCGCATTCAATAGCACGAAAACAGCGATTTGGGTGTTTCTGCACACCTGTAACAGCAGAATCATGAATTTATCACTGAAAATGCATATCTCAGCTGGAAACCCAACGAAACCGTAGATATCGCGGTTTCCGCATGTCAAACGCACTGTGGAGTTCTTAAAACACCAGGAAACGTGTTTTTCGCATTCAATAGCACGAAAACAGCGATTTGGGTGTTTCTGCACACCTGTAACAGCAGAGTCATGAATTTATCACTGAAAATGCATATCTCAGCTGGAAACCCAACGAAACCGAAGATATCGCGGTTTCCGCATGTCAAACGCACTGTCGAGTGCTGAAATCACCAGAAAAGGTGTTTTTCGCATTCAATAGCACGAAAACAGCAATTTCGGTGATTCTGCACACTTGCAACAGCAGGATAATGATGATAATCACTGAAAATGCATATATCAGCTGGAAACCCAACTATACCGAAGATATTTCTGTTTCCGCATGTCAAACGCACTGCGGAGTGCTGAAAACACCAGGAAACGTGTTTTTCGCATTCAATAGCACGAAACCAGCGATTTCGGTGATTCTGCACACCTGTAAAAGCAGAATCATGAATTTATCACTGAAAATGCATATCTCAGCTGGAAACACAAAGATACCAAAGATATCGCAGTTTCCGCATGTCAAACGCACTGTGGAGTTCTGAAAACACCAGGAAACGTGTTTATCGCATTCAATAGCACGAAAACAGCGATTTCGGTGATTCTGCAAACTTGAAACAGCAGAATCATGAATTTATCACTGAAAATGCATATCTCAGCTGGAAACCCAACGAAACCGAAGATATCGCAGTTTCCGCAAGTCAAACGCATTGTGGAGTGCTGAAATCACCAGAAAACGTGTTTTTCGCATTCAATAGCACGAAAACAGCGATTTCGGTGATTCTGCACACTTGTAACAGCAGGATAATGAAGATTATCACTGAAATTGCATATCTCACCTGGAAACCCAACTATACCGAAGATATTTCTGTTTCCGCATGTCAAACGCACTGCAGAGTGCTGAAAACACCAGGAAACGTGTTTTTCGCATTCAATAGCACGAAAACAGCGATTTCGGTGATTCTGCACACTTGTAACAGCAGGATAATGAAGATTATCACTGAAAATGCATATCTCACCTGGAAACCCAACAATACCGAAGATATTTCTGTTTCCGCATGTCAAACGCACTGCAGAGTGCTGAAAACACCAGGAAACGTGTTTTTCGCATTCAATAGCACGAAACCAGCGATTTCGGTGATTCTGCACACCTGTAAAAGCAGAATCATGAATTTATCACTGAAAATGCATATCTCAGCTGGAAACACAAAGATACCAAAGATATCGCAGTTTCCGCATGTCAAACGCACTGTGGAGTTCTGAAAACACCAGGAAACGTGTTTATCGCATTCAATAGCACGAAAACAGCGATTTCGGTGATTCTGCAAACTTGAAACAGCAGAATCATGAATTTATCACTGAAAATGCATATGTCAGCTGGCAACCCAACGAAACCGTAGATATCGCGGTTTGCGCATGTCAAACGCACTGTCGAGTGCTGAAAACACCAGAAAACGTGTTTCTCGCATTCAATAGCACGAAAACAGCGATTTCGGTGATTCTGCACACTTGCAACAGCAGGATAATGAAGATTATCACTGAAAATGCATACCTCAGCTGGAAACCCAACTATACCGAAGATATTTCTGTTTCCGCATGTCAAACGCACTGCGGAGTGCTGAAAACACCAGGAAACGTGTTTTTCGCATTCAATAGCACGAAACCAGCGATTTCGGTGATTCTGCACACCTGTAAAAGCAGAATCATGAATTTATCACGGAAAATGCATATCTCAGCTGGAAACCTAACGAAACCGTAGATATCGCGGTTTCTGCATGTCAAACGCACTGTCGAGTGCTGAAATCACCAGAAAACGTGTTTTTCGCATTCAATAGCACGAAAACAGCGATTTCGGTGATTCTGCACACTTGTAACAGCAGGATAATGAAGATTATCACTGAAAATGCATATCTCACCTGGAAACCCAACAATACCGAAGATATTTCTGTTTCCGCATGTCAAACGCACTGCAGAGTGCTGAAAACACCAGGAAACGTGTTTTTCGCATTCAATAGCACGAAACCAGCGATTTCGGTGATTCTGCACACCTGTAAAAGCAGAATCATGAATTTATCACTGAAAATGCATATCTCAGCTGGAAACACAAAGATACCAAAGATATCGCAGTTTCCGCATGTCAAACGCACTGTGGAGTTCTGAAAACACCAGGAAACGTGTTTATCGCATTCAATAGCACGAAAACAGCGATTTCGGTGATTCTGCAAACTTGAAACAGCAGAATCATGAATTTATCACTGAAAATGCATATCTCAGCTGGAAACCCAACGAAACCGTAGATATCGCGGTTTCCGCATGTCAAACGCACTGTGGAGTTCTTAAAACACCAGGAAACGTGTTTTTCGCATTCAATAGCACGAAAACAGCGATTTGGGTGTTTCTGCACACCTGTAACAGCAGAATCATGAATTTATCACTGAAAATGCATATCTCAGCTGGAAACCCAACGAAACCGAAGATATCGCGGTTTCCGCATGTCAAACGCACTGTCGAGTGCTGAAATCACCAGAAAAGGTGTTTTTCGCATTCAATAGCACGAAAACAGCAATTTCGGTGATTCTGCACACTTGTAACAGCAGGATAATGAAGATTATCACAGAAAATGCATATCTCACCTGGAAACCCAACTATACCGAAGATATTTCTGTTTCCGCATGTCAAACGCTCTGTAGAGTTCTGAAAACACCAGGAAACGTGTTTTTCGCTTTCAATAGCACGAAACCAGCGATTTCGGTGATTCTGCACACCTGTAAAAGCAGAATCATGAATTTATCACTGAAAATGCATATCTCAGCTGGAAACACAAAGATTCCAAAGATATCGCAGTTTCCGCATGTCAAACGCACTGTCGAGTGCTGAAATCACCAGAAAACGTGTTTTTCGCATTCAATAGCACGAAAACAGCGATTTCGGTGATTCTGCACACTTGTAACAGCAGGATAATGATGATAATCACTGAAAATGCATATCTCAGCTGGAAACCCAACTATACCGAAGATATTTCTGTTTCCGCATGTCAAACGCACTGCGGAGTGCTGAAAACACCAGGAAACGTGTTTTTCGCATTCAATGGCACGAAAACAGCGATTTCGGTGATTCTGCACACCTGTAAAAGCAGAATCATGAATTTATCACTGAAAATGCATATCTCAGCTGGAAACACAAAGATACCAAAGATATCGCAGTTTCCGCATGTCAAACGCACTGTGGAGTTCTGAAAACACCAGGAAACGTGTTTATCGCATTCAATAGCACGAAAACAGCGATTTCGGTGATTCTGCAAACTTGAAACAGCAGAATCATGAATTTATCACTGAAAATGCATATCTCAGCTGGAAACCCAACGAAACCGAAGATATCGCAGTTTCCGCATGTCAAACGCACTGTCGAGTGCTGAAAACACCAGAAAACGTGTTTCTCGCATTCAATAGCACGAAAACAGCGATTTCGGTGATTCTGCACACTTGCAACAGCAGGATAATGAAGATTATCACTGAAAATGCATATCTCAGCTGGAAACCCAACTATACCGAAGATATTTCTGTTTCCGCATGTCAAACGCACTGCGGAGTGCTGAAAACACCAGGAAACGTGTTTTTCGCATTCAATAGCACGAAACCAGCGATTTCGGTGATTCTGCACACCTGTAAAAGCAGAATCATGAATTTATCACTGAAAATGCATATCTCAGCTGGAAACCTAACGAAACCGTAGATATCGCGGTTTCTGCATGTCAAACGCACTGTCGAGTGCTGAAATCACCAGAAAACGTGTTTTTCGCATTCAATAGCACGAAAACAGCGATTTCGGTGATTCTGCACACTTGTAACAGCAGGATAATGAAGATTATCACTGAAAATGCATATCTCACCTGGAAACCCAACAATACCGAAGATATTTCTGTTTCCGCATGTCAAACGCACTGCAGAGTGCTGAAAACACCAGGAAACGTGTTTTTCGCATTCAATAGCACGAAACCAGCGATTTCGGTGATTCTGCACACCTGTAAAAGCAGAATCATGAATTTATCACTGAAAATGCATATCTCAGCTGGAGTCACAAAGATACCAAAGATATCGCAGTTTCCGCATGTCAAACGCACTGTGGAGTTCTGAAAACACCAGGAAACGTGTTTATCGCATTCAATAGCACGAAAACAGCGATTTCGGTGATTCTGCAAACTTGAAACAGCAGAATCATGAATTTATCACTGAAAATGCATATCTCAGCTGGAAACCCAACGAAACCGAAGATATCGCAGTTTCCGCAAGTCAAACGCAATGTGGAGTGCTGAAATCACCAGAAAACGTGTTTTTCGCATTCAATAGCACGAAAACAGCGATTTCGGTGATTCTGCACACTTGTAACAGCAGGATAATGAAGATTATCACTGAAAATGCATATCTCACCTGGAAACCCAACTATACCGAAGATATTTCTGTTTCCGCATGTCAAACGCACTGCAGAGTGCTGAAAACACCAGGAAACGTGTTTTTCGCATTCAATAGCACGAAACCAGCGATTTCGGTGATTCTGCACACCTGTAAAAGCAGAATCATGAATTTATCACTGAAAATGCATATCTCAGCTGGAAACACAAAGATACCAAAGATATCGCAGTTTCCGCATGTCAAACGCACTGTGGAGTGCTGAAAACACCAGGAAACGTGTATTTCGCATTCAATAGCACGAAAACAGCGATTTCGGCGATTCTGCACACTTCTCACAGAAGAATATCCAAGATTATCATAGATAATGCATGTCGCAGCTGGCAGCCCCACGAAAACGAAGATATCACAGTTTCCGCAAGTCAAACGCAATGTGGAGTGCTGAAAACACCAGGAAACGTGTTTTTCGCATTCAGTAGCACGAAAACAGCGATTTCGGTGATTCTGCAAACTTGAAACAGCAGAATCATGAATTTATCACTGAAATTGCATATCTCAGCTGGCAACCCAACGAAACCGAAGATATCACAGTTTCCGCATGTCAGACGCAATGTGGAGTGCTGAAAACACCAGGAAACGTGTTTTTCGCATTCAATAGCACGATAACAGCGACTTGGGTGTTTCTGCACACCTGTAACAGTAGAATCACGAATTTATCACTGAAAATGCATATCTCAGCTGGAAACCCAATGATACCAAAGATATCACAGTTTCCGCATGTCAGACGCAATGTGGAGTGCTGAAAACACCAGGAAACGTGTTTTTCGCATTCAATAGCACGAAAACAGCGATTTGGGTGTTTCTGCACACCTGTAACAGCAGAATCATGAATTTATCACTGAAAATGCATATCTCAGCTGGAAACCCAATGATACCAAAGATATCGCAGATTCCGCATGTGAAACGCACTGTGTAGTTCTGAAAACACCAGGAAACGTGTTTTTCGCATTCAATAGCACGAAAACAGCGATTTGGGTGTTTCTGCACACCTGTAACAGCAGAATCATGAATTTATCACTGAAAATGCATATCTCAGCTGGAAACCCAACGAAACCGTAGATATCGCGGTTTCCGCATGTCAAACGCACTGTCGAGTGCTGAAAACACCAGAAAACGTGTTTTTCGCATTCAATAGCACGAAAACAGCGATTTCGGTGATTCTGCACACTTGCAACAGCAGGATAATGAAGATTATCACTGAAAATGCATATCTCACCTGGAAACCCAACTATACCGAAGATATTTCTGTTTCCGCATGTCAAACGCACTGCAGAGTGCTGAAAACACCAGGAAACGTGTTTTTCGCATTCAATAGCACGAAACCAGCGATTTCGGTGATTCTGCACACCTGTAAAAGCAGAATCATGAATTTATCACTGAAAATGCATATCTCAGCTGGAAACACAAAGATACCAAAGATATCGCAGTTTCCGCATGTCAAACGCACTGTGGAGTTCTGAAAACACCAGGAAACGTGTTTTTCGAATTCAATAGCACGAAAACAGCGATTTCGGTGATTCTGCAAACTTGAAACAGCAGAATCATGATTTTATCACTGAAAATGCATATCTCAGCTGGAAACCCAACGAAACCGAAGATATCACAGTTTCCGCATGTCAAACGCAATGTGGAGTGCTGAAAACACCAGGAAACGTGTTTTTCGCATTCAATAGCACGAAAACAGCGATTTCGGTGATTCTGCACACTTGCAACAGCAGGATAATGAAGATTATCACTGAAAATGCATTTCTCAGCTGGAAACCCAACTACACCGAAGATATTTCTGTTTCCGCATGTCAAACGCACTGCGGAGTGCTGAAAACACCAGGAAACGTGTTTTTCCCATTCAATAGCACGAAACCAGCGATTTCGGTGATTCTGCACACCTGTAAAAGCAGAATCATGAATTTATCACTGAAAATGCATATCTCAGCTGGAAACACAAAGATACCAAAGATATCGCAGTTTCCGCATGTCAAACGCACTGTGTAGTTCTGAAAACACCAGGAAACGTGTTTTTCGCATTCAATAGCACGAAAACAGCGATTTGGGTGTTTCTGCACACCTGTAACAGCAGAATCATGAATTTATCACTGAAAATGCATATCTCAGCTGGAAACCCAACGAAACCGTAGATATCGCGGTTTCCGCATGTCAAACGCACTGTGGAGTTCTGAAAACACCAGGAAACGTGTTTTTCGCATTCAATAGCACGAAAACAGCGATTTCGGTGATTCTGCAAACTTGAAACAGCAGAATCCTGAATTTATCACTGAAAATGCATATCTCAGCTGGAAACCCAACGAAACCGAAGATATCGCAGTTTCCGCAAGTCAAACGCACTGCAGAGTGCTGAAAACACCAGGAAACGTGTTTTTCGCATTCAATAGCACGAAAACAGCGATTTCGGTGATTCTGCAAACTTGAAACAGCAGAATCATGAATTTATCACTGAAAATGCATATCTCAGCTGGAAACCCAACGAAACCGAAGATATCGCGGTTTCCGCATGTCAAACGCACTGTCGAGTGCTGAAATCACCAGAAAACGTGTTTTTCGCATTCAATAGCACGAAAACAGCAATTTCGGTGATTCTGCACACTTGTAACAGCAGGATAATGAAGATTATCACAGAAAATGCATATCTCACCTGGAAACCCAACTATACCGAAGATATTTCTGTTTCCGCATGTCAAACGCTCTGCAGAGTTCTGAAAACACCAGGAAACGTGTTTTTCGCATTCAACAGCACGAAACCAGCGATTTCGGTGATTCTGCACACCTGTAAAAGCAGAATTTTGAATTTATCACTGAAAATGCATATCTCATACTGGAAACACAAAGATACCAAAGATATCGCAGTTTCCGCATGTCAAACGCACTGTGGAGTTCTGAAAACACTAGGAAACGTGTTTTTCGCATTCAATAGCACGAAAACAGCGATTTCGGTGATTCTGCACACTTGCAACAGCAGGATAATGAATTTATCACTGAAAATGCATATCTCAGCTGGAAACACAAAGATACCAAAGATATCGCAGTTTCCGCATGTCAAACGCACTGTGGAGTTCTGAAAACACCAGGAAACGTGTTTATCGCATTCAATAGCACGAAAACAGCGATTTCGGTGATTCTGCAAACTTGAAACAGCAGAATCATGAATTTATCACTGAAAATGCATATCTCAGCTGGAAACCTAACGAAACCGTAGATATCGCGGTTTCTGCATGTCAAACGCACTGTCGAGTGCTGAAATCACCAGAAAACGTGTTTTTCGCATTCAATAGCACGAAAACAGCGATTTCGGTGATTCTGCACACTTGTAACAGCAGGATAATGAAGATTATCACTGAAAATGCATATCTCACCTGGAAACCCAACAATACCGAAGATATTTCTGTTTCCGCATGTCAAACGCACTGCAGAGTGCTGAAAACACCAGGAAACGTGTTTTTCGCATTCAATAGCACGAAACCAGCGATTTCGGTGATTCTGCACACCTGTAAAAGCAGAATCATGAATTTATCACTGAAAATGCATATCTCAGCTGGAATCACAAAGATACCAAAGATATCGCAGTTTCCGCATGTCAAACGCACTGTGGAGTTCTGAAAACACCAGGAAACGTGTTTATCGCATTCAATAGCACGAAAACAGCGATTTCGGTGATTCTGCAAACTTGAAACAGCAGAATCATGAATTTATCACTGAAAATGCATATCTCAGCTGGAAACCCAACGAAACCGAAGATATCGCAGTTTCCGCAAGTCAAACGCAATGTGGAGTGCTGAAATCACCAGAAAACGTGTTTTTCGCATTCAATAGCACGAAAACAGCGATTTCGGTGATTCTGCACACTTGTAACAGCAGGATAATGAAGATTATCACTGAAAATGCATATCTCACCTGGAAACCCAACTATACCGAAGATATTTCTGTTTCCGCATGTCAAACGCACTGCAGAGTGCTGAAAACACCAGGAAACGTGTTTTTCGCATTCAATAGCACGAAACCAGCGATTTCGGTGATTCTGCACACCTGTAAAAGCAGAATCATGAATTTATCACTGAAAATGCATATCTCAGCTGGAAACACAAAGATACCAAAGATATCGCAGTTTCCGCATGTCAAACGCACTGTGGAGTGCTGAAAATACCAGGAAACGTGTATTTCGCATTCAATAGCACGAAAACAGCGATTTCGGTGATTCTGCACACTTCTCACAGAAGAATATCCAAGATTATCATAGATAATGCATGTCGCAGCTGGCAGCCCCACGAAAACGAAGATATCACAGTTTCCGCAAGTCAAACGCAATGTGGAGTGCTGAAAACACCAGGAAACGTGTTTTTCGCATTCAGTAGCACGAAAACAGCGATTTCGGTGATTCTGCAAACTTGAAACAGCAGAATCATGAATTTATCACTGAAATTGCATATCTCAGCTGGCAACCCAACGAAACCGAAGATATCACAGTTTCCGCATGTCAGACGCAATGTGGAGTGCTGAAAACACCAGGAAACGTGTTTTTCGCATTCAATAGCACGATAACAGCGACTTGGGTGTTTCTGCACACCTGTAACAGTAGAATCACGAATTTATCACTGAAAATGCATATCTCAGCTGGAAACCCAATGATACCAAAGATATCGCAGTTTCCGCATGTCAAACGCACTGTGGAGTTCTGAAAACACCAGGAAACGTGTTTTTCTCATTCAATAGCACGAAAACAGCGATTTGGGTGTTTCTGCACACCTGTAACAGCAGAATCATGAATTTATCACTGAAAATGCATATCTCAGCTGGAAACCCAACGAAACCGTAGATATCGCGGTTTCCGCATGTCAAACGCACTGTGGAGTTCTGAAAACACCAGGAAACGTGTTTTTCGCATTCAATAGCACGAAAACAGCGATTTGGGTGTTTCTGCACACCTGTAACAGCAGAATCATGAATTTATCACTGAAAATGCATATCTCAGCTGGAAACCCAACGAAACCGTATATATCGCGGATTCCGCATGTCAAACGCACTGTGGAGTTCTTAAAACACCAGGAAACGTGTTTTTCGCATTCAATAGCACGAAAACAGCGATTTGGGTGTTTCTGCACACCTGTAACAGCAGAGTCATGAATTTATCACTGAAAATGCATATCTCAGCTGGAAACCCAACGAAACCGAAGATATCGCGGTTTCCGCATGTCAAACGCACTGTCGAGTGCTGAAATCACCAGAAAAGGTGTTTTTCGCATTCAATAGCACGAAAACAGCAATTTCGGTGATTCTGCACACTTGCAACAGCAGGATAATGATGATAATCACTGAAAATGCATATCTCAGCTGGAAACCCAACTATACCGAAGATATTTCTGTTTCCGCATGTCAAACGCACTGCGGAGTGCTGAAAACACCAGGAAACGTGTTTTTCGCATTCAATAGCACGAAAACAGCGATTTCGGTGATTCTGCAAACTTGAAACAGCAGAATCATGAATTTATCACTGAAAATGCATATCTCAGCTGGAAACCCAACGAAACCGAAGATATCACAGTTTCCGCAAGTCAAACGCAATGTGGAGTGCTGAAAACACCAGGAAACGTGTTTTTCGCATTCAATAGCACGAACACAGCGATTTCGGTGATTCTGCAAACTTGAAACAGCAGAATCATGAATTTATCACTGAAAATGCATATCTCAGCTGGCAACCCAACGAAACCGAATATATCACAGTTTCCGCATGTCAGACGCAATGTGGAGTGCTGAAAACACCAGGAAACGTGTTTTTCGCATTCAATAGCACGAAAACAGCGATTTGGGTGTTTCTGCACACCTGTAACAGTAGAATCACGAATTTATCACTGAAAATGCATATCTCAGCTGGAAACCCAATGATACCAAAGATATCGCAGATTCCGCATGTGAAACGCACTGTGTAGTTCTGAAAACACCAGGAAACGTGTTTTTCGCATTCAATAGCACGAAAACAGCGATTTGGGTGTTTCTGCACACCTGTAACAGCAGAATCATGAATTTATCACTGAAAATGCATATCTCAGCTGGAAACCCAACGAAACCGTAGATATCGCGGTTTCCGCATGTCAAACGCACTGTCGAGTGCTGAAAACACCAGAAAACGTGTTTTTCGCATTCAATAGCACGAAAACAGCGATTTCGGTGATTCTGCACACTTGCAACAGCAGGATAATGAAGATTATCACTGAAAATGCATATCTCACCTGGAAACCCAACTATACCGAAGATATTTCTGTTTCCGCATGTCAAACGCACTGCAGAGTGCTGAAAACACCAGGAAACGTGTTTTTCGCATTCAATAGCACGAAACCAGCGATTTCGGTGATTCTGCACACCTGTAAAAGCAGAATCATGAATTTATCACTGAAAATGCATATCTCAGCTGGAAACACAAAGATACCAAAGATATCGCAGTTTCCGCATGTCAAACGCACTGTGGAGTTCTGAAAACACCAGGAAACGTGTTTTTCGAATTCAATAGCACGAAAACAGCGATTTCGGTGATTCTGCAAACTTGAAACAGCAGAATCATGATTTTATCACTGAAAATGCATATCTCAGCTGGAAACCCAACGAAACCGAAGATATCACAGTTTCCGCATGTCAAACGCAATGTGGAGTGCTGAAAACACCAGGAAACGTGTTTTTCGCATTCAATAGCACGAAAACAGCGATTTCGGTGATTCTGCACACTTGCAACAGCAGGATAATGAAGATTATCACTGAAAATGCATTTCTCAGCTGGAAACCCAACTACACCGAAGATATTTCTGTTTCCGCATGTCAAACGCACTGCGGAGTGCTGAAAACACCAGGAAACGTGTTTTTCCCATTCAATAGCACGAAACCAGCGATTTCGGTGATTCTGCACACCTGTAAAAGCAGAATCATGAATTTATCACTGAAAATGCATATCTCAGCTGGAAACACAAAGATACCAAAGATATCGCAGTTTCCGCATGTCAAACGCACTGTGTAGTTCTGAAAACACCAGGAAACGTGTTTTTCGCATTCAATAGCACGAAAACAGCGATTTGGGTGTTTCTGCACACCTGTAACAGCAGAATCATGAATTTATCACTGAAAATGCATATCTCAGCTGGAAACCCAACGAAACCGTAGATATCGCGGTTTCCGCATGTCAAACGCACTGTGGAGTTCTGAAAACACCAGGAAACGTGTTTTTCGCATTCAATAGCACGAAAACAGCGATTTCGGTGATTCTGCAAACTTGAAACAGCAGAATCCTGAATTTATCACTGAAAATGCATATCTCAGCTGGAAACCCAACGAAACCGAAGATATCGCAGTTTCCGCAAGTCAAACGCAATGTGGAGTGCTGAAAACACCAGGAAACGTGTTTTTCGCATTCAATAGCACGAAGACAGCGATTTCGGTGATTCTGCACACCTGTAAAAGCAGAATCATGAATTTATCACTGAAAATGCATATCTCAGCTGGAAACCCAACGAAACCGTAGATATCGCGGTTTCCGCATGTCAAACGCACTGTCGAGTGCTGAAAACACCAGAAAACGTGTTTTTCGCATTCAATAGCACGAAAACAGCGATTTCGGTGATTCTGCACACTTGCAACAGCAGGATAATGAAGATTATCACTGAAAATGCATATCTCACCTGGAAACCCAACTATACCGAAGATATTTCTGTTTCCGCATGTCAAACGCACTGCAGAGTGCTGAAAACACCAGGAAACGTGTTTTTCGCATTCAATAGCACGAAACCAGCGATTTCGGTGATTCTGCACACCTGTAAAAGCAGAATCATGAATTTATCACTGAAAATGCATATCTCAGCTGGAAACACAAAGATACCAAAGATATCGCAGTTTCCGCATGTCAAACGCACTGTGGAGTTCTGAAAACACCAGGAAACGTGTTTTTCGAATTCAATAGCACGAAAACAGCGATTTCGGTGATTCTGCAAACTTGAAACAGCAGAATCATGATTTTATCACTGAAAATGCATATCTCAGCTGGAAACCCAACGAAACCGAAGATATCACAGTTTCCGCATGTCAAACGCAATGTGGAGTGCTGAAAACACCAGGAAACGTGTTTTTCGCATTCAATAGCACGAAAACAGCGATTTCGGTGATTCTGCACACTTGCAACAGCAGGATAATGAAGATTATCACTGAAAATGCATTTCTCAGCTGGAAACCCAACTACACCGAAGATATTTCTGTTTCCGCATGTCAAACGCACTGCGGAGTGCTGAAAACACCAGGAAACGTGTTTTTCCCATTCAATAGCACGAAACCAGCGATTTCGGTGATTCTGCACACCTGTAAAAGCAGAATCATGAATTTATCACTGAAAATGCATATCTCAGCTGGAAACACAAAGATACCAAAGATATCGCAGTTTCCGCATGTCAAACGCACTGTGTAGTTCTGAAAACACCAGGAAACGTGTTTTTCGCATTCAATAGCACGAAAACAGCGATTTGGGTGTTTCTGCACACCTGTAACAGCAGAATCATGAATTTATCACTGAAAATGCATATCTCAGCTGGAAACCCAACGAAACCGTAGATATCGCGGTTTCCGCATGTCAAACGCACTGTGGAGTTCTGAAAACACCAGGAAACGTGTTTTTCGCATTCAATAGCACGAAAACAGCGATTTGGGTGTTTCTGCACACCTGTAACAGCAGAATCCTGAATTTATCACTGAAAATGCATATCTCAGCTGGAAACCCAATGATACCAAAGATATCGCAGATTCCGCATGTGAAACGCACTGTGTAGTTCTGAAAACACCAGGAAACGTGTTTTTCGCATTCAATAGCACGAAAACAGCGATTTGGGTGTTTCTGCACACCTGTAACAGCAGAATCATGAATTTATCACTGAAAATGCATATCTCAGCTGGAAACCCAACGAAACCGTAGATATCGCGGTTTCCGCATGTCAAACGCACTGTCGAGTGCTGAAAACACCAGAAAACGTGTTTTTCGCATTCAATAGCACGAAAACAGCGATTTCGGTGATTCTGCACACTTGCAACAGCAGGATAATGAAGATTATCACTGAAAATGCATATCTCACCTGGAAACCCAACTATACCGAAGATATTTCTGTTTCCGCATGTCAAACGCACTGCAGAGTGCTGAAAACACCAGGAAACGTGTTTTTCGCATTCAATAGCACGAAACCAGCGATTTCGGTGATTCTGCACACCTGTAAAAGCAGAATCATGAATTTATCACTGAAAATGCATATCTCAGCTGGAAACACAAAGATACCAAAGATATCGCAGTTTCCGCATGTCAAACGCACTGTGGAGTTCTGAAAACACCAGGAAACGTGTTTTTCGAATTCAATAGCACGAAAACAGCGATTTCGGTGATTCTGCAAACTTGAAACAGCAGAATCATGATTTTATCACTGAAAATGCATATCTCAGCTGGAAACCCAACGAAACCGAAGATATCACAGTTTCCGCATGTCAAACGCAATGTGGAGTGCTGAAAACACCAGGAAACGTGTTTTTCGCATTCAATAGCACGAAAACAGCGATTTCGGTGATTCTGCACACTTGCAACAGCAGGATAATGAAGATTATCACTGAAAATGCATTTCTCAGCTGGAAACCCAACTACACCGAAGATATTTCTGTTTCCGCATGTCAAACGCACTGCGGAGTGCTGAAAACACCAGGAAACGTGTTTTTCCCATTCAATAGCACGAAACCAGCGATTTCGGTGATTCTGCACACCTGTAAAAGCAGAATCATGAATTTATCACTGAAAATGCATATCTCAGCTGGAAACACAAAGATACCAAAGATATCGCAGTTTCCGCATGTCAAACGCACTGTGTAGTTCTGAAAACACCAGGAAACGTGTTTTTCGCATTCAATAGCACGAAAACAGCGATTTGGGTGTTTCTGCACACCTGTAACAGCAGAATCATGAATTTATCACTGAAAATGCATATCTCAGCTGGAAACCCAACGAAACCGTAGATATCGCGGTTTCCGCATGTCAAACGCACTGTGGAGTTCTGAAAACACCAGGAAACGTGTTTTTCGCATTCAATAGCACGAAAACAGCGATTTCGGTGATTCTGCAAACTTGAAACAGCAGAATCCTGAATTTATCACTGAAAATGCATATCTCAGCTGGAAACCCAACGAAACCGAAGATATCGCAGTTTCCGCAAGTCAAACGCACTGCAGAGTGCTGAAAACACCAGGAAACGTGTTTTTCGCATTCAATAGCACGAAAACAGCGATTTCGGTGATTCTGCAAACTTGAAACAGCAGAATCATGAATTTATCACTGAAAATGCATATCTCAGCTGGAAACCCAACGAAACCGAAGATATCGCGGTTTCCGCATGTCAAACGCACTGTCGAGTGCTGAAATCACCAGAAAACGTGTTTTTCGCATTCAATAGCACGAAAACAGCAATTTCGGTGATTCTGCACACTTGTAACAGCAGGATAATGAAGATTATCACAGAAAATGCATATCTCACCTGGAAACCCAACTATACCGAAGATATTTCTGTTTCCGCATGTCAAACGCACTGCGGAGTGCTGAAAACACCAGGAAACGTGTTTTTCGCATTCAATAGCACGAAACCAGCGATTTCGGTGATTCTGCACACCTGTAAAAGCAGAATCATGAATTTATCACTGAAAATGCATATCTCAGCTGGAAACACAAAGATACCAAAGATATCGCAGTTTCCGCATGTCAAACGCACTGTGTAGTTCTGAAAACACCAGGAAACGTGTTTTTCGCATTCAATAGCACGAAAACAGCGATTTGGGTGTTTCTGCACACCTGTAACAGCAGAATCATGAATTTATCACTGAAAATGCATATCTCAGCTGGAAACCCAACCAAACCGTAGATATCGCGGTTTCCGCATGTCAAACGCACTGTGGAGTTCTGAAAACACCAGGAAACGTGTTTTTCGCATTCAATAGCACGAAAACAGCGATTTCGGTGATTCTGCAAACTTGAAACAGCAGAATCCTGAATTTATCACTGAAAATGCATATCTCAGCTGGAAACCCAACGAAACCGAAGATATCGCAGTTTCCGCAAGTCAAACGCAATGTGGAGTGCTGAAAACACCAGGAAACGTGTTTTTCGCATTCAATAGCACGAAGACAGCGATTTCGGTGATTCTGCACACCTGTAAAAGCAGAATCATGAATTTATCACTGAAAATGCATATCTCAGCTGGAAACCTAACGAAACCGTAGATATCGCGGTTTCCGCATGTCAAACGCACTGTCGAGTGCTTTAATCACCAGAAAACGTGTTTTTCGCATTTAATAGCACGAAAACAGCAATTTCGGTGATTCTGCACACTTGCAACAGCAGGATAATGAAGATTATCACTGAAAATGCATATCTCACCTGGAAACCCAACTATACCGAAGATATTTCTGTTTCCGCATGTCAAACGCTCTGCAGAGTTCTGAAAACACCAGGAAACGTGTTTTTCGCATTCAACAGCACGAAACCAGCGATTTCGGTGATTCTGCACACCTGTAACAGCAGGATAATGAAGATTATCACTGAAAATGCATATCTCAGCTGGAAACCCAACAATACCGAAGATATTTCTGTTTCCGCATGTCAAACGCACTGCAGAGTGCTGAAAACACCAGGAAACGTGTTTTTCGCATTCAATAGCACGAAAACAGCGATTTCGGTGATTCTGCAAACTTGAAACAGCAGAATCATGAATTTATCACTGAAAATGCATATCTCAGCTGGAAACCAAACGAAACCGAAGATATCGCGGTTTCCGCATGTCAAACGCACTGTCGAGTGCTGAAATCACCAGAAAACGTGTTTTTCGCATTCAATAGCACGAAAACAGCAATTTCGGTGATTCTGCACACTTGTAACAGCAGGATAATGAAGATTATCACAGAAAATGCATATCTCACCTGGAAACCCAACTATACCGAAGATATTTCTGTTTCCGCATGTCAAACGCACTGCGGAGTGCTGAAAACACCAGGAAACGTGTTTTTCGCATTCAATAGCACGAAACCAGCGATTTCGGTGATTCTGCACACCTGTAAAAGCAGAATCATGAATTTATCACTGAAAATGCATATCTCAGCTGGAAACACAAAGATACCAAAGATATCGCAGTTTCCGCATGTCAAACGCACTGTGTAGTTCTGAAAACACCAGGAAACGTGTTTTTCGCATTCAATAGCACGAAAACAGCGATTTGGGTGTTTCTGCACACCTGTTACAGCAGAATCATGAATTTATCACTGAAAATGCATATCTCAGCTGGAAACCCAACCAAACCGTAGATATCGCGGTTTCCGCATGTCAAACGCACTGTGGAGTTCTGAAAACACCAGGAAACGTGTTTTTCGCATTCAATAGCACGAAAACAGCGATTTCGGTGATTCTGCAAACTTGAAACAGCAGAATCCTGAATTTATCACTGAAAATGCATATCTCAGCTGGAAACCCAACGAAACCGAAGATATCGCAGTTTCCGCAAGTCAAACGCAATGTGGAGTGCTGAAAACACCAGGAAACGTGTTTTTCGCATTCAATAGCACGAAGACAGCGATTTCGGTGATTCTGCACACCTGTAAAAGCAGAATCATGAATTTATCACTGAAAATGCATATCTCAGCTGGAAACCCAACGAAACCGTAGATATCGCGGTTTCCGCATGTCAAACGCACTGTCGAGTGCTGAAAACACCAGAAAACGTGTTTTTCGCATTCAATAGCACGAAAACAGCGATTTCGGTGATTCTGCACACTTGCAACAGCAGGATAATGAAGATTATCACTGAAAATGCATATCTCACCTGGAAACCCAACTATACCGAAGATATTTCTGTTTCCGCATGTCAAACGCACTGCAGAGTGCTGAAAACACCAGGAAACGTGTTTTTCGCATTCAATAGCACGAAACCAGCGATTTCGGTGATTCTGCACACCTGTAAAAGCAGAATCATGAATTTATCACTGAAAATGCATATCTCAGCTGGAAACACAAAGATACCAAAGATATCGCAGTTTCCGCATGTCAAACGCACTGTGGAGTTCTGAAAACACCAGGAAACGTGTTTTTCGAATTCAATAGCACGAAAACAGCGATTTCGGTGATTCTGCAAACTTGAAACAGCAGAATCATGATTTTATCACTGAAAATGCATATCTCAGCTGGAAACCCAACGAAACCGAAGATATCACAGTTTCCGCATGTCAAACGCAATGTGGAGTGCTGAAAACACCAGGAAACGTGTTTTTCGCATTCAATAGCACGAAAACAGCGATTTCGGTGATTCTGCACACTTGCAACAGCAGGATAATGAAGATTATCACTGAAAATGCATTTCTCAGCTGGAAACCCAACTACACCGAAGATATTTCTGTTTCCGCATGTCAAACGCACTGCGGAGTGCTGAAAACACCAGGAAACGTGTTTTTCCCATTCAATAGCACGAAACCAGCGATTTCGGTGATTCTGCACACCTGTAAAAGCAGAATCATGAATTTATCACTGAAAATGCATATCTCAGCTGGAAACACAAAGATACCAAAGATATCGCAGTTTCCGCATGTCAAACGCACTGTGTAGTTCTGAAAACACCAGGAAACGTGTTTTTCGCATTCAATAGCACGAAAACAGCGATTTGGGTGTTTCTGCACACCTGCAACAGCAGAATCATGAATTTATCACTGAAAATGCATATCTCAGCTGGAAACCCAACGAAACCGTAGATATCGCGGTTTCCGCATGTCAAACGCACTGTGGAGTTCTGAAAACACCAGGAAACGTGTTTTTCGCATTCAATAGCACGAAAACAGCGATTTCGGTGATTCTGCAAACTTGAAACAGCAGAATCCTGAATTTATCACTGAAAATGCATATCTCAGCTGGAAACCCAACGAAACCGAAGATATCGCAGTTTCCGCAAGTCAAACGCACTGCAGAGTGCTGAAAACACCAGGAAACGTGTTTTTCGCATTCAATAGCACGAAAACAGCGATTTCGGTGATTCTGCAAACTTGAAACAGCAGAATCATGAATTTATCACTGAAAATGCATATCTCAGCTGGAAACCCAACGAAACCGAAGATATCGCGGTTTCCGCATGTCAAACGCACTGTCGAGTGCTGAAATCACCAGAAAACGTGTTTTTCGCATTCAATAGCACGAAAACAGCAATTTCGGTGATTCTGCACACTTGTAACAGCAGGATAATGAAGATTATCACAGAAAATGCATATCTCACCTGGAAACCCAACTATACCGAAGATATTTCTGTTTCCGCATGTCAAACGCACTGCGGAGTGCTGAAAACACCAGGAAACGTGTTTTTCCCATTCAATAGCACGAAACCAGCGATTTCGGTGATTCTGCACACCTGTAAAAGCAGAATCATGAATTTATCACTGAAAATGCATATCTCAGCTGGAAACACAAAGATACCAAAGATATCGCAGTTTCCGCATGTCAAACGCACTGTGTAGTTCTGAAAACACCAGGAAACGTGTTTTTCGCATTCAATAGCACGAAAACAGCGATTTGGGTGTTTCTGCACACCTGTAACAGCAGAATCATGAATTTATCACTGAAAATGCATATCTCAGCTGGAAACCCAACCAAACCGTAGATATCGCGGTTTCCGCATGTCAAACGCACTGTGGAGTTCTGAAAACACCAGGAAACGTGTTTTTCGCATTCAATAGCACGAAAACAGCGATTTCGGTGATTCTGCAAACTTGAAACAGCAGAATCCTGAATTTATCACTGAAAATGCATATCTCAGCTGGAAACCCAACGAAACCGAAGATATCGCAGTTTCCGCAAGTCAAACGCAATGTGGAGTGCTGAAAACACCAGGAAACGTGTTTTTCGCATTCAATAGCACGAAGACAGCGATTTCGGTGATTCTGCACACCTGTAAAAGCAGAATCATGAATTTATCACTGAAAATGCATATCTCAGCTGGAAACCTAACGAAACCGTAGATATCGCGGTTTCCGCATGTCAAACGCACTGTCGAGTGCTGAAATCACCAGAAAACGTGTTTTTCGCATTTAATAGCACGAAAACAGCAATTTCGGTGATTCTGCACACTTGCAACAGCAGGATAATGAAGATTATCACTGAAAATGCATATCTCACCTGGAAACCCAACTATACCGAAGATATTTCTGTTTCCGCATGTCAAACGCTCTGCAGAGTTCTGAAAACACCAGGAAACGTGTTTTTCGCATTCAACAGCACGAAACCAGCGATTTCGGTGATTCTGCACACCTGTAACAGCAGGATAATGAAGATTATCACTGAAAATGCATATCTCAGCTGGAAACCCAACAATACCGAAGATATTTCTGTTTCCGCATGTCAAACGCACTGCAGAGTGCTGAAAACACCAGGAAACGTGTTTTTCGCATTCAATAGCACGAAAACAGCGATTTCGGTGATTCTGCAAACTTGAAACAGCAGAATCATGAATTTATCACTGAAAATGCATATCTCAGCTGGAAACCAAACGAAACCGAAGATATCGCGGTTTCCGCATGTCAAACGCACTGTCGAGTGCTGAAATCACCAGAAAACGTGTTTTTCGCATTCAATAGCACGAAAACAGCAATTTCGGTGATTCTGCACACTTGTAACAGCAGGATAATGAAGATTATCACAGAAAATGCATATCTCACCTGGAAACCCAACTATACCGAAGATATTTCTGTTTCCGCATGTCAAACGCACTGCGGAGTGCTGAAAACACCAGGAAACGTGTTTTTCGCATTCAATAGCACGAAACCAGCGATTTCGGTGATTCTGCACACCTGTAAAAGCAGAATCATGAATTTATCACTGAAAATGCATATCTCAGCTGGAAACACAAAGATACCAAAGATATCGCAGTTTCCGCATGTCAAACGCACTGTGTAGTTCTGAAAACACCAGGAAACGTGTTTTTCGCATTCAATAGCACGAAAACAGCGATTTGGGTGTTTCTGCACACCTGTAACAGCAGAATCATGAATTTATCACTGAAAATGCATATCTCAGCTGGAAACCCAACCAAACCGTAGATATCGCGGTTTCCGCATGTCAAACGCACTGTGGAGTTCTGAAAACACCAGGAAACGTGTTTTTCGCATTCAATAGCACGAAAACAGCGATTTCGGTGATTCTGCAAACTTGAAACAGCAGAATCCTGAATTTATCACTGAAAATGCATATCTCAGCTGGAAACCCAACGAAACCGAAGATATCGCAGTTTCCGCAAGTCAAACGCAATGTGGAGTGCTGAAAACACCAGGAAACGTGTTTTTCGCATTCAATAGCACGAAGACAGCGATTTCGGTGATTCTGCACACCTGTAAAAGCAGAATCATGAATTTATCACTGAAAATGCATATCTCAGCTGGAAACCTAACGAAACCGTAGATATCGCGGTTTCCGCATGTCAAACGCACTGTCGAGTGCTGAAATCACCAGAAAACGTGTTTTTCGCATTTAATAGCACGAAAACAGCAATGTCGGTGATTCTGCACACTTGCAACAGCAGGATAATGAAGATTATCACTGAAAATGCATATCTCACCTGGAAACCCAACTATACCGAAGATATTTCTGTTTCCGCATGTCAAACGCTCTGCAGAGTTCTGAAAACACCAGGAAACGTGTTTTTCGCATTCAACAGCACGAAACCAGCGATTTCGGTGATTCTGCACACCTGTAACAGCAGGATAATGAAGATTATCACTGAAAATGCATATCTCAGCTGGAAACCCAACAATACCGAAGATATTTCTGTTTCCGCATGTCAAACGCACTGCAGAGTGCTGAAAACACCAGGAAACGTGTTTTTCGCATTCAAT
Organism: Anthophora plumipes; assembly: GCA_951804975.1. NCBI lineage: Eukaryota > Metazoa > Arthropoda > Insecta > Hymenoptera > Apidae > Anthophora > Anthophora plumipes. The sequence goes on from CATORF010000226.1 coordinate 2,314,540, forward strand.
AGCACGAAAACAGCGATTTCGGTGATTCTGCAAACTTGAAACAGCAGAATCATGAATTTATCACTGAAAATGCATATCTCAGCTGGAAACCAAACGAAACCGAAGATATCGCGGTTTCCGCATGTCAAACGCACTGTCGAGTGCTGAAATCACCAGAAAACGTGTTTTTCGCATTCAATAGCACGAAAACAGCAATTTCGGTGATTCTGCACACTTCTAACAGCAGGATAATGAAGATTATCACAGAAAATGCATATCTCACCTGGAAACCCAACTATACCGAAGATATTTCTGTTTCCGCATGTCAAACGCAATGTGGAGTGCTGAAAACACTAGGAAACGTGTTTTTCGCATTCAATAGCACGAAAACAGCGATTTCGGTGATTCTGCAAACTTGAAACAGCAGAATCATGAATTTATCACTGAAAATGCATATCTCAGCTGGAAACCCAACTACACCGAAGATATTTCTGTTTCCGCATGTCAAACGCACTGCGGAGTGCTGAAAACACCAGGAAAAGTGTTTTTCGCATTCAATAGCACGAAACCAGCGATTTCGGTGATTCTGCACACCTGTAAAAGCAGAATCATGAATTTATCACTGAAAATGCATATCTCAGCTGGAAACCTAACGAAACCGTAGATATCGCGGTTTCCGCATGTCAAACGCACTGTCGAGTGCTGAAATCACCAGAAAACGTGTTTTTCGCATTCAATAGCACGAAAACAGCGATTTCGGTGATTCTGCACACTTGTAACAGCAGGATAATGAAGATTATCACTGAAAATGCATATCTCAGCTGGAAACCCAACAATACCGAAGATATTTCTGTTTCCGCATGTCAAACGCACTGCAGAGTGCTGAAAACACCAGGAAACGAGTTTTTCGCATTCAATAGCACGTAAACAGCGATTTCGGTGATTTTGCAAACTTGAAACAGCAGAATCATGAATTTATCACTGAAAATGCATATCTCAGCTGGAAACCCAACGAAACCGAAGATATCGCGGTTTCCGCATGTCAAACGCACTGTCGAGTGCTGAAATCACCAGAAAACGTGTTTTTCGCATTCATTAGCACGAAAACAGCAATTTCGGTGATTCTGCACACTTGTAACAGCAGGATAATGAAGATTATCACAGAAAATGCATATCTCACCTGGAAACCCAACTATACCGAAGATATTTCTGTTTCCGCATGTCAAACGCTCTGCAGTGTTCTGAAAACACCAGGAAACGTGTTTTTCGCATTCAACAGCACGAAACCAGCGATTTCGGTGATTCTGCACACCTGTAAAAGCAGAATCATGAATTTATCACTGAAAATGCATATCTCAGCTGGAAACACAAAGATACCAAAGATATCGCAGTTTCCGCATGTCAAACGCACTGTGTAGTTCTGAAAACACCAGGAAACGTGTTTTTCGCATTCAATAGCACGAAAACAGCGATTTGGGTGTTTCTGCACACCTGTAACAGCAGAATCATGAATTTATCACTGAAAATGCATATCTCAGCTGGAAACCCAACGAAACCGAAGATATCACAGTTTCCGCATGTCAAACGCAATGTGGAGTGCTGAAAACACCAGGAAACGTGTTTTTCGCATTCAATAGCACGAAAACAGCGATTTCGGTGATTCTGCACACTTGCAACAGCAGGATAATGAAGATTATCACTGAAAATGCATTTCTCAGCTGGAAACCCAACTACACCGAAGATATTTCTGTTTCCGCATGTCAAACGCACTGCGGAGTGCTGAAAACACCAGGAAACGTGTTTTTCGCATTCAATAGCACGAAAACAGCGATTTGGGTGTTTCTGCACACCTGTAACAGCAGAATCATGAATTTATCACTGAAAATGCATATCTCAGCTGGAAACCCAACGAAACCGTAGATATCGCGGTTTCCGCATGTCAAACGCACTGTGGAGTTCTGAAAACACCAGGAAACGTGTTTTTCGCATTCAATAGCACGAAAACAGCGATTTCGGTGATTCTGCAAACTTGAAACAGCAGAATCCTGAATTTATCACTGAAAATGCATATCTCAGCTGGAAACCCAACGAAACCGAAGATATCGCAGTTTCCGCAAGTCAAACGCACTGCAGAGTGCTGAAAACACCAGGAAACGTGTTTTTCGCATTCAATAGCACGAAAACAGCGATTTCGGTGATTCTGCAAACTTGAAACAGCAGAATCATGAATTTATCACTGAAAATGCATATCTCAGCTGGAAACCCAACGAAACCGAAGATATCGCAGTTTCCGCAAGTCAAACGCACTGCAGAGTGCTGAAAACACTAGGAAACGTGTTTTTCGCATTCAATAGCACGAAAACAGCGATTTCGGTGATTCTGCACACTTGCAACAGCAGGATAATGAAGATTATCACTGAAAATGCATTTCTCAGCTGGAAACCCAACTACACCGAAGATATTTCTGTTTCCGCATGTCAAACGCACTGCGGAGTGCTGAAAACACCAGGAAAAGTGTTTTTCGCATTCAATAGCACGAAACCAGCGATTTCGGTGATTCTGCACACCTGTAAAAGCAGAATCATGAATTTATCACTGAAAATGCATATCTCAGCTGGAAACACAAAGATACCAAAGATATCGCAGTTTCCGCATGTCAAACGCACTGTGTAGTTCTGAAAACACCAGGAAACGTGTTTTTCGCATTCAATAGCACGAACACAGCGATTTCGGTGATTCTGCACACCTGTAAAAGCAGAATCATGAATTTATCACTGAAAATGCATATCTCAGCTGGAAACCTAACGAAACCGTAGATATCGCGGTTTCCGCATGTCAAACGCACTGTCGAGTGCTGAAATCACCAGAAAACGTGTTTTTCGCATTCAATAGCACGAAAACAGCGATTTCGGTGATTCTGCACACTTGTAACAGCAGGATAATGAAGATTATCACTGAAAATGCATATCTCAGCTGCAAACCCAACAATACCGAAGATATTTCTGTTTCCGCATGTCAAACGCACTGCAGAGTGCTGAAAACACCAGGAAACGTGTTTTTCGCATTCAATAGCACGTAAACAGCGATTTCGGTGATTCTGCAAACTTGAAACAGCAGAATCATGAATTTATCACTGAAAATGCATATCTCAGCTGGAAACCCAACGAAACCGAAGATATCGCGGTTTCCGCATGTCAAACGCACTGTCGAGTGCTGAAATCACCAGAAAACGTGTTTTTCGCATTCATTAGCACGAAAACAGCAATTTCGGTGATTCTGCACACTTGTAACAGCAGGATAATGAAGATTATCACAGAAAATGCATATCTCACCTGGAAACCCAACTATACCGAAGATATTTCTGTTTCCGCATGTCAAACGCTCTGCAGTGTTCTGAAAACACCAGGAAACGTGTTTTTCGCATTCAACAGCACGAAACCAGCGATTTCGGTAATTCTGCACACCTGTAAAAGCAGAATCATGAATTTATCACTGAAAATGCATATCTCAGCTGGAAACACAAAGATACCAAAGATATCGCAGTTTCCGCATGTCAAACGCACTGTGTAGTTCTGAAAACACCAGGAAACGTGTTTTTCGCATTCAATAGCACGAAAACAGCGATTTGGGTGTTTCTGCACACCTGTAACAGCAGAATCATGAATTTATCACTGAAAATGCATATCTCAGCTGGAAACCCAACGAAACCGTAGATATCGCGGTTTCCGCATGTCAAACGCACTGTGGAGTTCTGAAAACACCAGGAAACGTGTTTTTCGCATTCAATAGCACGATAACAGCGATTTCGGTGATTCTGCAAACTTGAAGCAGCAGAATCCTGAATTTATCACAGAAAATGCATATCTCACCTGGAAACCCAACTATACCGAAGATATTTCTGTTTCCGCATGTCAAACGCAATGTGGAGTGCTGAAAACACTAGGAAACGTGTTTTTCGCATTCAATAGCACGAAAACAGCGATTTCGGTGATTCTGCACACTTGCAACAGCAGGATAATGAAGATTATCACTGAAAATGCATTTCTCAGCTGGAAACCCAACTACACCGAAGATATTTCTGTTTCCGCATGTCAAACGCACTGCGGAGTGCTGAAAACACCAGGAAAAGTGTTTTTCGCATTCAATAGCACGAAACCAGCGATTTCGGTGATTCTGCACACCTGTAAAAGCAGAATCATGAATTTATCACTGAAAATGCATATCTCAGCTGGAAACCTAACGAAACCGTAGATATCGCGGTTTCCGCATGTCAAACGCACTGTCGAGTGCTGAAATCACCAGAAAACGTGTTTTTCGCATTCAATAGCACGAAAACAGCGATTTCGGTGATTCTGCACACTTGTAACAGCAGGATAATGAAGATTATCACTGAAAATGCATATCTCAGCTGGAAACCCAACAATACCGAAGATATTTCTGTTTCCGCATGTCAAACGCACTGCAGAGTGCTGAAAACACCAGGAAACGTGTTTTTCGCATTCAATAGCACGTAAACAGCGATTTCGGTGATTTTGCAAACTTGAAACAGCAGAATCATGAATTTATCACTGAAAATGCATATCTCAGCTGGAAACACAAAGATACCAAAGATATCGCAGTTTCCGCATGTCAAACGCACTGTGTAGTTCTGAAAACACCAGGCTAAACGTGTTTTTCGCATTCAATAGCACGAAAACAGCGATTTGGGTGTTTCTGCACACCTGTAACAGCAGAATCATGAATTTATCACTGAAAATGCATATCTCAGCTGGAAACCCAACGAAACCGAAGATATCACAGTTTCCGCATGTCAAACGCAATGTGGAGTGCTGAAAACACCAGGAAACGTGTTTTTCGCATTCAATAGCACGAAAACAGCGATTTCGGTGATTCTGCACACTTGCAACAGCAGGATAATGAAGATTATCACTGAAAATGCATTTCTCAGCTGGAAACCCAACTACACCGAAGATATTTCTGTTTCCGCATGTCAAACGCACTGCGGAGTGCTGAAAACACCAGGAAACGTGTTTTTCCCATTCAATAGCACGAAACCAGCGATTTCGGTGATTCTGCACACCTGTAAAAGCAGAATCATGAATTTATCACTGAAAATGCATATCTCAGCTGGAAACACAAAGATACCAAAGATATCGCAGTTTCCGCATGTCAAACGCACTGTGTAGTTCTGAAAACACCAGGAAACGTGTTTTTCGCATTCAATAGCACGAAAACAGCGATTTGGGTGTTTCTGCACACCTGTAACAGCAGAATCATGAATTTATCACTGAAAATGCATATCTCAGCTGGAAACCCAACGAAACCGTAGATATCGCGGTTTCCGCATGTCAAACGCACTGTGGAGTTCTGAAAACACCAGGAAACGTGTTTTTCGCATTCAATAGCACGAAAACAGCGATTTCGGTGATTCTGCAAACTTGAAACAGCAGAATCCTGAATTTATCACTGAAAATGCATATCTCAGCTGGAAACCCAACGAAACCGAAGATATCGCAGTTTCCGCAAGTCAAACGCACTGCAGAGTGCTGAAAACACCAGGAAACGTGTTTTTCGCATTCAATAGCACGAAAACAGCGATTTCGGTGATTCTGCAAACTTGAAACAGCAGAATCATGAATTTATCACTGAAAATGCATATCTCAGCTGGAAACCCAACGAAACCGAAGATATCGCGGTTTCCGCATGTCAAACGCACTGTCGAGTGCTGAAATCACCAGAAAACGTGTTTTTCGCATTCAATAGCACGAAAACAGCAATTTCGGTGATTCTGCACACTTGTAACAGCAGGATAATGAAGATTATCACAGAAAATGCATATCTCACCTGGAAACCCAACTATACCGAAGATATTTCTGTTTCCGCATGTCAAACGCTCTGCAGAGTTCTGAAAACACCAGGAAACGTGTTTTTCGCATTCAACAGCACGAAACCAGCGATTTCGGTGATTCTGCACACCTGTAAAAGCAGAATTTTGAATTTATCACTGAAAATGCATATCTCAGCTGGAAACACAAAGATACCAAAGATATCGCAGTTTCCGCATGTCAAACGCACTGTGGAGTTCTGAAAACACTAGGAAACGTGTTTTTCGCATTCAATAGCACGAAAACAGCGATTTCGGTGATTCTGCACACTTGCAACAGCAGGATAATGAAGATTATCACTGAAAATGCATTTCTCAGCTGGAAACCCAACTACACCGAAGATATTTCTGTTTCCGCATGTCAAACGCACTGCGGAGTGCTGAAAACACCAGGAAAAGTGTTTTTCGCATTCAATAGCACGAAAACAGCGATTTGGGTGTTTCTGCACACCTGTAACAGCAGAATCATGAATTTATCACTGAAAATGCATATCTCAGCTGGAAACCCAACGAAACCGTAGATATCGCGGTTTCCGCATGTCAAACGCACTGTGGAGTTCTGAAAACACCAGGAAACGTGTTTTTCGCATTCAATAGCACGAAAACAGCGATTTCGGTGATTCTGCAAACTTGAAACAGCAGAATCCTGAATTTATCACTGAAAATGCATATCTCAGCTGGAAACCCAACGAAACCGAAGATATCGCAGTTTCCGCAAGTCAAACGCACTGCAGAGTGCTGAAAACACCAGGAAACGTGTTTTTCGCATTCAATAGCACGAAAACAGCGATTTCGGTGATTCTGCAAACTTGAAACAGCAGAATCATGAATTTATCACTGAAAATGCATATCTCAGCTGGAAACCCAACGAAACCGAAGATATCGCGGTTTCCGCATGTCAAACGCACTGTCGAGTGCTGAAATCACCAGAAAACGTGTTTTTCGCATTCAATAGCACGAAAACAGCAATTTCGGTGATTCTGCACACTTGTAACAGCAGGATAATGAAGATTATCACAGAAAATGCATATCTCACCTGGAAACCCAACTATACCGAAGATATTTCTGTTTCCGCATGTCAAACGCTCTGCAGAGTTCTGAAAACACCAGGAAACGTGTTTTTCGCATTCAACAGCACGAAACCAGCGATTTCGGTGATTCTGCACACCTGTAAAAGCAGAATTTTGAATTTATCACTGAAAATGCATATCTCAGCTGGAAACACAAAGATACCAAAGATATCGCAGTTTCCGCATGTCAAACGCACTGTGGAGTTCTGAAAACACTAGGAAACGTGTTTTTCGCATTCAATAGCACGAAAACAGCGATTTCGGTGATTCTGCACACTTGCAACAGCAGGATAATGAAGATTATCACTGAAAATGCATTTCTCAGCTGGAAACCCAACTACACCGAAGATATTTCTGTTTCCGCATGTCAAACGCACTGCGGAGTGCTGAAAACACCAGGAAAAGTGTTTTTCGCATTCAATAGCACGAAACCAGCGATTTCGGTGATTCTGCACACCTGTAAAAGCAGAATCATGAATTTATCACTGAAAATGCATATCTCAGCTGGAAACACAAAGATACCAAAGATATCGCAGTTTCCGCATGTCAAACGCACTGTGTAGTTCTGAAAACACCAGGAAACGTGTTTTTCGCATTCAATAGCACGAACACAGCGATTTCGGTGATTCTGCACACCTGTAAAAGCAGAATCATGAATTTATCACTGAAAATGCATATCTCAGCTGGAAACCTAACGAAACCGTAGATATCGCGGTTTCCGCATGTCAAACGCACTGTCGAGTGCTGAAATCACCAGAAAACGTGTTTTTCGCATTCAATAGCACGAAAACAGCGATTTCGGTGATTCTGCACACTTGTAACAGCAGGATAATGAAGATTATCACTGAAAATGCATATCTCAGCTGCAAACCCAACAATACCGAAGATATTTCTGTTTCCGCATGTCAAACGCACTGCAGAGTGCTGAAAACACCAGGAAACGTGTTTTTCGCATTCAATAGCACGTAAACAGCGATTTCGGTGATTCTGCAAACTTGAAACAGCAGAATCATGAATTTATCACTGAAAATGCATATCTCAGCTGGAAACCCAACGAAACCGAAGATATCGCGGTTTCCGCATGTCAAACGCACTGTCGAGTGCTGAAATCACCAGAAAACGTGTTTTTCGCATTCATTAGCACGAAAACAGCAATTTCGGTGATTCTGCACACTTGTAACAGCAGGATAATGAAGATTATCACAGAAAATGCATATCTCACCTGGAAACCCAACTATACCGAAGATATTTCTGTTTCCGCATGTCAAACGCTCTGCAGTGTTCTGAAAACACCAGGAAACGTGTTTTTCGCATTCAACAGCACGAAACCAGCGATTTCGGTAATTCTGCACACCTGTAAAAGCAGAATCATGAATTTATCACTGAAAATGCATATCTCAGCTGGAAACACAAAGATACCAAAGATATCGCAGTTTCCGCATGTCAAACGCACTGTGTAGTTCTGAAAACACCAGGAAACGTGTTTTTCGCATTCAATAGCACGAAAACAGCGATTTGGGTGTTTCTGCACACCTGTAACAGCAGAATCATGAATTTATCACTGAAAATGCATATCTCAGCTGGAAACCCAACGAAACCGTAGATATCGCGGTTTCCGCATGTCAAACGCACTGTGGAGTTCTGAAAACACCAGGAAACGTGTTTTTCGCATTCAATAGCACGATAACAGCGATTTCGGTGATTCTGCAAACTTGAAGCAGCAGAATCCTGAATTTATCACAGAAAATGCATATCTCAGCTGGAAACCCAACGAAACCGAAGATATCGCAGTTTCCGCAAGTCAAACGCAATGTGGAGTGCTGAAAACACCAGGAAACGTGTTTTTCGCATTCAATAGCACGAACACAGCGATTTCGGTGATTCTGCACACCTGTAAAAGCAGAATCATGAATTTATCACTGACAATGCATATCTCAGCTGGAAACCTAACGAAACCGTAGATATCGCGGTTTCCGCATGTCAAACGCACTGTCGAGTGCTGAAATCACCAGAAAACGTGTTTTTCGCATTCAATAGCACGAAAACAGCGATTTCGGTGATTCTGCACACTTGTAACAGCAGGATAATGAAGATTATCACTGAAAATGCATATCTCAGCTGGAAACCCAACAATACCGAAGATATTTCTGTTTCCGCATGTCAAACGCACTGCAGCGTGCTGAAAACACCAGGAAACGTGTTTTTCGCATTCAATAGCACGAAAACAGCGATTTCGGTGATTCTGCAAACTTGAAACAGCAGAATCATGAATTTATCACTGAAAATGCATATCTCAGCTGGAAACCCAACGAAACCGAAGATATCGCGGTTTCCGCATGTCAAACGCACTGTCGAGTGCTGAAATCACCAGAAAACGTGTTTTTCGCATTCAATAGCACGAAAACAGCAATTTCGGTGATTCTGCACACTTGTAACAGCAGGATAATGAAGATTATCACAGAAAATGCATATCTCACCTGGAAACCCAACTATACCGAAGATATTTCTGTTTCCGCATGTCAAACGCTCTGCAGAGTTCTGAAAACACCAGGAAACGTGTTTTTCGCATTCAACAGCACGAAACCAGCGATTTCGGTGATTCTGCACACCTGTAAAAGCAGAATCATGAATTTATCACTGAAAATGCATATCTCAGCTGGAAACACAAAGATACCAAAGATATCGCAGTTTCCGCATGTCAAACGCACTGTGGAGTTCTGAAAACACCAGGAAACGTGTTTTTCGCATTCAATAGCACGAAAACAGCGATTTCGGTGATTCTGCAAACTTGAAACAGCAGAATCCTGAATTTATCACTGAAAATGCATATCTCAGCTGGAAACCCAACGAAACCGAAGATATCGCAGTTTCCGCAAGTCAAACGCAATGTGGAGTGCTGAAAACACTAGGAAACGTGTTTTTCGCATTCAATAGCACGAAAACAGCGATTTCGGTGATTCTGCACACTTGTAACAGCAGGATAATGAAGATTATCACTGAAAATGCATATCTCAGCTGGAAACCCAACAATACCGAAGATATTTCTGTTTCCGCATGTCAAACGCACTGCAGAGTTCTGAAAACACCAGGAAACGTGTTTTTCGCATTCAACAGCACGAAACCAGCGATTTCGGTGATTCTGCACACCTGTAATAGCAGAATCATGAATTTATCACTGAAAATGCATATCTCAGCTGGAAACCTAACGAAACCGTAGATATCGCGGTTTCCGCATGTCAAACGCACTGCGGAGTGCTGAAAACACCAGGAAACGTGTTTTTCGCATTCAATAGCACGAAACCAGCGATTTCGGTGATTCTGCACACCTGTAAAAGCAGAATCATGAATTTATCACTGAAAATGCATATCTCAGCTGGAAACACAAAGATAGCAAAGATATCGCAGTTTCCGCATGTCAAACGCACTGTGTAGTTCTGAAAACACCAGGAAACGTGTTTTTCGCATTCAATAGCACGAAAACAGCGATTTGGGTGTTTCTGCACACCTGTAACAGCAGAATCATGAATTTATCACTGAAAATGCATATCTCAGCTGGAAACCCAACGAAACCGTAGATATCGCGGTTTCCGCATGTCAAACGCACTGTGGAGTTCTGAAAACACCAGGAAACGTGTTTTTCGCATTCAATAGCACGAAAACAGCGATTTCGGTGATTCTGCAAACTTGAAACAGCAGAATCCTGAATTTATCACTGAAAATGCATATCTCAGCTGGAAACCCAACGAAACCGAAGATATCGCAGTTTCCGCAAGTCAAACGCAATGTGGAGTGCTGAAAACACCAGGAAACGTGTTTTTCGCATTCAATAGCACGAACACAGCGATTTCGGTGATTCTGCACACCTGTAAAAGCAGAATCATGAATTTATCACTGAAAATGCATATCTCAGCTGGAAACCTAACGAAACCGTAGATATCGCGGTTTCCGCATGTCAAACGCACTGTCGAGTGCTGAAATCACCAGAAAACGTGTTTTTCGCATTCAATAGCACGAAAACAGCGATTTCGGTGATTCTGCACACTTGTAACAGCAGGATAATGAAGATTATCACTGAAAATGCATATCTCAGCTGGAAACCCAACAATACCGAAGATATTTCTGTTTCCGCATGTCAAACGCACTGCAGAGTGCTGAAAACACCAGGAAACGTGTTTTTCGCATTCAATAGCACGAAAACAGCGATTTCGGTGATTCTGCAAACTTGAAACAGCAGAATCATGAATTTATCACTGAAAATGCATATCTCAGCTGGAAACCCAACGAAACCGAAGATATCGCGGTTTCCGCATGTCAAACGCACTGTCGAGTGCTGAAATCACCAGAAAACGTGTTTTTCGCATTCAATAGCACGAAAACAGCGATTTCGGTGATTCTGCACACTTGTAACAGCAGGATAATGAAGATTATCACAGAAAATGCATATCTCACCTGGAAACCCAACTATACCGAAGATATTTCTGTTTCCGCATGTCAAACGCTCTGCAGAGTTCTGAAAACACCAGGAAACGTGTTTTTCGCATTCAACAGCACGAAACCAGCGATTTCGGTGATTCTGCACACCTGTAAAAGCAGAATCATGAATTTATCACTGAAAATGCATATCTCAGCTGGAAATACAAAGATACCAAAGATATCGCAGTTTCCGCATGTCAAACGCACTGTGGAGTTCTGAAAACACCAGGAAACGTGTTTTTCGCATTCAATAGCACGAAAACAGCGATTTCGGTGATTCTGCACACCTGTAAAAGCAGAATCATGAATTTATCACTGAAAATGCATATCTCAGCTGGAAACACAAAGATACCAAAGATATCGCAGTTTCCGCATGTCAAACGCAATGTGGAGTGCTGAAAACACTAGGAAACGTGTTTTTCGCATTCAATAGCACGAAAACAGCGATTTCGGTGATTCTGCACACTTGTAACAGCAGGATAATGAAGATTATCACTGAAAATGCATATCTCAGCTGGAAACCAAACAATACCGAAGATATTTCTGTTTCCGCATGTCAAACGCACTGCAGAGTGCTGAAAACACCAGGAAACGGGTTTTTCGCATTCAATAGCACGAAAACAGCGATTTCGGTGATTCTGCAAACTTGAAACAGCAGAATCATGAATTTATCACTGAAAATGCATATCTCAGCTGGAAACCCAACGAAACCGAAGATATCGCGGTTTCCGCATGTCAAACGCACTGTCGAGTGCTGAAATCACCAGAAAACGTGTTTTTCGCATTCAATAGCACGAAAACAGCAATTTCGGTGATTCTGCACACCTGTAAAAGCAGAATCATGAATTTATCACTGAAAATGCATATCTCAGCTGGAAACACAAAGATACCAAAGATATCGCAGTTTCCGCATGTCAAACGCACTGTGGAGTTCTGAAAACACCAGGAAACGTGTTTTTCGCATTCAATAGCACCAAAACAGCGATTTCGGTGATTCTGCAAACTTGAAACAGCAGAATCCTGAATTTATCACTGAAAATGCATATCTCAGCTGGAAACCCAACGAAACCGAAGATATCGCAGTTTCCGCAAGTCAAACGCAATGTGGAGTGCTGAAAACACCAGGAAACGTGTTTTTCGCATTCAATAGCACGAACACAGCGATTTCGGTGATTCTGCACACCTGTAAAAGCAGAATCATGAATTTATCACTGAAAATGCATATCTCAGCTGGAAACCTAACGAAACCGTAGATATCGCGGTTTCCGCATGTCAAACGCACTGTCGAGTGCTGAAATCACCAGAAAACGTGTTTTTCGCATTCAATAGCACGAAAACAGCGATTTCGGTGATTCTGCACACTTGCAACAGCAGGATAATGAAGATTATCACTGAAAATGCATATCTCAGCTGGAAACCCAACTATACCGAAGATATTTCTGATTCCGCATGTCAAACGCACTGAGGAGTGCTGAAAACACCAGGAAACGTATTTTTCGCATTCAATAGCACGAAACCAGCGATTTCGGTGATTCTGCACACCTGTAAAAGTAGAATCATGAATTTATCACTGAAAATGCATATCTCAGCTGGAAACCTAACGAAACCGTAGATATCGCGGTTTCCGCATGTCAAACGCACTGTCGGGTGCTGAAATCACCAGAAAACGTGTTTTTCGCATTCAATAGCACGAAAACAGCAATTTCGGTGATTCTGCACACCTGTAAAAGCAGAATCATGAATTTATCACTGAAAATGCATATCTCAGCTGGAAACACAAAGATACCAAAGATATCGCAGTTTCCGTATGTCAAACGCACTGTGGAGTTCTGAGAACACCAGGAAACGTGTTTTTCGCATTCAGTAGCACGAAAACAGCGATTTCGGTGATTCTGCAAACTTGAAACAGCAGAATCATGAATTTATCACTGAAAATGCATATCTCAGCTGGAAACCCAACGAAACCGAAGATATCGCAGTTTCCGCAAGTCAAACGCAATGTGGAGTGCTGAAAACACCAGGAAACGTGTTTTTCGCATTCAATAGCACGAAAACAGCGATTTCGGTGATTCTGCACACTTGCAACAGCAGGATAATGAATTTATCACTGAAAATGCATATCTCAGCTGGAAACCCAACGAAACCGTAGATATCGCGGTTTCCGCATGTCAAACGCACTGAGGAGTGCTGAAAACACCAGGAAACGTATTTTTCGCATTCAATAGCACGAAACCAGCGATTTCGGTGATTCTGCACACCTGTAAAAGCAGAATCATGAATTTATCACTGAAAATGCATATCTCAGCTAGAAACACAAAGATACCAAAGATATCGCAGTTTCCGTATGTCAAACGCACTGTGGAGTTCTGAAAACACCAGGAAACGTGTTTTTCGCATTCAATAGCACGAAAACAGCGATTTCGGTGATTCTGCACACTTGCAACAGCAGGATAATGAAGATTATCACTGAAAATGCATATCTCAGCTGGAAACCCAACTATACCGAAGATATTTCTGATTCCGCATGTCAAACGCACTGAGGAGTGCTGAAAACACCAGGAAACGTGTTTTTCGCATTCAATAGCACGAAAACAGCGATTTCGGTGATTCTGCACACTTGTAACAGCAGGATAATGAAGATTATCACTGAAAATGCATATCTCAGCTGGAAACCCAACAATGCCGAAGATATTTCTGTTTCCGCATGTCAAACGCACTGCAGAGTGCTGAAAACACCAGGAAACGTGTTTTTCGCATTCAATAGCACGAAAACAGCGATTTCGGTGATTCTGCAAACTTGAAACAGCAGAATCATGAATTTATCACTGAAAATGCATATCTCAGCTGGAAACCCAACGAAACCGAAGATATCGCGGTTTCCGCATGTCAAACGCACTGTCGAGTGCTGAAATCACCAGAAAACGTGTTTTTCGCATTCAATAGCACGAAAGCAGCAATTTCGGTGATTCTGCACACTTGTAACAGCAGGATAATGAAGATTATCACAGAAAATGCATATCTCACCTGGAAACCCAACTATACCGAAGATATTTCTGTATCCGCATGTCGAACGCTCTGCAGAGTTCTGAAAACACCAGGAAACGTGTTTTTCGCATTCAACAGCACGAAACCTGCGATTTCGGTGATTCTGCACACCTGTAAAAGCAGAATCATGAATTTATCACTGAAAATGCATATCTCAGCTGGAAACACAAAGATACCAAAGATATCGCAGTTTCCGCATGTCAAGCGCACTGTGGAGTTCTGAAAACACCAGGAAACGTGTTTTTCGCATTCAATAGCACGAAAACAGCGATTTCGGTGATTCTGCAAACTTGAAACAGCAGAATCCTGAATTTATCACTGAAAATGCATATCTCAGCTGGAAACCCAACGAAACCGAAGATATCGCAGTTTCCGCAAGTCAAACGCAATGTGGAGTGCTGAAAACACCAGGAAACGTGTTTTTCGCATTCAATAGCACGAACACAGCGATTTCGGTGATTCTGCACACCTGTAAAAGCAGAATCATGAATTTATCACTAAAAATGCATATCTCAGCTGGAAACCTAACGAAACCGTAGATATCGCGGTTTCCGCATGTCAAACGCACTGTCGAGTGCTGAAATCACCAGAAAACGTGTTTTTCGCATTCAGTAGCACGAAAACAGCGATTTCGGTGATTCTGCACACTTGTAACAGCAGGATAATGAAGATTATCACTGAAAATGCATATCTCAGCTGGAAACCTAACGAAACCGTAGATATCGCGGTTTCCGCATGTCAAACGCACTGTCGAGTGCTGAAATCACCAGAAAACGTGTTTTTCGCATTCAATAGCACGAAAACAGCGATTTCGGTGATTCTGCACACTTGCAACAGCAGGATAATGAAGATTATCACTGAAAATGCATATCTCAGCTGGAAACCCAACTATACCGAAGATATTTCTGATTCCGCATGTCAAACGCACTGAGGAGTGCTGAAAACACCAGAAACCTATTTTTCGCATTCAATAGCACGAAACCAGCGATTTCGGTGATTCTGCACACCTGTAAATGTAGAATCATGAATTTATCACTGAAAATGCATATCTCAGCTGGAAACCTAACGAAACCGTAGATATCGCGGTTTCCGCATGACAAACGCACTGTCGGGTGCTGAAATCACCAGAAAACGTGTTTTTCGCATTCAATAGCACGAAAACAGCAATTTCGGTGATTCTGCACACCTGTAAAAGCAGAATCATGAATTTATCACTGAAAATGCATATCTCAGCTGGAAACACAAAGATACCAAAGATATCGCAGTTTCCGTATGTCAAACGCACTGTGGAGTTCTGAGAACACCAGGAAACGTGTTTTTCGCATTCAGTAGCACGAAAACAGCGATTTCGGTGATTCTGCAAACTTGAAACAGCAGAATCATGAATTTATCACTGAAAATGCATATCTCAGCTGGAAACCCAACGAAACCGAAGATATCGCAGTTTCCGCAAGTCAAACGCAATGTGGAGTGCTGAAAACACCAGGAAACGTGTTTTTCGCATTCAATAGCACGAAAACAGCGATTTCGGTGATTCTGCACACTTGCAACAGCAGGATAATGAATTTATCACTGAAAATGCATATCTCAGCTGGAAACCCAACGAAACCGTAGATATCGCGGTTTCCGCATGTCAAACGCACTGAGGAGTGCTGAAAACACCAGGAAACGTATTTTTCGCATTCAATAGCACGAAACCAGCGATTTCGGTGATTCTGCACACCTGTAAAAGCAGAATCATGAATTTATCACTGAAAATGCATATCTCAGCTGGAAACACAAAGATACCAAAGATATCGCAGTTTCCGTATGTCAAACGCACTGTGGAGTTCTGAAAACACCAGGAAACGTGTTTTTCGCATTCAATAGCACGAAAACAGCGATTTCGGTGATTCTGCACACTTGCAACAGCAGGATAATGAAGATTATCACTGAAAATGCATATCTCAGCTGGAAACCCAACTATACCGAAGATATTTCTGATTCCGCATGTCAAACGCACTGAGGAGTGCTGAAAACACCAGGAAACGTGTTTTTCGCATTCAATAGCACGAAAACAGCGATTTCGGTGATTCTGCACACTTGTAACAGCAGGATAATGAAGATTATCACTGAAAATGCATATCTCAGCTGGAAACCCAACAATACCGAAGATATTTCTGTTTCCGCATGTCAAACGCACTGCAGAGTGCTGAAAACACCAGGAAACGTGTTTTTCGCATTCAATAGCACGAAAACAGCGATTTCGGTGATTCAGCAAACTTGAAACAGCAGAATCATGAATTTATCACTGAAAATGCATATCTCAGCTGGAAACCCAACGAAACCGAAGATATCGCGGTTTCCGCATGTCAAACGCACTGTCGAGTGCTGAAATCACCAGAAAACGTGTTTTTCGCATTCAATAGCACGAAAGCAGCAATTTCGGTGATTCTGCACACTTGTAACAGCAGGATAATGAAGATTATCACAGAAAATGCATATCTCACCTGGAAACCCAACTATACCGAAGATATTTCTGTATCCGCATGTCGAACGCTCTGCAGAGTTCTGAAAACACCAGGAAACGTGTTTTTCGCATTCAACAGCACGAAACCTGCGATTTCGGTGATTCTGCACACCTGTAAAAGCAGAATCATGAATTTATCACTGAAAATGCATATCTCAGCTGGAAACACAAAGATACCAAAGATATCGCAGTTTCCGCATGTCAAGCGCACTGTGGAGTTCTGAAAACACCAGGAAACGTGTTTTTCGCATTCAATAGCACGAAAACAGCGATTTCGGTGATTCTGCAAACTTGAAACAGCAGAATCCTGAATTTATCACTGAAAATGCATATCTCAGCTGGAAACCCAACGAAACCGAAGATATCGCAGTTTCCGCAAGTCAAACGCAATGTGGAGTGCTGAAAACACCAGGAAACGTGTTTTTCGCATTCAATAGCACGAACACAGCGATTTCGGTGATTCTGCACACCTGTAAAAGCAGAATCATGAATTTATCACTGAAAATGCATATCTCAGCTGGAAACCTAACGAAACCGTAGATATCGCGGTTTCCGCATGTCAAACGCACTGTCGAGTGCTGAAATCACCAGAAAACGTGTTTTTCGCATTCAGTAGCACGAAAACAGCGATTTCGGTGATTCTGCACACTTGTAACAGCAGGATAATGAAGATTATCACTGAAAATGCATATCTCACCTGGAAACCCAACTATACCGAAGATATTTCTGTTTCCGCATGTCAAACGCACTGCAGAGTGCTGAAAACACCAGGAAACGTGTTTTTCGCATTCAATAGTACGAAACCAGCGATTTCGGTAATTCTGCAAACTTGAAACAGCAGAATCATGAATTTATCACTGAAAATGCATATCTCAGCTGGAAACCCAACGAAACCGTAGATATCGCGGTTTCCGCATGTCAAACGCACTGTCGAGTGCTGAAAACACCAGAAAACGTGTTTCTCGCATTCAATAGCACGAAAACAGCGATTTCGGTGATTCTGCACACTTGTAACAGCAGGATAATGAAGATTATCACTGAAAATGCATATCTCAGCTGGAAACCCAACTATACCGAAGATATTTCTGTTTCCGCATGTCAAACGCACTGCGGAGTGCTGAAAACACCAGGAAACGTGTTTTTCGCATTCAATAGCACGAAACCAGCGATTTCGGTGATTCTGCACACCTGTAAAAGCAGAATCATGAATTTATCACTGAAAATGCATATCTCAGCTGGAAACCTAACGAAACCGTAGATATCGCGGTTTCCGCATGTCAAACGCACTGTCGAGTGCTGAAATCACCAGAAAACGTGTTTTTCGCATTCAATAGCACGAAAACAGCGATTTCGGTGATTCTGCACACTTGTAACAGCAGGATAATGAAGATTATCACTGAAAATGCATATCTCACCTGGAAACCCAACAATACCGAAGATATTTCTGTTTCCGCATGTCAAACGCACTGCAGAGTGCTGAAAACACCAGGAAACGTGTTTTTCGCATTCAATAGCACGAAACCAGCGATTTCGGTGATTCTGCACACCTGTAAAAGCAGAAGCATGAATTTATCACTGAAAATGCATATCTCAGCTGGAAACACAAAGATACCAAAGATATCGCAGTTTCCGCATGTCAAACGCACTGTGGAGTTCTGAAAACACCAGGAAACGTGTTTATCGCATTCAATAGCACGAAAACAGCGATTTCGGTGATTCTGCAAACTTGAAACAGCAGAATCATGAATTTATCACTGAAATTGCATATCTCAGCTGGAAACCCAACGAAACCGAAGATATCGCGGTTTCCGCATGTCAAACGCACTGTCGAGTGCTGAAATCACCAGAAAACGTGTTTTTCGCATTCAATAGCACGAAAACAGCGATTTCGGTGATTCTGCAC
Organism: Anthophora plumipes; assembly: GCA_951804975.1. NCBI lineage: Eukaryota > Metazoa > Arthropoda > Insecta > Hymenoptera > Apidae > Anthophora > Anthophora plumipes. The sequence goes on from CATORF010000226.1 coordinate 2,333,403, forward strand.
ACTTGTAACAGCAGGATAATGATGATAATCACTGAAAATGCATATCTCAGCTGGAAACCCAACTATACCGAAGATATTTCTGTTTCCGCATGTCAAACGCACTGCGGAGTGCTGAAAACACCAGGAAACGTGTTTTTCGCATTCAATAGCACGAAAACAGCGATTTCGGTGATTCTGCAAACTTGAAACAGCAGAATCATGAATTTATCACTGAAATTGCATATCTCAGCTGGAAACACAAAGATTCCAAAGATATCGCAGTTTCCGCATGTCAAACGCACTGTCGAGTGCTGAAATCACCAGAAAACGTGTTTTTCGCATTCAATAGCACGAAAACAGCGATTACGGTGATTCTGCACACTTGTAACAGCAGGATAATGATGATAATCACTGAAAATGCATATCTCAGCTGGAAACCCAACTATACCGAAGATATTTCTGTTTCCGCATGTCAAACGCACTGCGGAGTGCTGAAAACACCAGGAAACGTGTTTTTCGCATTCAATAGCACGAAAACAGCGATTTCGGTGATTCTGCAAACTTGAAACAGCAGAATCATGAATTTATCACTGAAATTGCATATCTCAGCTGGAAACCCAACGAAACCGAAGATATCACAGTTTCCGCAAGTCAAACGCAATGTGGAGTGCTGAAAACACCAGGAAACGTGTTTTTCGCATTCAATAGCACGAAAACAGCGATTTGGGTGTTTCTGCACACCTGTAACAGCAGAATCATGAATTTATCACTGAAAATGCATATCTCAGCTGGAAACCCAATGATACCAAAGATATCGCAGTTTCCGCATGTCAAACGCACTGTGTAGTTCTGAAAACACCAGGAAACGTGTTTATCGCATTCAATAGCACGAAAACAGCGATTTGGGTGTTTCTGCACACCTGTAACAGCAGAATCATGAATTTATCACTGAAAATGCATATCTCAGCTGGAAACCCAACGAAACCGTAGATATCGCGGTTTCCGCATGTCAAACGCACTGTCGAGTGCTGAAAACACCAGAAAACGTGTTTTTCGCATTCAATAGCACGAAAACAGCGATTTCGGTGATTCTGCACACTTGCAACAGCAGGATAATGAAGATTATCACTGAAAATGCATATCTCACCTGGAAACCCAACTATACCGAAGATATTTCTGTTTCCGCATGTCAAACGCACTGCAGAGTGCTGAAAACACCAGGAAACGTGTTTTTCGCATTCAATAGCACGAAACCAGCGATTTCGGTGATTCTGCACACCTGTAAAAGCAGAATCATGAATTTATCACTGAAAATGCATATCTCAGCTGGAAACACAAAGATACCAAAGATATCGCAGTTTCCGCATGTCAAACGCACTGTGTAGTTCTGAAAACACCAGGAAACGTGTTTTTCGCATTCAATAGCACGAAAACAGCGATTTCGGTGATTCTGCAAACTTGAAACAGCAGAATCCTGAATTTATCACTGAAAATGCATATCTCAGCTGGAAACCCAACGAAACCGAAGATATCGCAGTTTCCGCAAGTCAAACGCAATGTGGAGTGCTGAAAACACCAGGAAACGTGTTTTTCGCATTCAATAGCACGAACACAGCGATTTCGGTGATTCTGCACTCCTGTAAAAGCAGAATCATGAATTTATCACTGAAAATGCATATCTCAGCTGGAAACCTAACGAAACCGTAGATATCGCGGTTTCCGCATGTCAAACGCACTGTCGAGTGCTGAAATCACCAGAAAACGTGTTTTTCGCATTAAATAGCACGAAAACAGCGATTTCGGTGATTCTGCACACCTGTAAAAGCAGAATCATGAATTTATCACTGAAAATGCATATCTCAGCTGGAAACACAAAGATACCAAAGATATCGCAGTTTCCGCATGTCAAACGCACTGTGTAGTTCTGAAAACACCAGGAAACGTGTTTTTCGCATTCAATAGCACGAAAACAGCGATTTGGGTGTTTCTGCACACCTGTAACAGCAGAATCATGAATTTATCACTGAAAATGCATATCTCAGCTGGAAACCCAACGAAACCGTAGATATCGCGGTTTCCGCATGTCAAACGCACTGTGGAGTTCTGAAAACACCAGGAAACGTGTTTTTCGCATTCAATAGCACGAAAACAGCGATTTCGGTGATTCTGCAAACTTGAAACAGCAGAATCCTGAATTTATCACTGAAAATGCATATCTCAGCTGGAAACCCAACGAAACCGAAGATATCGCAGTTTCCGCAAGTCAAACGCAATGTGGAGTGCTGAAAACACCAGGAAACGTGTTTTTCGCATTCAATAGCACGAACACAGCGATTTCGGTGATTCTGCACTCCTGTAAAAGCAGAATCATGAATTTATCACTGAAAATGCATATCTCAGCTGGAAACCTAACGAAACCGTAGATATCGCGGTTTCCGCATGTCAAACGCACTGTCGAGTGCTGAAATCACCAGAAAACGTGTTTTTCGCATTAAATAGCACGAAAACAGCGATTTCGGTGATTCTGCACACCTGTAAAAGCAGAATCATGAATTTATCACTGAAAATGCATATCTCAGCTGGAAACACAAAGATACCAAAGATATCGCAGTTTCCGCATGTCAAACGCGCTGTGGAGTTCTGAAAACACCAGGAAACGTGTTTTTCGCATTCAATAGCACGAAAACAGCGATTTCGGTGATTCTGCAAACTTGAAACAGCAGAATCCTGAATTTATCACTGAAAATGCATATCTCAGCTGGAAACCCAACGAAACCGAAGATATCGCAGTTTCCGCAAGTCAAACGCAATGTGGAGTGCTGAAAACACTAGGAAACGTGTTTTTCGCATTCAATAGCACGAAAACAGCGATTTCGGTGATTCTGCACACTTGCAACAGCAGGATAATGAAGATTATCACTGAAAATGCATTTCTCAGCTGGAAACCCAACTACACCGAAGATATTTCTGTTTCCGCATGTCAAACGCACTGCGGAGTGCTGAAAACACCAGGAAACGTGTTTTTCGCATTCATTAGCACGAAACCAGCGATTTCGGTGATTCTGCACACCTGTAAAAGCAGAATCATGAATTTATCACTGAAAATGCATATCTCAGCTGGAAACACAAAGATACCAAAGATATCGCAGTTTCCGCATGTCAAACGCACTGTGTAGTTCTGAAAACACCAGGAAACGTGTTTTTCGCATTCAATAGCACGAAAACAGCGATTTGGGTGTTTCTGCACACCTGTAACAGCAGAATCATGAATTTATCACTGAAAATGCATATCTCAGCTGGAAACCCAACGATACCGTAGATATCGCGGTTTCCGCATGTCAAACGCACTGTGGAGTTCTGAAAACACCAGGAAACGTGTTTTTCGCATTCAATAGCACGAACACAGCGATTTCGGTGATTCTGCACACCTGTAAAAGCAGAATCATGAATTTATCACTGAAAATGCATATCTCAGCTGGAAACCTAACGAAACCGTAGATATCGCGATTTCCGCATGTCAAACGCACTGTCGAGTGCTGAAATCACCAGAAAACGTGTTTTTCGCATTCAATAGCACGAAAACAGCAATTTCGGTGATTCTGCACACTTGTAACAGCAGGATAATGAAGATTATCACTGAAAATGCATATCTCACCTGGAATCCCAAATATACCGAAGATATTTCTGTTTCCGCATGTCAAACGCTCTGCAGAGTTCTGAAAACACCAGGAAACGTGTGTTTCGCATTCAATAGCACGAATACAGCAATTTCGGTGATTCTGCACACTTGTAACAGCAGGATAATGAAGATTATCACTGAAAATGCATATCTCACCTGGAAACCCAAATATACCGAAGATAGTTCTGTTTCCGCATGTCAAACGCTCTGCAGAGTTCTGAAAACACCAGGAAACGTGTTTTTCTCATTCAATAGCACGAAACCAGCGATTTCGGTGATTCTGCACACTTGCAACAGCAGGATAATGAAGATTATCACTGAAAATGCATATCTCAGCTGGAAACCCAACTATACCGAAGATATTTCTGATTCCGCATGTCAAACGCACTGCGGAGTGCTGAAAACACCAGGAAACGTATTTTTCGCATTCAATAGCACGAAACCAGCGATTTCGGTGATTCTGCACACCTGTAAAAGCAGAATCATGAATTTATCACTGAAAATGCATATCACAGCTGGAAACACAAAGATACCAAAGATATCGCAGTTTCCGTACGTCAAACGCACTGTGGAGTTCTGAAAACACCAGGAAACGTGTTTTTCTCATTCAATAGCACGAAAACAGCGATTTCGGAGATTCTGCAAACTTGAAACAGCAGAATCATGAATTTATCACTGAAAATGCATATCTCAGCTGGAAACCCAACGAAACCGAAGATATCGCAGTTTCCGCAAGTCAATCGCAATGTGGAGTGCTGAAAACACCAGGAAACGTGTTTTTCGCATTCAATAGCACGAACACAGCGATTTCGGTGATTCTGCAAACTTGAAACAGCAGAATCATGAATTTATCACTGAAAATGCATATCTCAGCTGGAAACCCAACGAAACCGAAGATATCACAGTTTCCGCAAGTCAAACGCAATGTGGAGTGCTGAAAACACCAGGAAACGTGTTTTTCGCATTCAATAGCACGAACACAGCGATTTCGGTGATTCTGCACACCTGTAAAAGCAGAATCATGAATTTATCACTGAAAATGCATATCTCAGCTGGAAACCTAACGAAACCGTAGATATCGCGGTTTCCGCATGTCAAACGCACTGTCGAGTGCTGAAATCACCAGAAAACGTGTTTTTCGCATTCAATAGCACGAAAACAGCGATTTCGGTGATTCTGCACACTTGTAACAGCAGAATCCTGAATTTATCACTGAAAATGCATATCTCAGCTGGAAACACAAAGATACCAAAGATATCGCAGTTTCCGCATGTCAAACGCACTGTGGAGTGCTGAAAACACCAGGAAACGTGTTTTTCGCATTCAATAGCACGAAAACAGCAATTTCGGTGATTCTGCACACTTGTAACAGCAGGATAATGAAGATTATCACAGAAAATGCATATCTCACCTGGAAACCTAACTATACCGAAGATATTTCTGTTTCCGCATGTCAAACGCTCTGCAGAGTTCTGAAAACACCAGGAAACGTGTCTTTCGCATTCAACAGCACGAAACCAGCGATTTCGGTGATTCTGCACACCTGTAAAAGCAGAATCATGAATTTATCACTGAAAATGCATATCTCAGCTGGAAACACAAAGATACCAAAGATATCGCAGTTTCCGCATGTCAAACGCACTGTGGAGTTCTGAAAACACCAGGAAACGTGTTTTTCGCATTCAATAGCACGAAAACAGCGATTTCGGTGATTCTGCAAACTTGAAACAGCAGAATCCTGAATTTATCACTGAAAATGCATATCTCAGCTGGAAACCCAACGAAACCGAAGATATCGCAGTTTCCGCAAGTCAAACGCAATGTGGAGTGCTGAAAACACCAGGAAACGTGTTTTTCGCATTCAATAGCACGAAAACAGCGATTTCGCTGATTCTGCACACTTGTAACAGCAGGATAATGAAGATTATCACTGAAAATGCATATCTCACCTGGAAACCCAACTATACCGAAGATATTTCTGTTTCCGCATGTCAAACGCACTGCAGAGTGCTGAAAACTCCAGGAAACGTGTTTTTCGCATTCAATAGCACGAAACCAGCGATTTCGGTGATTCTGCACACCTGTAAAAGCAGAATCATGAATTTATCACTGAAAATGCATATCTCAGCTGGAAACACAAAGATACCAAAGATATCGCAGTTTCCGCATGTCAAACGCACTGTGGAGTGCTGAAAACACCAGGAAACGTGTATTTCGCATTCAATAGTACGAAAACAGCGATTTCGGTGATTCTGCATACTTCTCACAGAAGAATATCCAAGATTATCATAGATAATGCATGTCGCAGCTGGCAGCCCCACGAAAACGAAGATATCACAGTTTCCGCAAGTCAAACGCAATGTGGAGTGCTGAAAACACCAGGAAACGTGTTTTTCGCATTCAGTAGCACGAAACCAGCGATTTCGGTGATTCTGCACACCTGTAAAAGCAGAATCCTGAATTTATCACTGAAAATGCATATCTCAGCTGGAAACCCAACGAAACCGAAGATATCGCAGTTTCCGCATGTCAAACGCAATGTGGAGTGCTGAAAACACCAGGAAACGTGTTTTTCGCATTCAATAGCACGAAACCAGCGATTTCGGTGATTCTGCACACCTGTAAAAGCAGAATCATGAATTTATCTCTGAAAATGCATATCACAGCTGGAAACCTAACGAAACCGTAGATATCGCGGTTTCCGCATGTCAAACGCACTGTCGAGTGCTGAAATCACCAGAAAGCGTGTTTTTCGCATTCAATAGCACGAAAACAGCAATTTCGGTGATTTTGCACACTTGTAACAGTAGGATAATGAAGATTATCACTGAAAATGCATATCTCACCTGGAAACCCAAATATACCGAAGATATTTCTGTTTCCGCATGTCAAACGCTCTGCAGAGTTCTGAAAACACCAGGAAACGTGTTTTTCTCATTCAATAGCACGAAACCAGCGATTTCGGTGATTCTGCACACCTGTAAAAGCAGAATCATGAATTTATCACTGAAAATGCATATCTCAGCTGGAAACACAAAGATACCAAAGATATCGCAGTTTCCGTATGTCAAACGCACTGTGGAGTTCTGAAAACACCAGGAAACGTGTTTTTCGCATTCAATAGCACGAAAACAGCGATTTCGGTGATTCTGCAAACTTGAAACAGCAGAATCATGAATTTATCACTGAAAATGCATATCTCAGCTGGAAACCCAACGAAACCGAAGATATCGCAGTTTCCGCAAGTCAAACGCAATGTGGAGTGCTGAAAACACCAGGAAACGTGTTTTTCGCATTCAATTGCACGAACACAGCGATATCGGTGATTCTGCAAACTTGAAACAGCAGAATCATGAATTTATCACTGAAAATGCATATCTCAGCTGGAAACCCAACGAAACCGAAGATATCACAGTTTCCGCAAGTCAAACGCAACGTGGAGTGCTGAAAACACCAGGAAACGTGTTTTTCGCATTCAATAGCACGAAGCCAGCGATTTCGGTGATTCTGCACACCTGTAAAAGCAGAATCATGAATTTAGCACTGAAAATGCATATCTCAGCTGGAAACCCAATGATACCAAAGATATCGCAGTTTCCGCATGTCAAACGCAATGTGGAGTGCTGAAAACACCAGGAAACGTGTTTTTCGCATTCAATAGCACGAAAACAGCGATTTCGGTGATTCTGCACACTTGCAACAGCAGGATAATGAAGATAATCACTGAAAATGCATATCTCAGCTGGAAACCCAACTATACCGAAGATATTACTGTTTCCGCATGTCAAACGCACTGCGGAGTGCTGAAAACACCAGGAAACGTGTTTTTCGCATTCAATAGCACGAAACCAGCGATTTCGGTGATTCTGCACACCTGTAAAAGCAGAATCATGAATTTATCACTGAAAATGCATATCTCAGCTGGAAACCTAACGAAACCGTAGATATCGCGGTTTCCGCATGTCAAACGCACTGTCGAGTGCTGAAATCACCAGAAAGCGTGTTTTTCGCATTCAATAGCACGAAAACAGCAATTTCGGTGATTCTGCACACTTGTAACAGCAGGATAATGAAGATTATCACTGAAAATGCATATCTCACCTGGAAACCCAAATATACCGAAGATATTTCTGTTTCCGCATGTCAAACGCTCTGCAGAGTTCTGAAAACACCAGGAAACGTGTTTTTCTCATTCAATAGCACGAACCCAGCGATTTCGGTGATTCTGCACACCTGTAAAAGCAGAATCATGAATTTATCACTGAAAATGCATATCTCAGCTGGAAACACAAAGATACCAAAGATATCGCAGTTTCCGTATGTCAAACGCACTGTGGAGTTCTGAAAACACCAGGAATCGTGTTTTTCGCATTCAATAGCACGAAAACAGCGATTTCGGTGATTCTGCAAACTTGAAACAGCAGAATCATGAATTTATCACTGAAAATGCATATCTCAGCTGGAAACCCAACGAAACCGAAGATATCGCAGTTTCCGCAAGTCAAACGCAATGTGGAGTGCTGAAAACACCAGGAAACGTGTTTTTCGCATTCAATAGCACGAACACAGCGATTTCGGTGATTCTGCAAACTTGAAACAGCAGAATCATGAATTTATCACTGAAAATGCATATCTCAGCTGGAAACCCAACGAAACCGAAGATATCACAGTTTCCGCAAGCCAACGCAACGTGGAGTGCTGAAAACACCAGGAAACGTGTTTTTCGCATTCAATAGCACGAAGCCAGCGATTTCGGTGATTCTGCACACCTGTAAAAGCAGAATCATGAATTTATCACTGAAAATGCATATCTCAGCTGGAAACCCAATGATACCAAAGATATCGCAGTTTCCGCATGTCAAACGCAATGTGGAGTGCTGAAAACACCAGGAAACGTGTTTTTCGCATTCAATAGCACGAAAACAGCGATTTCGGTGATTCTGCACACTTGCAACAGCAGGATAATGAATTTATCACTGAAAATGCATATCTCAGCTGGAAACCCAACGAAACCGTAGATATCGCGGTTTCCGCATGTCAAACGCACTGTCGAGTGCTGAAAACACCAGAAAACGTGTTTTTCGCATTCAATAGCACGAAAACAGCGATTTCGGTGATTCTGCACACTTGCAACAGCAGGATAATGAAGATTATCACTGAAAATGCATATCTCAGCTGGAAACCCAACTATACCGAAGATATTTCTGATTCCGCATGTCAAACGCACTGCGGAGTGCTGAAAACACCAGGAAACGTATTTTTCGCATTCAATAGCACGAAACCAGCGATTTCGGTGATTCTACACACCTGTACAAGCAGAATCATGAATTTATCACTGAAAATGCATATCTCAGCTGGAAACCTAACGAAACCGTAGACATCGCGGTTTCCGCATGTCAAACGCACTGTCGAGTGCTGAAATCACCAGAAAACGTGTTTTTCGCATTCAATAGCACGAAAACAGCAATTTCGGTGATTCTGCACACTTGTAACAGCAGGATAATGAAGATTATCACTGAAAAAGCATATCTCACCTGGAAACCCAACTATACCGAAGATATTTCTGTTTCCGCATGTCAAACGCTCTGCAGAGTTCTGAAAACACCAGGAAACGTGTTTTTCTCATTCAATAGCACGAAACCAGCGATTTCGGTGATTCTGCACACCTGTAAAAGCAGAATCATGAATTTATCACTGAAAATGCATATCACAGCTGGAAACACAAAGATACCAAAGATATCGCAGTTTCTGTACGTCAAACGCACTGTGGAGTTCTGAAAACACCAGGAAACGTGTTTTCCGCATTCAATAGCACGAAAACAGCGATTTCGGTGATTCTGCAAACTTGAAACAGCAGAATCATGAATTTATCACTGAAAATGCATATCTCAGCTGGAAACCCAACGAAACCGAAGATATCGCAGTTTCCGCAAGTCAATCGCAATGTGGAGTGCTGAAAACACCAGGAAACGTGTTTTTCGCATTCAATAGCACGAACACAGCGATTTCGGTGATTCTGCAAACTTGAAACAGCAGAATCATGAATTTATCACTGAAAATGCATATCTCAGCTGGAAACCCAACGAAACCGAAGATATCACAGTTTCCGCAAGTCAAACGCAACGTGGAGTGCTGAAAACACCAGGAAACGTGTTTTTCGCATTCAATAGCACGAAGCCAGCGATTTCGGTGATTCTGCACACCTGTAAAAGCAGAATCATGAATTTAGCACTGAAAATGCATATCTCAGCTGGAAACCCAATGATACCAAAGATATCGCAGTTTCCGCATGTCAAACGCAATGTGGAGTGCTGAAAACACCAGGAAACGTGTTTTTCGCATTCAATAGCACGAAAACAGCGATTTCGGTGATTCTGCACACTTGCAACAGCAGGATAATGAAGATAATCACTGAAAATGCATATCTCAGCTGGAAACCCAACTATACCGAAGATATTACTGTTTCCGCATGTCAAACGCACTGCGGAGTGCTGAAAACACCAGGAAACGTGTTTTTCGCATTCAATAGCACGAAACCAGCGATTTCGGTGATTCTGCACACCTGTAAAAGCAGAATCATGAATTTATCACTGAAAATGCATATCTCAGCTGGAAACCTAACGAAACCGTAGATATCGCGGTTTCCGCATGTCAAACGCACTGTCGAGTGCTGAAATCACCAGAAAGCGTGTTTTTCGCATTCAATAGCACGAAAACAGCAATTTCGGTGATTCTGCACACTTGTAACAGCAGGATAATGAAGATTATCACTGAAAATGCATATCTCACCTGGAAACCCAAATATACCGAAGATATTTCTGTTTCCGCATGTCAAACGCTCTGCAGAGTTCTGAAAACACCAGGAAACGTGTTTTTCGCATTCAATAGCACGAAAACAGCGATTTCGGTGATTCTGCACACTTGCAACAGCAGGATAATGAAGATTATCACTGAAAATGCATATCTCAGCTGGAAACCCAACTATACCGAAGATATTTCTGATTCCGCATGTCAAACGCACTGCGGAGTGCTGAAAACACCAGGAAACGTATTTTTCGCATTCAATAGCACGAAACCAGCGATTTCGGTGATTCTACACACCTGTACAAGCAGAATCATGAATTTATCACTGAAAATGCATATCTCAGCTGGAAACCTAACGAAACCGTAGATATCGCGGTTTCCGCATGTCAAACGCACTGTCGAGTGCTGAAATCACCAGAAAACGTGTTTTTCGCATTCAATAGCACGAAAACAGCAATTTCGGTGATTCTGCACACTTGTAACAGCAGGATAATGAAGATTATCACTGAAAAAGCATATCTCACCTGGAAACCCAACTATACCGAAGATATTTCTGTTTCCGCATGTCAAACGCTCTGCAGAGTTCTGAAAACACCAGGAAACGTGTTTTTCTCATTCAATAGCACGAAACCAGCGATTTCGGTGATTCTGCACACCTGTAAAAGCAGAATCATGAATTTATCACTGAAAATGCATATCACAGCTGGAAACACAAAGATACCAAAGATATCGCAGTTTCTGTACGTCAAACGCACTGTGGAGTTCTGAAAACACCAGGAAACGTGTTTTCCGCATTCAATAGCACGAAAACAGCGATTTCGGTGATTCTGCAAACTTGAAACAGCAGAATCATGAATTTATCACTGAAAATGCATATCTCAGCTGGAAACCCAACGAAACCGAAGATATCGCAGTTTCCGCAAGTCAATCGCAATGTGGAGTGCTGAAAACACCAGGAAACGTGTTTTTCGCATTCAATAGCACGAACACAGCGATTTCGGTGATTCTGCAAACTTGAAACAGCAGAATCATGAATTTATCACTGAAAATGCATATCTCAGCTGGAAACCCAACGAAACCGAAGATATCACAGTTTCCGCAAGTCAAACGCAACGTGGAGTGCTGAAAACACCAGGAAACGTGTTTTTCGCATTCAATAGCACGAAGCCAGCGATTTCGGTGATTCTGCACACCTGTAAAAGCAGAATCATGAATTTATCACTGAAAATGCATATCTCAGCTGGCAACCCAACGAAACCGAAGATATCACAGTTTCCGCATCTCAGACGCAATGTGGAGTGCTGAAAACACCAGGAAACGTGTTTTTCGCATTCAATAGCACGAAACCAGCGATTTCGGTGATTCTGCACACCTGTAAAAGCAGAATCATGAATTTATCACTGAAAATGCATATCTCACCTGGAAACCCAACTATACCGAAGATATTTCTGTTTCCGCATGTCAAACGCACTGCAGAGTGCTGAAAACACCAGGAAACGTGTTTTTCGCATTCAATAGCACGAAACCAGCGATTTCGGTGATTCTGCACACCTGTAAAAGCAGAATCATGAATTTATCACTGAAAATGCATATCTCAGCTGAAAACCCAACTATACCGAAGATATTACTGTTTCCGCATGTCAAACGCACTGCGGAGTGCTGAAAACACCAGGAAACGTGTTTTTCGCATTCAATAGCACGAAACCAGCGATTTCGGTGATTCTGCACACCTGTAAAAGCAGAATCATGAATTTATCACTGAAAATGCATATCTCAGCTGGAAACCCAACGAAACCGAAGATATCACAGTTTCCGCAAGTCAAACGCAACGTGGAGTGCTGAAAACACCAAGAAACGTGTTTTTCGCATTCAATAGCACGAAAACAGCGATTTCGGTGATTCTGCACACTTGCAACAGCAGGATAATGAAGATAATCACTGAAAATGCATATCTCAGCTGGAAACCCAACCATACCGAAGATATTACTGTTTCCGCATGTCAAACGCACTGCGGAGTGCTGAAAACACCAGGAAACGTGTTTTTCGCATTCAATAGCACGAAACCAGCGATTTCGGTGATTCTGCACACCTGTAAAAGCAGAATCACGAATTTATCACTGAAAATGCATATCTCAGCTGGAAACCTAACGATACCGTAGATATCGCGGTTTCCGCATGTCAAACGCACTGTCGAGTGCTGAAATCACCAGAAAACGTGTTTTTCGCATTCAATAGCACGAAAACAGCGATTTCGGTGATTCTGCACACTTGTAACAGCGGGATAATGAAGATTATCACTGAAAATGCATATCTCACCTGGAAACCCAACTATACCGAAGATATTTCTGTTTCCGCATGTCAAACGCACTGCAGAGTGCTGAAAACACCAGGAAACGTGTTTTTCGCATTCAATAGCACGAAACCAGCGATTTCGGTGATTTTGCACACCTGTAAAAGCAGAATCATGAATTTATCACTGAAAATGCATATCTCAGCTGGAAACACAAAGATACCAAAGATATCGCAGTTTCCGCATGTCAAACGCACTGTGGAGTTCTGAAAACACCAGGAAACGTGTTTTTCGCATTCAATAGCACGAAACCAGCGATTTCGGTGATTCTGCACACCTGTAAAAGCAGAATCATGAATTTATCACTGAAAATGCATATCTCAGCTGAAAACCCAACTATACCGAAGATATTACTGTTTCCGCATGTCAAACGCACTGCGGAGTGCTGAAAACACCAGGAAACGTGTTTTTCGCATTCAATAGCACGAAACCAGCGATTTCGGTGATTCTGCACACCTGTAAAAGCAGAATCATGAATTTATCACTGAAAATGCATATCTCAGCTGGAAACCCAACGAAACCGAAGATATCACAGTTTCCGCAAGTCAAACGCAACGTGGAGTGCTGAAAACACCAAGAAACGTGTTTTTCGCATTCAATAGCACGAAAACAGCGATTTCGGTGATTCTGCACACTTGCAACAGCAGGATAATGAAGATAATCACTGAAAATGCATATCTCAGCTGGAAACCCAACCATACCGAAGATATTACTGTTTCCGCATGTCAAACGCACTGCGGAGTGCTGAAAACACCAGGAAACGTGTTTTTCGCATTCAATAGCACGAAACCAGCGATTTCGGTGATTCTGCACACCTGTAAAAGCAGAATCACGAATTTATCACTGAAAATGCATATCTCAGCTGGAAACCTAACGATACCGTAGATATCGCGGTTTCCGCATGTCAAACGCACTGTCGAGTGCTGAAATCACCAGAAAACGTGTTTTTCGCATTCAATAGCACGAAAACAGCGATTTCGGTGATTCTGCACACTTGTAACAGCAGGATAATGAAGATTATCACTGAAAATGCATATCTCACCTGGAAACCCAACTATACCGAAGATATTTCTGTTTCCGCATGTCAAACGCACTGCAGAGTGCTGAAAACACCAGGAAACGTGTTTTTCGCATTCAATAGCACGAAACCAGCGATTTCGGTGATTTTGCACACCTGTAAAAGCAGAATCATGAATTTATCACTGAAAATGCATATCTCAGCTGGAAACACAAAGATACCAAAGATATCGCAGTTTCCGCATGTCAAACGCACTGTGGAGTTCTGAAAACACCAGGAAACGTGTTTTTCGCATTCAATAGCACGAAAACAGCGATTTCGGTGATTCTGCAAACTTGAAACAGCAGAATCATGAATTTATCACGGAAAATGCATATCTCAGCTGGAAACCCAGCGAAACCGAAGATATCGCAGTTTCCGGATGTCAAACGCAATGTGGTGTGCTGCAAACACCAGGAAACGTGTTTTTCGCATTCAGTAGCACGAAACCAGCGATTTCGGTGATTCTGCAAACTTGAAACAGCAGAATCATGAATTTATCACTGAAAATGCATATCTCAGCTGGAAACCCAACGAAACCGAAGATATCACAGTTTCCGCAAGTCAAACGCAATGTGGAGTGCTGAAAACACCAGGAAACGTGTTTTTCGCATTCAATAGCACGAAGCCAGCGACTTCGGTGATTCTGCACACCTGTAAAAGCAGAATCATGTATTTATCACTGAAAATGCATATCTCAGCTGGAAACCCAATGATACCATAGATATCGCAGTTTCCGCATGTCAAACGCACTGTGGAGTTCTGAAAACACCAGGAAACGTGTTTTTCGCATTCAGTAGCACGAAAACAGCGATTTCGGTGATTCTGCACACTTGCAACAACGGCATCATGTAGATTATCACTGAAAATGCATATCTCAGCTGGAAACCCAACTATACCGAAGATATTTCTGTTTCCGCATGTCAAACGCACTGTGGAGTGCTGAAAGAACCAGAAAACGTGTTTTTCGCATTAAACAGCACGAAAACAGCGAATTCGGTGATTCTGCATGCTTGTCACAGAAGAATCTCGAAGATTGTCAATGAAAATGCATATCTCAGCTGGAAGCCCAACGAAGCAGAAGATATCGCAGTTTCCGAATATCAAACGCACTGTGGAGTGCTCAAAACACCAGAAAACGTGTTTTGCGCATTAAGTAGCATGAAAACAGCGAATTCGGGGATTCTGCGCACTTGTCACAGAACCATCTCGAAGATTATCACTGAAAATGCATATCTCAGCTGGAATCCCAACGAAACCGAAGATATCGCAGTTTCCGAATATCAAACGCACTGTGGAGTGCTGAAAGCACCAGAAAACGTGTTTTTCGCATTCAATAGCACGAAAAGACCGATTTCGGTTTTTCTACACACTTGTCATAGAAGAATCAAGATGATTATCACTGAAAATGCATATCTCAGCTGGAAACCCAACGAAACCGAAGATATCGCAGTTTCCGAATAGCAAGCGCTCTGTGGAGTGCTGAAAACACCAGAAAACGTGTTTTTCGCATTCAATAGCGGTATGTGCAAGAAAAGTGTACGGTCGACCTGACGGTTTTCGAGAAAAACTCAAGAAACCGACCGCTTTGGGAATGTCTCCGAGCGGCCGAGGCGAAATTCTTCGATGTCCCTGCGCGCCGTTGCCTGGCCGTACGTGCGACGCGTGTAACTTCGCCCGTTCGGATCGTTGTTGCGCCCGATCTACGGGTCGGATCAAGGAGACAGCTATATGGTTCGCTTCGCATTGCTACTGGCTACGTGATGAGCGTGAAACATTTTGCAAAATCGAAAATTTTTGTTCGGTCCAGGTAAAAAATTTTCAAAAACTTTTTCGGACGGACGGGAACGTTAGATCATTGTGTGGGACGCCGAGGCGGACACGTACGTGAAAGAAAAGTGTATGGTGGACCTGACGGTTTTCGAGTAAAACTCAAGAAACCGACCGCTTTGGGAATGTCTCCGAGCGGCCGAGGCGAAATTCTTCGATGTCCCTTCGCGCCGTTGCATGGCCGTACGTGCGACGCGGTTATTCGCCCGTTCGGATCGTCGTTGCGCCCGATCTACGGCTCGGATCCAGAAGACAGCTGTAAGGTTCGCTTCGCATTGCTACTGGCTACGTGATGAGCGTGAAACATTTTGCAAAATCGAAAATTTTTCGTTTGGTGCAGGTAAAAAATTTTCAAAAACATTTTCGGACGGACGGGAACGTTAGATCATTGTGTGGGACGCCGAGACGGACACGTACGTGCTAAAAAAGTGTATGGTCGACCTGACGGTTTTCGAGAAAAACTCAAGAAACTGACCGCTTTCGGAATGTCTCCGAGCGGCCGCGACGAAATTCTTCGAAGTCCCTGCGCGCCGTTGCTTGGCCGTACGTGCGACGCGTTTATTCGCCCGTTCGGATCGTCGTTGAGCCCGATCTACGGCTCGGATCCAGAAGACAGGTATAAGGTTCGCTTCGCATTGCTACTGGCTACGTGATGAGCGTGAAACATTTTGCAAAATCGAAAATTTTTGTTCGGTCCAGGTAAAAAATTTTCAAAAACTTTTTCGGACGGACGGGAACGTTAGATCATTGTGTGGGACGCCGAGACGGACACGTACGTGCAAGAAAAGTGTATGGTCGGCCTGACGGTTTTCGAGTAAAACTCAAGAAACCGACCGCTTTCGGAATGTCTCCGAGCGGCCGCGGCGAAATTCTTCGAAGTCCCTTCGCGCCGTTGCCTGGCCGTACGTGCGACGCGTTTATTCGCCCGTTCGGATCGTCGTTGCGCCCGATCTACGGCACGGATCCAGAAGACAGCTGTAAGGTTCGCTTCGCATTGCTACTGGCTACGTGATGAGCGTGAAACATTTTGCAAAATCGAAAGTTTTTCGTTTGGTGCAGGTAAAAAATTTTCAAAAACTTTTTCGGACGGACGGGATCGTTAGATCATTGTGTGGGACGCCGAGACGGACACGTACGTGCAAGAATAGTGTATGGTCGACCTGACGGTTTTCGAGTAAAACTTAAGAAACCGACCGCTTTGGGAATGTCTCCGAGCGGCCGCGGCGAATTTCTGCGAAGTCGCTGCGCGCCGTTGCATGGCCGTACGTGCGACGCGTTTATTCGCCCGTTCGGATCGTCGTTGCGCCCGATCTACGGCTCGGATCCAGAAGACAGCTGTAAGGTTCGCTTCGCATTGCTACTGGCTACGTGATGAGCGTGAAACATTTTGCAAAATCGAAAATCTTTGTTCTGTCCAGGTAAAAAAATTTCAAAAACATTTTCGGACGGAGGGGAACGTTAGATCATTGTGTGGGACGCCGAGACGGACACGTACGTGCAAGAAAAGTGTATGGTCGACCTGACGGTTTTCGAGTAAAACTCAAGAAACCGACCGCTTTGGGAATGTCTCCGAGCGGCCGAGGCGAAATTCTTCGATGTCCCTGCGCGCCGTTGCCTGGCCGTACGTGCGACGCGTTTATTCGCCCGTTCGGATCGTCGTTGCGCACGATCTACGGCTCGGATCCAGAAGACAGCTATAAGGTTCGCTTCGCATTGCTACTGGCTACGTGATGAGCGTGAAACATTTTGCAAAATCGAAAATCTTTGTTCTGTCCAGGTAAATAAATTTCAAAAACATTTTCGGACGGACGGGAACGTTAGATCATTGTGTGGGACGCCGAGACGGACACGTACGTGCAAGAAAAGTGTATGGTCGACCTGACGGTTTTCGAGTAAAACTCAAGAAACCGACCGCTTTCGGAATGTCTCCGAGCGGCCGCGGCGAAATTCTTCGAAGTCCCTTCGCGCCGTTGACTGGCCGTACGCGCGACGCGTTTATTCGCCCGTTCGGATCGTCGTTGCGCCCGATCTACGGCTCGGATCCAGAAGACAGCTATAAGGTTCGCTTCGCATTGCTACTGGCTACGTGATGAGCGTGAAACATTTTGCAAAATCGAAAATTTTTCGTTTGGTGCAGGTAAAAAATTTTCAAAAAATTTTCGGATGGACGGGAACGTTAGATCATTGTGTCGGACGACGAGACGGACACGTACCTGCTAAAAAAGTGTATGGTCGACCTGACGGTTTTCGAGAAAAACTCAAGAAACCGACCGCTTTCGGAATGTCTCCGAGCGGCCGCGGCGAAATTCTTCGATGTCCCTGCGCGCCGTTGCCTGGCCGTACGTGCGACGCGTTTATTCGCCCGTTCGGATCGTCGTTGCGCCCGATCTACGACTCGGATCGAGCAGACAGCTATATGGTTCGCTTCGCATTGCTACTGGCTACGTGACGAGCGTAAAGCATTTTGCAAAATCGAAAATTTTTGTTCGGTACAGGTAAAAAATTTTCAAAAAATTTTCGGGTGGACGGGAACGTTAGATCATTGTGTGGGACGCAGAGGCGGACACGTACGTGCTAAAAAAGTGTATGGTCGACCTGACGGTTTTCGAGAAAAACTCAAGAAACCGACCGCTTTCAGAATGTCTCGGAGCGGCCGAAGCGAAATTCTTCGATGTCCCTGCGCGCCGTTGCCTGGCCGTACGTGCGACGCGTTTATTCGCCCGTTCGGATCGTCGTTGCGCCCGATCTACGACTCGGATCGAGCAGACAGCTATATGGTTCGCTTCGCATTGCTACCGGCTACGTGATGAGCGTAAAGCATTTTGCAAAATCGAAAATTTTTCGTTCGGTCCAGGTGAAAAATCTTCAAAAAAATTTTCGGATGGACGGGAACGTTTGATCATTGTGTGGGACGCCAAGACGGACACGTACGTAAAAAAAAGTGTATGGTCGACCTGACGGTTTTCGAGAAAAACTCAAGAAACCGACCGCTTTCGGAATGTCTCCGTGTGGCCGAGGCGAAATTCTTCGATGTCCCTGCGCGCCGTAGCCTGGCCGGACGTGCGACGCCTGTAACTTTGCCCGTTCGGATCGGTGTTGCGACCGATCTACGGGTCGGATCGAGGTGACAGCTATATGGTTCGCTTCGCATTGCTACTGGCTACGCGATGTGCGTGAAACATTTTGCAAATTCGAAAATTTTTCGTTCGGTCCAGGTAAAAAATTTTTAACAAAATTTTCGGACGGTGGGGAACGCCTATGGCGATACCCGGAACTCCCCTCCCTAGTCAGGGGGACGCGCGATGATGGTAGCTGTGGGGGTTTTAGTGGGTATAGTCCCACACTACCCCGCCTCCTCCTCCCCGGGGGGCGGGGTGTCCATGAGGATTTCCCCCACGTTTAAAAAAAGAAAAAGAATATGGTCAGGTTGGGGAGCAGCTCAGGCTTCTCCGGGTCGTCTCGGGAACCGTCGGCCTCCCTGAGGGCCGCCGATGGTGCTGATGTAGTGCCCGGTGAAAACCGGCCGCTTCTTCGTCTAAGTTGGGGGGACCTGGAGTGCTAAATCCTCTGGCTCCACCTCCACGTGGGGCTCCCAGGGTCTCCGCGGCCGTGGCCCGGTCGCGGAGGGCGAACGGGACGAGGGGTAACCCTAGTGCACCCCTACCAAAGGAGGGTAGGGGTGTCCTACACCGTGGGCCGCCGGCGTAAGTTGCCAGAACTCTTGGCAGGGGATTCGGGGAATCGCCTGCTGAGGTACGCAAGCGCCGGGTTGGGCCTGCGGGGGGCTTGCCCTAAACGGCCGGCCCGCGAGGAGGATAAACATCACTAAATAAGTCGTTAGCCCTAAGCAGAGGTGCGCGGCAATGGGGTATGCTTTGACGGATGCGTCAGGCGTGGCAGGTGACATCATCTGTCCCAAGCGGCCAATCTCCGGTACCAGGCGACACCGGTTTTATTTAGCCCTCCCCAGGTAATGCGTCTCTGCCTGGGGTGAAATCTTTTGCGACCTACTTGTGAGACCAATTATGGATTCTTCAATAGCATTTAAAAAACCGGGGATGGGGTGAAATGTAGAGAGGAGGAAGAAGAGTGGAGAGGAGGAGGGAAAGGAAAGGAGTGGAGAGGAATCGAGGGAGGCTCAGGCTCTGTCTGGACCGAGCTCGGAGGTGGGGAGAGGTGGTGAGCGTGGTTAACCGGTAGCATCGGATTGGTCGACCTCCACCCGCGGCCAACCTAGGGGTAGGTTGGTCGACATATTCAAAGATCGAAGAGGTCGGAACATCGACCGCAGAGGGCGATCTTCGTCGTGTTCACGAGCGTTCTCTGCTCAAGGGCAGTGCGACACCTCCATGTGAAGAACGGAGGATAATTACGGCGACTCCGAGGAATCAGAGTCGTCGTTTGATCCGCATCACAAGCGGAACCGCGGAAGACCCCCCACGACAGGGGAATACTCGGGATTGGCGGCAGCGAAACGTCAATACCTGGAGCTGTCGGCCGCCGTCGAGAAAATGGAGGCGGCGCAAGCGGCGGAACTCGCAACGGGCAAGCCACCAAGCCCGTCACGCGGGAGCAAACCGCTACCGGAGGAGGCGGAGCTTGTCGAACATCTGCGGCAACTCCCCACGGGCGACATCGCAGCCCAGATGTTGGAGCACCTCAAGGAGGTGGAAATGATTGCGGGTACTTCCCGCAACCTACAAGGAGGCTTCGTGCGGAAGCTACGCCTGGCCGCACGAAAGGTTGCCGCTGCAACCGCGGAAGTCGTAAAGAGGACGGAGACTTCGGGCCCCGCCCCCTTGCTTGAGGCAGATAATATACACCTCAGGTATAAGGTGGTGGATTTGGAGGCCCAAACCCAAACATTGAGGGCGGAGACGGAGGCACCGAAGCCTCAGAGAGGGGCAGCTATAAGCCCTAGGGGTGGGTCACCCAAGCCAGGAGCGGAGACAGTGGAGATGCCCACTGTCTCCACATCGCCAAGGACACGCGGCTCCCCCAGCGGACGGAGCATGTCCCGGAGGAGAGGGCAAGACAAGCCCCGCCCAGACCAGACAGGGACCAATCCCTAATAAAAAGGATTGGAACCCTGATCGAGGGGAAACTGGCGGCATTCCGCCGGGAAATTCTAGGCCACGGGCCGGTATTACGCCCACTGGCCGCACAGAATAGGCCTCCTTTGCGCGCTAAAACGCAATCCGCCACGGAGGGGGAGCGTAGCGACGCCTCCAGGGAGCAGAAGAAGAAGAAGAAGAAAAAGTAAACAACTCTTGGGGGCGTCGCCACCACAGAAACGGAGGAGGAGCCTCCACCACCACGGAGGCAGCCACCCAAGGCACCAACCCCGCGTGCCCCGCCCCCGGGAGGTGCATCAGCCTCATAGGGCGGGCCGCGAGATACTTGGGCCACTGTGGTGGGGCGTAAGGCGGCAAGGAAGGACGCCGCCCCGCCCACAAAGAAAGCCCCAGATAAGGGGGCTCAAAAAGTGGGCGGGGTCACCGGAAATGCAGGGCAGGCCAAAGCCGCTACCTCCAAGAAGCGGGTAGGGCGCGTCCCCCGGTCGACGGCGGTCTCGATGACCGTTCCCCGGGGGGAGCGTCTCCTACGAGCAGGCGCTGGTCTCTGCCAGGCACAAGATAGACCTGGCGGATGTCGGAATAGAGGGAGTGCGCTGCAAGCGTGCGGTGACCGGGGCTTTGCTGATGCAAATCCCCGCCCAGAGGGCGCGGCCAAGGCCGGTGCCCTGGCCGACAAGTTGAGGGAGGCCCTGCAAGGGACGGGCGTTAAAATAGCCCGCCCCTGCAAGGGGGCGGAACTACGGGTGACGGGGCTCGATGACTCCGTCACCCCCAAGGAGGTGGCTGCTGCCATCGCGGCATCCGGAGCGTGTCCACCGGAGGAGGTAAGGACGTGACAAATCCTCTCCGCCTCCTCCGGGTTGGGCACGCTCTGGCTGTCTTGCCCCATCGCGGCCGCCAATACGGTGGCCAATGTGGGAAGGATCCGGGTGGGGTGGTCCAGCGCAAGAGTGGAGGTGCTGTCAGCCCGCCCCCTCCAGTGCTACCGCTGCCTCCAAGTTGGGCACGTGAGGCAGCGTTGCACGGAGGGAGTTGACCGGAGTGACCGCTGCTATAACTGCAGGAACTCCGGTCACACTCCGGGCAAGTGCCCTGCGGAGGCGCCTAACTGTCCGCTGTGCGCGGACTTAGGGCACCGCGGGGCACCGGTTGGGCAGTAAAGCCTGCAAGCCCCCCACCCGGAAGAAGTAGAAGGGGCGGAGAAGGTGCCCCCCACCGGCCAACCGGCGAAGAGGCCGCGGGACGGCACGCAAGGGCGGGCAACGCTGGAGCGGTGTCCGCCCGAGAAGATTGCCGGGCCCGCGGCTGCAGCGGAAGAGGACGCGCCAAGGTGCCTACAAGGGCAAGCTGTGCCTGCCCGAGAAGAAGGCCCGGGGCAGGCCATGGTGACGGAGTACATTCGCCACCGCGCGCCTCCTACAGGCGAACCTTAACCAATCCCGCGGGGCCCAAGACCTGTTTGTCCACGCCCTGCGGGAGTGGGGTGTCGCATTGGGGATGACGGCCGAGTCCCATTCCTCCCCGGACAACCCTTCTTGGTTCGGGGACGTGGGTGGCTCGGTCGCCATCGTAAGAGGCGATGTTCCAGGCGCCCCGCCCGTTACACTCCTGGGGAGAGGGCGGGGCTTCCTCGCCTTCAAATGGGGGGAATACGCGGTGGTAGGGTGCTATGCACCCCCCTCTCGCAGTATCTCCGAATTTGAGAGGTACCTGGGCGTGGTTGGCGACTTGATACGCCAATGCCAGCCTCGCCCGGTATTGGTCCTGGGGGACTTCAACGCCCACGCCACTGAGTAGGCGACTCCCAGTACCGATGTGAGAGGGGGAGCGGTACTCGATTGGGCAGCGGAGCTGGAGCTCCGCCTAGTCAACAGGGGCTCCACAGCTACGTGCGTGCGGCCGCAGGGGTCGTCCATCGTGGACCTCACGTGGGCGTCGCTCTCGGCCGTGCGACGTGTGGCGTGGTGGAGGGTGGCCGAGGTGGCGGAGGCGCTAAGCGACCATCGCCACATAGTGTTCTCCGCCTCCGGAGCCTCCAAGCAGTCAGGGGCACCCCGCCCCCGCTGCCCGGATGGGGTCCACCCACCGCACATGGGGAAACCATCTGTATCCACCATAATCTATCACAACAACCTCAAATTGCAACTAATAACCTCATACGATCCTATTTCACCTCAACCACCTCAATCCATCAGAAGCTCCTTCGAGTAACCCCAAACCGCCTGAAGCCACCTGTATCCACCATGAACCACCACAACAACCTGAAATGACCTTTATCAACCGCATACGTTCTTATATAACGTCAACCACGGCACGTGGACAGAAGCCCATTCTAACAACCTCAAACCGCCTGAAACCATCTGTATCCACCACAATCCATCACAACCACCTGAAATTACCACTAATAGCCTCATACGATCATATATAACCTCAACCACCACAAGTCGTTAGAAGCACATTCGCATAACCCCAAACCGCCTGAAACCATCTCCATCCACCATAATCCATCAAGCATCCTGAAACGACCGCTAATAGACACCTAGGATCCTATATCTCCTCAACCACCTCAAACCATTAGAAACTCTTATGAATAACGCCAAAACGCCTGAAACCATCTCCATCCACCATAATCCATCAAAACAACCTGAAACGACCGCTAATAGACACCTAGGATCCTATATCTCCTCAACCACCTCAAACCATTAGAAGCTCTTGCGAATAACGCCAATACGCCTGAAACTTCTGTATCCGCCATAATCCATCACAACAAACTCAAATGACCACAAATAGACTCATACGATCCTATATCTCCTCAAACACCACATGTGATCAGAAGCCCTTTCTAATATCGCTAAACCGCCTGAAACCATCTGTAACCGCCATAATCCATCACATCAACCTCAAATGACCACATATAACCTGATACGATCGTATTTCACCTCAACCACCTCAAACCATCAGAAGCCCGTTCGAATAACAACAAGCTGGTGAAACCATCTCTATCCACCATTATCCATCACATCAACCTCAAATGACCATAAATAGCCTCATACGATCTCAATAACCTCAAACACCTCACGCGATCAGACGCCCCTTCGACTGTCGCCAAACCGCCGGAAACCGTATCTATCCACCATAACCTATCAAAACCACTTCAAGCGGCCACATGTATCCTCATACGATCTCAATAACCTCAACCACCTCAAGCGACCAGAAGCCCCTTCGAATAACCCGAAACCGCCTGAAACCGTCTCTTCCACCATCATCCAAAGCAACAACCTCATAGGACCACAAATTACATGATAAAATCTGAATAACCTCAATCACCACAAGCGATCAGAAGGAGCTTCGAATGAACACAAACCGCCTGCAACCATCCCTATTCACCGTAAACCATCATAACAACCTAAAACGACCACATGTAGCCTCATAAAATCCGGGGCGCTACACCCAGCACACGCTGAAGGAGGGTTCGGCTTGTTCCGCTGAGAGGCGGATGTAGTGGGTGCTGACCTCTCCCTTGCGGTCCTTATACAAAGGATGCTGTAGGGGAGAGCCCAGTAGGATGCAGCGGCCTCCTTCTGCGATGATGTAAGTTCATAGAAGGCGGCCGCGGAGCGGGTCCGTGAAAGGACGGATCCCGCGGGAATAGCTTTTTGGGCGCGGCCGCCGATGTGGCAGGGCTTTGCCCGACCCCTCACGCGTGACCAGGACAACGCGGCTGGTGGCGGTGCTGGTAGTCAAACTCAGCTTCGCCGCCGCCAAAATGCATGGAGCCCTCCAACACCCCCACTGGTCTACAGGGCGGGGGGGGGGAGGACCACGCTGTCCTGGGCGGCTGGGTGTGTGCCCAGCCGCCAGCTACGTTGCCCCGGTGTGGTGCGGAACAAGGCGCTACCCCCCCCGTTTCGGCGAGAGTGTAGAAAATATGGAGGGGGCGTCATAGTCCCCCCTACCGAGCAGCGGTTCGCGAGACAACGCGTGGGGTGTTCTGGAAGCATGACGCAGGCAATTCCGGGGCCCCCCTCCTTAGTCAAGGAGACGAGGGATGAGTGTAGCCGTGGGGGTTTCAGTTGGTACAGACCAACACTTCCACGCTCCCTCCCCCAGTGGGAGGGGTTTGTTCACGAGCAATTCCCCCACGTAAAAAAAACAGATTAGGTTAGGATAGGTTAGGTTCCCCTCAGGGGTCGTGGCGCTGCAGACCCCGGTACGGGTGTTATGATCCCGACGTGCCCGAGTTGGTGTGAATGGTGAATAGGAGAAAGAAAAAAAAGGGAGGGAAAGAGGTAAGGAGCGGATGTAGTTATGAAAGTGGTCAGAAGAGCGAAAGTAATTCAACGCATGGATGTAATTGAGGGCGTGTGTGAGAGTGAACGAATAAAACAAAAGAGAGGAAGGAAAATAAAGGGAGATAGAAAAAAAGAGAAATGGGGAGAAAACAAAAGGAGGGGGAAAAAGAGGGGAAAAAAGAGAAGGTAAAAAGGAGACGGACGTCTCCTGGTATATAATATCGACGTTTGTCTATATGCAGAAATAACGCAGAGAAGTGGTCGGACGGGAAGAAGAACTTACAGCAGAATTACGAAATTTGAGGTAGCGAACGTAGGAAAAATACCTTATCTCCTGAGGGTTAGGAGGGAGCGGGAGGTAGAGTGTCTTTTAGGGGGGAAATTTTTATAGGTGACAATATGGGAAGGGCTCTTATCATAGAGAACCCAAGGGTAGGGAGAAAAAAAAGTATTGGGAAAAAAAAAAGAAAAAACTGGGAAGTACAGAATGGAGTTACAACACCTCTGGAAGGCAGGCGCCCTGCGCTCCCACAGGGAGTGGATAATGACCGGGGGGCTGCTGTGGCCCGTCCCAAGCTGGTGCGGAGGAAAGCAGAGGGGCCCATTTCTGCCCAGTGGATTCATCCCCATCGGTCCCCACGCCGGGGGAGGGAGAACTACTGCAAAGGCATTGCTTCCTCTCCCCCGGGCCGAAGAACCGCAACTTGGAGGGATTTCGGGCTTTGTAAAAGCTATAGTAGAAGCTATACCCTGGGTTGGGGTGAGTTAATGGTTTGGGGATCACTCGGGGTCTCGCCAAACTCAGGGGCTGCGGACCCTTTTTCCAAGAACCGCGGTACGGGAAGCGAGCCCGAGGTACCTTAGCTACTATTCCGTAAACCTATGGTCGTGTTTCGTAAGAAAGGGGGGCTTGCCTTAACCGGCCGGCACAAGGGAGACAACTTCTTCTAAAATCCTTAGCCCCAAGTTGCGGTACGCGGTTAGGAGGGCATGTTGCAGTCTTGCACACTGCAGCGTGGCTGGTGAGAGCATCAGTCGTTAGCGTCCACCCCCTGGGATCTGGCGCCCCCGGGGCGTAATTGCCCTGCCCAGGCATGGGCGGCTCTGCCTGGGTGGACTCTCGTATCGACCGACGCCACTCGTGGGAACGGAATGGAAAAATTTTGCAAAAAACAAACAAACACAAACTCGTAAAGGAGGGGAGGAGGAGGTGCAAGGAGAAGAAGGGAGAGGAACCAGGGTAGAAGGCTTGGAGAACAAGAAAGAAAAGGACGCTATACAGGTTATAGACGAAATTATAAAGCTAACGGAAGTATTTGCAAGAATATACCCGAACAACGGAAACTTAAACAAGGATATAAGAAGCGAAGCGGATTCTGAAATAAAGAAGATTACAAATCGACTGGAAAATCGAGGAAATTAAGGATAAAGAAAATTTTAGTATAGAAAATGTGATGGAGGCCGTTTCAGAATGGCCTACTAAGATAGAGCTAGTTACAGGAAGGATAGCGTCATCTAGGCGGTACAGCACGGAGTTGAAGCATGAGATGGTTGAAACTTGGAAAAAAGTCTCTGGTATAATTAACGAATGGGTACAGAATTGCATAGAAGAGGAAGGGGCCGAGGACGTGGAGGACAGGGACGTGGAAATGGGGGAGGAAAGGACGGCAGATAACAAAAGGAAAATGGGGGATAGCAGCCTGGAGGAGTTGGATGACTCACCTACAACAAGGACACCCCCCAATGGAAGAAAAGGACAAATGGGGAAGGGAATGGAGAGGAGGAGAGGGATAGTAGAGGGCGGGTAGAAGGAAAGGGAAGAAACACTGAGGCGGTAAGGATAAGGGTGGCCACGGGGAAGGGAGATACCTATGAAAAAAATTGATGTAAATAAAA
Organism: Anthophora plumipes; assembly: GCA_951804975.1. Classification (NCBI taxonomy): domain Eukaryota; kingdom Metazoa; phylum Arthropoda; class Insecta; order Hymenoptera; family Apidae; genus Anthophora; species Anthophora plumipes. The sequence goes on from CATORF010000226.1 coordinate 2,360,368, forward strand.
AAGAGAGTAAGTGCGAATCATATTGAAATATTAGGAATAAGGAAAGCTAGGGGGTCCGAGGACATTCTAATAATCGTACCGACAATAAAGGACAAGGACAGGCTCGAAAGGAGGTTGTTAGACATAGGGACAACAATTCTTAAATTAGGAAAAAGAAAGCAAAGGATATTGATACAAAATATAGAGGTGACAACAACGGAGGAGGAAATAGTGAAGGAGGTCAAGAAAGAGACAGGGGAAATGGAACCAGGTGTAATTTTTATAAGGAACGCTCGGTTTGGAAACAAGAACGCCTGTATTAGCCTGGAGGAAGAAAGGGCAAAGGTTTTAGAAGGGAAAGGATATATGCGAATAGGGTGGTGTAGATGCAGGGTCACTTGTTCAAGAGCACCGTAAGGTGCCACTTCTGTGGGAATACAGGACATATTAGGACACAGTGTAGTTTCAAAGAAAAAGGATGTTATTACTGTGGTAGTCCAGGGCAGGATGCTAAGGTACGCGATAGGTTGGGGGTTCAGGGAAATCGGAAGGTTACTGCAATAAGGGATGAATCCCCCATCAAGAGGGAGATCGAGAAATTGAGGAGACCGTTAGGTAGGACCTCGAGTATCCAGGAAACACCAAGGGAGGGAATTCAGGACAATGGGAAAAGGACCATTGGAACGCAGACACCGAGTGAATGGATAACAGGACAAGGAGAATCGTGGGCGGATAAAGTTGGTAGTAGGGTAGGGAACGTAAAAGGATATAGGAAAAACGAGGGATTGGAAGGAGAAGGAAGAAGAGGAAAAGACACAAGGATTGAGAAAGGGACAGCATTATTAATTAACACTGGAAAATCGTACAAGGAGGCGCTAGAGGACATTAAAAAGAGGATAGGATCTCCGAAAGTTATAGGGATTCGAAGGATAAGAGAAACAAGGACAGGAGGTGTTCTGTTTGAGATGGAAACAAAGGAAAGCGGGAAAGAATGGAGGGATACTGTTAAGGAAATGATGGGAAGCGAGACAAATGTAAGGATCCTCGGAAATAGGGAGTGAATTAAAATTAGGGGGATCGGTAGTACAATTAGCAGGGAAGAAGTCGTAAAACAAATCGAGGAAGAGGAAGGACTTGGGAAGAATGAGGAGGAGCAGATCGAGGCGGTTAGACTCATTACAGAACCGTGGCAGGGAAGAACAGCCCTGATCAAGATCTCCAAAGAAGTGGCGGATTGGATGATAAAAAAAGGAAAAATTAGAATAGGATGGGCCAATTGTAGAATAAGTGGGAAGCCGAGTCTTATGATGAGATGTTGGAAATGTGGAAGGTTCGGACATAATTCTATGGGATGTAAAGGAAAAGGAAATGGAACTGTGGGCTGTTATGTTGACGGAGGAATGAAGGCGGAGGAATGATAGAGAAGATCGTAGGAAAAGGAAAGGTTGCGTTTCGTCCTGGGCCTCCTAGTGGACTCGTCAGTAAGGCATTCTAGGAGACCCGTGCCTTAGACGCGGGGGACTGAAGGAGTTAGGTTGGAAGGTGTATATATACAAACAGGACCTCTCGGGAGCGCTAGCGAGAATGGCCTCCTGTGTCTCTGTCCCTCTAGCGGTGGTAGACAGAAGGGTCGCCACAGAACCATAATGGAGGAAGCCTTTAAGCAGGCAGAGGAAATAGTAAGAGGAATGCCGGATGTATAGCAGGTGGAGGGAAAGAAAAACGGAAGCACTTAAAAGCTAATACCAAATAAGCTACTTTTCCAAAGCAAAAGAGAGAGTAATTTTAGCTCCTTACCGATTTATCCTACTGGGCCCTCCCCTCCAGCATCCTCTGTACGAGGACCGGAGGGGAGAGGTCCGCGCCCACTACGACGGGCAAGGTCCGCCTTTGGGCGGACCAAGCCGGACACTCCTCCAGCGTGTGCTGGGGAGTGCCCTCTTCCTCTTCACAGTGGTGACACTGTGCCGTCGCTTCCTTACCGATGCGGCACAGGTACTCCCCGAAGCAACCATGCCCCGTGAGCACCTGCGCCGCTTGGTAGGTGAGCCCACCGCAAGTCCTGCCCATCCACCTGTCGAAGTTGGGCAAATCGATCAGATAGCTGAGAGCGCCACTTGACTAGCGCGCGCCGCTGGGCCCGACGCTTCGAGAGAGTTGCCCATCTGGCAACCTCCGGCGGGGAGATCCCGCTCTGGCGGAGGGACTTGACGCGGTCATAGACTACCGCGTCGACCTCCGCCTGTAGCTCCAGCGGGATCAACCCCGCCAGAGCCATCGCCGCCGCATAGGAGGTGGTGCGGTAACCCCTCACGCACCTGATGGCCAGCCGCCTTTCAACTCGTCGAAGCAAAGTTCTGCTTCGACGGCTGGCCATCGACCTAACCTAACCTAACCTAACCTCGACGAATTCACAGAAGATAACTGATTCTCGTAGGAGGCCGTTACATTGGTCAGTCTTTCTTCTGGGCCTGCTTTCTCTTGCTCAACGTCTTGCAAACTTTTCTGCAGCTCGACGGTATTCGAATCGGCTTCCTGAAGTTGTTTACGCATATTAACTATCTCCGTTTCCAATTTACTAGTCTTCTCGTGCTCTTCTTCCTTCAGATAATCGGTATTTTGCCGCATAACTGTTACCTGATCGTTAGCATCCATCAGGCTTTGCTCATATTGCTTTCTGAACAGATCATACTCTTCTCGCGATTTACTTAGCATTCCCTGCAATTCCGATATTTTCTTGTTTAAATCGTCCACGATCTCGATAGACTCGTTCTCCTCCGCGTTTCGTTTCGACTCTAAAACCGACAGCTTAATCTTCTGCTCCTCCAAAAAGTGTTGCAGCTGCTCGTTCTCCGTCGCCAACGCCTCCATCTCGTCCTTGATGTCATCGATCTCGTCCTTGTACTTTTTGGACAAGGCTTCGTAGTCCTCTCCCTCGACAGACCTTTTTCGAAGGAGTTCTTGACCAGCTGGCTTGACCTCTTCGCTCGGAGGAACGCTTTCGTTTTGAGGAACGTCATTTCTCTCTGAAACAGCTACACTTCCCTGTAATCGTTTATCAAGAGCCTCAACTTTGTCAGACAATTCTTTGTTTCGTATATGCAATACCTCCATTTCCATGTCCTGCTTCTCCTTCATCTCCATGTACCTCTCGTTCGCGGAAGCAACGACGTCCAAACGTTTCATCAAAACCTCTTTCTCAGCCACAGTGCTTTTCTGTTTGTCTCTAACCTCGCTCAATGCCTTCTCCAGCTTGCTAATCTGCGACTTCAGCTCCTCCTCTATCGCGGAATCCACCTCGCAAAAATCGCTCGCTGATTTCTGTATCTTCAACTGTTGCTGTAAACTCTCCACCTGCACTTTGTACTCCTTCAGCTTCTTTATCATCTTCGTGTTCTTCGTTTGGATTGCCATACTCTCTTCTAGGATCTTCTTCTTCTCTACTTCCATATCTTTAATCTGATCCTGGAGATCGTCAACTTTCGCTCGTAACTGTATCTCTGTATTAGGACCAAATGTAGTGGTAAGCTGTTGTTCACCGGCCAGTTGAGCATCATCCAACCCCAAGTTTCCTCGTCGACGCTTAATTTCTCCGTAGAGCCTGCATCCCACATTGCTCCAACATCCAAAGAAACTTCTTGTTGAACTTCCTCAGTAATAACTTTCCCAGCATCCGGTTCAACCTGCGATTGAACGTTCGTTACCTGCTCCGAAGGTGTACATAACTGTTTCATCGACGTATCTGTGATAGTAGACGTGTCATCGGATTGTTTGCGAGTGTCTTCTAGCGCTTTAGTGAGATTCGCGACAAGTTCCCTAGCCTCGTCCCTTTCGTGAACATTTTTTTCTATTTCTGTCTGTAAGTTTCGTTCAACGTTAACAAAGTCCTTCAACGCCTCCATAGATCTAGACAAATCGTTCACCTGTAACTGTAGCAGATCTCTCTCCTGAGTAAGAGCAGACACGCGATTTTCAAGTTCCGGTATCAATTCAGAGTCAGTCGAATTCTTCAGTTCCATCTGTAAATTACTGATTTCCAATTTATAGGTATCCAGAAGGGAGTTCTGTTGATCTCGCTCGGCGATCATCATCTCCAATATTTCCTTCGTGGAATTCAAGCTCATATTCAATTCCTCTAGCTGTTTGTCTTTAAGCAACAGTGACTCTTTCAATTTATCGTCAGTTTCATTTTGCTGGTCCATTATTTTCGCACTGAGATTCTGTAATTCCATGTACAACCAATCGATCTGTTTGTCCTTTTCGATCGTTATCTGCTCCAGCCTCTCCAAATTCGCTCGTACAGCTTGCAGTTGCATTTGTGAAATTTCCAATTCCTCGACACGTTGATTATAGTTCTGAGATAGCTGTGATCTCTCCTCGATCATCAGTTTCTGCAGGTGATTGATCTCCTGAGTCAAATTAGAGCATTGTGCTTCATTCGCGTCTAACAATGTTTGTAATCGTTTCACATCTTTATCAGTTAGGAGACCAGAATCAGAAGCAGACGGCATATCGAAGATTTTGAAGGCGTCGAACAATTGCGGAGCATTATCTTGTGGAAGGGTATCGAGAACAGGCGCTTCTCTCTTAACTCTCGCCGATTTTTCTACAGATTCTAAACTCTGATTCTTCTGTGCTTCTACCTGTACTTTCAAATCCTCCACCATTCTTTCGTTCTCCTCTTTATCGATTTTAAGGGACTCGATTTCCTCCTCCAGACTAATCTTGGTGTCCTGTAATAATCTCTCTGCCTCTGCTCTCTGCGCCTCTACAGACTGAAGCGAAGCTATTTGAGAAATCAATTGCAATTCCAATTGTTCAGCACGTTCCTGAATAACTTCCATTTGCTGTTGCATTCTCGATAACTCTGCTTCACGCTCCTCGCATTTTCTTGTTAGATCAGAGTTCAATTGATCAACACTTTGCAATGATACTTCTTCTTCCAAAGTGGCATTCGCAGACTGCAGTTCCTCGATCTTCCCTGACAATTCTTCATTCTCCTTCAATGCTTCCATTAATTTCATTTGCACTTCTTCGTGATTCGGCATTAACGCTTCGGGTTGCAGGGTTGTAGATTTCATCGAGTCGCTTGTAATATCAGCAAAATTGGCTAACTGGTTGTCCAAATCCTTGATTTCAGCTTCTCGTTCCTGCAGCTTCGACTCCAATGTTTGAACCAGATTTTGGAACTGTTCACAGCAGCCACATTGCTGCACTTCTGTCAATTTCATGTCATCCTTGGTACCTTCCTCTTCAGTAATGTGCATTGTCTCCGTGGAGGTGTCAACGGTCACTTTTTGTATCTGCTCGAGCAACACTCTTCGTTCCTCCGATTCTTTCTCAACGTTCTCCAGCTTCTCGTTAATCTGCGTCTGTTTAGACAACAGCAAACCATTTTCAGCTTTAAGATTCTTAATTAACGCCAACTGTTCGACATACTCCGTCTCCGTCACCTGCATTCGTACGCCGAGCTCTCTGGCTTTCTCCCTTGTTTGCTCCAGTTCCGATTGTTCAAGTTCATTTTTTTTTTTTTGAGCAATTCGTTGAACGTACAATTCGAAATCGGAAGTTATTTTCTGCTTGGACTCTTTCTCTGACGCTTGTTCCGCCGTCAATGACTCGATATCCGTTCGTAGCTTTAAAATTTCTTCCTCCATTTCAGTGATTTGCTGGGCAAGCAGAGACATTTTCTCTTTGGAGACGTCCAAGTTATTCGTCAGACTGTCCATGTTCTTCGAGGCTTCGAATAATTCGTTCTTCGCCTGCGTTAATTTCTCCTCCAGATCGGCTATCCTGTTGTCCTTCTCGCGTATCGCAATCTCCACATCCTGTATCTGTTTGTTCTTTGCTTCTTTCTCATCTTTCTCTGTCGTCCATTTCTCCTCGAGTTCAGCAACAGTGGACTCCAGTTCTTGACATATAGCCGTCTTCTTCTTCAGATTTGCCGCTATTTTCTTCATCTTTTCCAGCTGCATTTTAATCTTCTCCTCGCACTCCACCAACTTCTGCTCTAAAACTGCGATCCTACACTCTAATGCAACTTTAACGTCTTCTTTTTCGCTCAATTCATCATTCAAAATGTGACACTCTTTCTTCTTGTCGTATAACTTGTTCGTTAAATCCTCAATCGTCCGGTGACTCGTTTCAATATCCTCAGCATGGTCCCATTGCAGCTGTTCTATTTCGTTGTAGCTGTGCCTTAATTCCGTATGCAAATTTTCGATGGATTTACCGTTATTGTCCACGACACTCTGTAATTCCCGAACTCGCATTTCTGCTTCACTCTTGTCGTTCTTAGCTTCCACTATTTCCGCCTCCAAGTGATCTTTCGTCATTATTATATCAGATAATTCTAACCAGGGTTTTTCACTTTCTCTGATAGATTATTTTCCTTCGTGGTGGCGTTTATCTTATACTGAAACTCATCGAGAAGCATATTCTTATCTTTCAACTGTTCCAACAGATCGTTGTAGTCTTTTAGAGGTTTCGATTCCTCTATCTTCTCGTTCAATTTATTAATATCTTCCCTCAAAGTGTGGATCGCCTCTTCCTTGCTTCTCACCACGTCATCCAGATGCGCAACTTCGTTAGACATGAATATTAATAAAGTATCTTTGTCTTCGATCAAGGTATTACAGTGGTTACATTCACTCTGCAGATTGTCTATCGTGATCATTCGATTTTGCAGTTCTGTATACTTGGCCTGTAATTCTTGATCCTTCTCTTCAATTGTCTCTTTTAAACTAGCAATTTCGTTCTCCTTTTCAGATACCAGTATAATGTGTTCCTGAAGCTTTGATTCAAACGTAGTTGCTGCATCCTGCAATTGTTGCTTCAACATGATAGCCTCCACGTCTTTCTCTTTCTTTTCTACAAGCAACATTTCATTTTCATTCTGTAATATTCTGAATCCCTCTTCAATGGAAGCCTTTCCTGCCTCAAGTTTCTCCATTTTCTCCTGCATTTCATTACACTTGTATCTCCACTCCTCTATAGTGTTGAACATTTCCTTCAATTCAGTTTCCAAGCTCTCAACCTTTTTCCCAGATACTTCGTATTCCACGATCTGTTTACTCTTCTCCTCTAGTTCCTTTTCCTTCTTCGCCAGCTTTATCTTCATTTCTTCGATAAGACCTGTTTGCTCAGCAATCAACTTCTTGCATTCTTCTATTTCACGTTCCAATGAAGCGACAATCACCGATTCCGTTTCTTGAGATGAAGATTCGTCTGATTGCAATGCTTGAGCTACTTCTTGATTAGACTTTTGCAGCAGAGTATTAATTTGCTCGTGGAGTTCCTGTTTCTCTTGATTTAATTTCTCCAGCTTTTCAATCAGTATCTCATTGTTAGGATCATCGTGCAACATTTCCGTCAGTTCAGCTAAATTGTCCTTTAACTGTTGATTGAAGGTTTTGAATTCCGTCACCTTTGTAACTACCTCTTCATTTTCTTTCAACAGTTCCTCTATCCGTCTTCTAAGATCATTGATCTGAAGAGCCTGATCAGTATCGTGCGAGTGTTCCAAGGAATTATGCAATTCTTTTACCTTTTCCTCCAGAAGATTTTTCTCTTCCGCTAACGTGTCGATTTGTGAATTGAAATCAACCTCCCTTTTCGACTTTTCAAAAGCTTCGAATGTTTCCTCTTCGGTTGGGGAACTTTGAACTTCCTGTATGGTACGCATAGCAGCCAAGTCGGTACTGTCTATAGACAAGACTTGTTTTTGCAGCCTATCGTTTTCCTCAAGAAGAGTGTCAACTTTTAATTTCAAATCAATATCTGATTTAGATTCTATGTGTTGTAACAGTTCCTCAAGTTTTGTAAGTTTGATCACGAGTTCGCAATTTTCTTGCGTTAGAAGCTCGATCTTGGTTATGCTTTCGTTATGCTCCGGAATCCGTTCGAAAGATTCTGTCGAACCTGTGTCAGAAGAGCCTTTCTCCTCTACTCTACTCAACTTCATTGTTAATTCAGTATTTTCTTGGGTCAATTGCTCGATTATCTTCAATAATTCATTTTTATCTGTGTCGTCTATCGTGTCTACGGATTCAAGATTCAAGCTTTCCCTTTCTTTTAATTTAACTGTTAATTCGTTATTTTTCTGTGTTAGATCTTCGATCTTTTTTAACAAATCGGTTTTATCCAATTCTTGTATGGCTTCAAATGATTCGGTAGAACCTGTATCAGAGGTTCCCTTTTCCTCCAATTTCGATATCCTATTATATAATTCAGCATTTTCTTGCGTTAAAGCGCCTATTTGTTTCATCAGATCTGTGTGATTAGCATGCGGTGAAGATTCTAATTTACTTTCACTCTGCAATCTGTGCACAGCTTCTAATTGTTCTTCAAGATCGACCACTTTCATTTCTGCAGTTACCCTAAGGTTCTCGGATTCTGCGTTCTCTGCTTCTAAAGATGAAATTTCCTGCTTCGCCATGTGGAGCTCTTGCATAAGATCCAACTTTTGATTCTCTAGAGTGGCTATGGCTTCAATTTGCATTTCAACTTCTTTCGTTTGAGCGGAAACTTTACTTTCAAGATCAATAACACGTTCTTGCCAATCTCCTGCCGAGGCTTTAAGCTCGTCAAAGTCTACCAGACTCAGCTGAAGGTTACCTTTCTCCTCCTCTAATAATGCCACTTGATTCCCCAATCTGAAAAGTTCCGCATTTGTATCAGACACCTTTTTAAAGTTTTTCAACTGCTTTTGTAAACTTTTTACTTTACTCTTATGTTGTGCTTTCATTTTTATCATATTTTTATTTAATGCTTCTAATTCTTTAGTAACTTTTGCTACATCATCATTCTCTTTACCAGTACTTTCTTCCATCAGTCGTGTAGCAATATCATTTTTATGTTCTTCAAGTTCATGTACCAAACTTTCAAGATCAGTGATTTTATTTGAATATTCTTCATTTTTCAAAGTTAAATCTGCTACTTGCTTTTGCAATTCTGCTTTGGATTCTTCTTCGAGAAGATTATTAGATTGTTTCAGCTCTTCTATCAAATTTTCAAGTTCAACTATTCTATTATCTTTTTCTATTACCGCTCTGTTACCATGCATAGATATATTCACAATTTTAGCTTGCAATTCGGCAGCACTTTCTTGTAACTCGTATTTATCATCTTGTAATTGCTTATTACTATGTTCCAATTTTTCTAATTTGTACTGCAAATCTTCAACAGTTGGGTTCCTTTCTATTCCAATACCAGATTCGAGTTTAAATATTCGTTCATTAGCTTCTGCTAATTTTAGTTCATAATTTTTTAGTTGTTCAAGCAAATTTTCGTTTTTTGCTTTCAGGGAAGATTCTATAAGTACAATTTTTTCTTGCATTGATTTCATGGCTTCTTTGGTTTCTACTAAAGTATCCATCGTGGAACGAGAAAAATCGGCACTTGCTGATTCGGCCAATTTTTGCTCGTCAAACTGTTTCTCAAATCGATCAACAGTATCTTCTAATTCTGCTATTTTAGTATCTCTTCCTTGCAGTTGCGTTAAGAGACTTACATTCTTACTTTTCAATGATGTCTCTAAAAGTACAAAATGCTCCTGCATCGTTCGCATTTCGTCTTTCGTATCTTCAAGAATGTCCAACGTCGTTTTACCCTTTTTCGAAAGGTCTGCAGATAATAAAGTAACTGCCTTTGTTTTAGATTCAATGACAGAGTCTTTTTCTTTTAAGTTTTCCTGAAGATCCACAATAGTGGCTTGGAGTTCTAAAATTTTATTACTAAGTGCAACATTTTATTATCTTTCTCTTGACTATCCTCAATTTGTGTTGGTGTCACGATATCAGAAGTAATCATGACAGGCTTAACAGCTGTATGTGGCAATTGATCCCTTTGAAAACCCATTGCTGCATCTTTTTCTTCTAATTGCTGCCTAATAGCTTCTACTTTTTCTTCAGCTGCTCGTTTAGTTTCAATTATTTCTTTATTACGCTGTTCGAAGGCCTTTCTATTCTCTGCCAACTTCTTTTGGAGTAAAGTAGACTTTGCTTTTGCAGTTTTTGCTTGACTAATATCATCAACTGTTTCTTCAGATGTGTCTGCTACAGTTACTTCAGATGTATGTGTTACATTTTTAGCAGGCAAATTTCCTTCTTTATTTCGACGTGATAACTTAGCTCTAGATTTAATTTTAGAAAGTCTCCTTGCATATTCCTGAACTTCTTCTTCTTTCTTCTTTAAACTTTGTTTATTTTTCAACATTATTTCTTTGAGAGATTCCAATTGGTTTTTATTTTGTTCACACTTTTCTTTCGCCTGTACCATAGATTCAGATGCCTCTCCTTCCATTGTCCCTGGAGGTTCTTCCGATGCACTCCACATTGTGAACTTTATTTATATTGTTGAAATTGTCAAGATGGAAACACGTCACTATTCGTGCACATATTTTGTTACAGTACTTTTACTACTTACATCTGTACGTAATTAAAACTGAATAAGCACATATGCATAGCTAGTTAACTTTACAATATTTACAACAATTCTACTAATAATTACATACGAACACTATGAAAATTGTAATACTACACTTCAAAATGTAAAGTCTACGTCACTCAACCTAACCTAACCTAACCTTTTTTTTTTTTTTTTACGTGGGGGAAATCCTCATGGACACCCCGCCCCCCTGGGGGGAGGGGGCGGGGTAGTGTGGGCCTGGACCCACTAAAACCCCCACGGCTGCCCTCATCGTGCGCGTCCCCTGTTTGGGAGGGGGGTCCCGGGAATCGCCAGCGGCATGCTTCCGGAATCCCCTACGCGTTGTCTATCGACTCTTCCCGGGGGGAGGGGTCTATGGCGCCCCCCTCCCCATCATCTTGCGTCTCGGCGGAACCAGGGGGCAGCGCCCGGTTCCGCCCCACCCCGGGGCCGCGTATCGGACGGCTGGGCCCCCACCCAGCCGTCTGCGACACCGCGGTCCTCACCCCCCCGCGCTGTGACCTTGCGGGGGGGTGGAAGGCCACCCTGCCTCTGTTGCGGCGGCGGCGCTGGGGGCTAAGGGAAAGTTGTGAAAGAGGAAAATAAAGCCCACCAGCGCCGCCGCGGCCTGCACGACCAGTGGCGCGGCCTGAGGGGCGGGTTGGAGCTCCCGCCCCCCTAGCTGCCGAACCCCTGCGCCCTCCCGGGGGAGCGGCTCTCTCCCGCTCCCTCTCCGCGGCCTACTTCTGGCGCATGATTGCCTCGCAGAAGGAGACCGCGGCGATCCACTTGACCTCCCCCTCCAACATGGTCTTAACTAGGCCTGGAGGGGAGAGGTCGCCTCCAAAAACTTCCGTAAGCACCCGCCTCTCTGAGGACCACGCCGGACACCCCTCTAACGTGTGTTGAGGGGTGTCGACCTCACCGCCACAATGGTGGCACTGCGCCGTCGCCTCCTTCCCAATTCGGCACAGGTACTCACCGAAACAGCCATGTCCGGTGAGCACCTATGCCATCCTGTAGGTGACTCCTCCGGCGGTCCTGCCGTACCACCTCTTCAAATTTGGCAGGACCGCCCCGACGGCGCGCTGGCCGGCGTTCGACGGTTCGTGTAAAGTTGAACACCAGCTGGCCAGCGCTAACCGTCGGGCTCGACGCCTCGAGGTGCTAAGCCTCCCATCTGCCTCCGGCGGGGTGACCACCTCGACGCGAAGACGGCGGGCTGTGTCGTAGACTTTTGCCGCCGCCTCCGCGTGAAGCTCGAAGGGGACCAACCCCGCCAGAGACATCGCCGCCGCGTAGGAGGTGGTGCGATACCCCCCAATAAACCTGATGGCCAGCCGCCTCTCAACGCATCGAAGCAAGGCTCTGCTACGACGGCTGGCCATCAGGTCACCTGCCCAGATCGGGGCCCCATAAAGGGCCATAGATCGCAACACCCCCACGAACGGGCGGCGAACCCTCCCTCCTGGCCCCGCAAGGTTCGGCAGCAGCCTAGCAAGGGCTGCTGCCACCTTCTCCAAACGCGGGGCCAGGCTGTCAAAATGCACCTCGAAGCGCCAAGCACTGGCCAGGGTGAGGCCCAGGTATTTCATCCGCGACCCCACCCCGACGAAGGAGTCACTCACACGCATCCGGGTCTGGGCCGATGGTCCCCCCCGAGACCCCGTAATCAAGAGGGCCTCGGTCTTGAGCGGGGAGATCTGAAGGCCCAGCCCCCGGATGCCCACGACGACGCAGGCCACCCCCAACTCGGCGAACCGGACGACCCGCGCACCATCTCCACCCCCGCCCCCGGTCGCCTGCACCAACGTGTCGTCAGCGTAGCTCGTGATGCTGACGCCGGGGGGGAGGGGTACACACAAGACTGCGTCATACGCGAGGTCCCACAGGAGCGGCCCTAGCACCGACCCCTGCGGGACACCGCACGTCAACTCCGTCTCCATCCACGTACCGCCATGTCCGGGATACTCGATCCACCTGTCCGACAGGTAGGCCCCGATCACCTCCCGTAAGTAGGGGGGCACCTCGTGACGTACGAGGGCCTCCCTCAGCGCCCCCCAGGGCAGGGCGTTGAACGCATTGGTGATGTCCAAAGACATACCAAGCGCCACCCCACCCCGGGAGACGGCCGCCCCGCAAGGGTGTGAACTCGACGAATTGCGTCGAGCGTAGAGCGACCCTTGCGGAAGCCAAATTGCTCCTCGCTAATATCGAGACCTACACCGGACAGGTGATCGACGAGTCGGACAGCCAAGATCCTCTCGAAAAGTTTGCCCACCTCGCCAAGGAGGCAAATCGGCCGGTACGCGGATGGAGAGTTCTCCGGCTTGCCCTCCTTTTGTATGAGGACAAGCCTCCCTCTCTTCCACAGTGGGGGGAATTGCCCCGATCGCAGGCAGCTGTCAAACAGCTCCCGCAACCGGGGCCCCAGGACGCCCAACGCCAAGGCCAGGGCACGCCCGGGAATGCCGTCAGGGCCGGGGGCGGTGTTGCCTGCCACCATCTTCTTTATGGCATCCCCGAGCTCCTCCTCCGATACACCCATTTCGGCGGACCAGGCTGGGTTCGCCGGCTCCTCGGGACAGGGCCGTGGAAGCCCGCCCCTCTCCGTAGAACGGGAGGGTAATAGGTCATCCACGACCCGCCCGAGTAACTGGGGGTCAAGTGCCTCCGTCACTGGAGGGACCCAGGGGCGGAGCCTACCCATGACAAGCCTGCAAGGACGGCCCCATGAGTCCCTATCGAGCGACTCCAATAACTCCTTCCAAGCCCTGGCCTTGGCGGGCTTGATGGCCAGCTTGAGGTCTAACTTTTTGGCCTTGTAGACCTCGTACAGCTGTGCCGTCACCGTCTCGTCTTGCCTCCTCCTACGTCGGGCCCTGGCGTACTGGCGTCGCGCGGCAGTGCCGGCCACCCTCAATTCTGCGATTTCCTGCGACCACCAGTACGCCGCCCGTGATGGCAGGGGTCTGGCCTGGGGCATGGCGATGTCGCAGGCGTCGGACATCGCCTCCCGGAACCACTCGGACCCCTCCCTGGCGTCGACGGGCCCGGTCCGTGCGTCGGCGGACCAGGCCGCGAGGGTGACGGCTGCCATCAGGGCGTCCTGATCGAGGCGCCGAAGCGCCCATCGCGGTGATGGGCCAACATGGCGGCGGGCACCGGGTGCCTCCCTACTCCGGGGGGTGGAGACCTCCATAACGATGTGTAGATGGTCTGAGAGGGTCTCCACCCCCTCCAAATCTCTCCACCCGGTGACACGGCGAGCGGCAGCAGGGGTGGCCCAAGACAGGTCTACGACCGATGCACCCTGCCACCGCACGCACGTTTGGGCGGGGCCATGATTCAGCAAAGTCAGCCCCGCACCCGCCGCCCAATCCAGCGTCACCCCGCAACTAGCGTCGGTCCTGGGGGAACCCCAAACGAGCGAATGCGCGTTAAAATCACCCAGGACCAGGACCGGGCGAGGCAGGTACTTGTTTATCAACACGCCCACCTCGCCCAGGAACCTATCATACGCCTGCAGACGCCATCGGGGCGGGGCATAACAGCCCATCACCACGAATTCCCCCCACTGTGCGACCACAAATCCCTCCCCCCTCTCCAGGGGGGAGCACGCTGGGGAGTTTTTAGCTCCTCCCCAGACAATGGCCACCGAGCCGCACTCATCCCCCAACCAATTAGGGTGTGTCGGGATGGAGTACGGCTCGGCGCAACAGCCAATCCCACCTCCCACTCCCGCAGAACATGCACAAAGAGGTCCTGCGCCTCGCGGGAGTGGTTGAGGTTGGTCTGGAGGAGCCTGAGGTTGAACGTTGTCGGTAAGCATGGCCTTCTCCAGACCGCCCTCTACTTGACCATCTGTCGGTAACTTCCCAGAGGCGGCGGCGTGACCTGCAGTACCTGCCGCCGGTAGCTTGCTCGAACCAGCAGGACCTGTTGTTGGAGCACTTGCTTTCTGTCCTCCGGTAGATGGCGCCGCTCGCCTCTTCTTTGACTTCGGCGTACATTCTGGTCCCCCAAGGCGGTCGTCTGCCGGTATGCCCAAATCCGCGCACGCTGGGCATTTGGGCTTTGCCGTGCATGCTCCCGCAATGTGCGTTGTGTCTCCACACCTGTAGCACATGCCCGTCCTGTCAACCGCACTAGTGCAACGGCTGCGTGTATGGCCGAACTCTAGACAAACGGTAACACTGTACCTGGCGCGGCGCCAATGGCTCATCCCGAGCGCTACACCAGCCAACGGTAATCCTCCCAGCAGCCACCAATTTGCGTGCCGCCGATACCCCAGGGGAACCCTTTTTTTTTTTTTTACGTGGGGGAAATCCTCATGGACACCCCGCCCCCACTGGGGGGAGGGGGCGGGGTAGTGTTGGACTATACCCACTAAAACCCCCACGGCTACCCTCATCGCGCGTCCCCCTGACTAGGGAGGGGGGTTCCGGGAGTCGCCATAGGCATGCCTCCGGAACCCCCCACGCGGCGTCTCGCGACCCGATCCTCGGGAGGGGGAACTATGGCGCCTCCTCCCCTTCTTCTCCTTTCTCGGCGGAACCAGGGGGTAGCGCCCGGTTCCGCCCCACATCAGGGCCGCGTACTCGGCGGCTGGGCCCCCACCCAGCCGCCCGCGACCCCGTGGTCCTCACCCCCCCCGCCCTGTTGGCCGGCGGGGGGGGTGGGAGGCCACCATGACCCTTTGGGGGCGGCGGCGCGGAGAAGTCCCTCCGCCTCCGCCGCCACCCGCGTTGTCCGGGGCGCGGCGTGAGGGGTCGGAAAATGTCCCGCCCCTTTTGCGGCCGCGCCCCAACGCCCTTCTCGCGGGATCCGTCAGCTCGCGGACCCGCTCCGCGGCCTCCTTCTGCGACATGACGTCCTCGCAGAAGGAGGCCACGGCACTCCACTTGTCTCTCCCCTCCAGCATCCTTTGCACAAGGACCGGAGGGGAGAGATCCTGGCCAATACTGGCCCTCAGGGTCCGCCTTTGGGCGGACCATGCGGGACACGCCTCCAGCGTGTCCTGGGGCGTGTCCTCCGCTTCTCCACAATGGTGGCACTGTGCCGTCGCCTCCTTGCCTATTCGGCGCAGGTATTCACCGAAGGAGCCATGCCCGGTGAACACCTGCGCCATGCGGTAGGTGAGCCCGCCGCAAGTCCTGCCCATCCACCTTTCCAAATCGGGCAGGACTGCACCAACGGCGCGCTTACTGGCGCTCTCTGACAACTGAAGGCGCCATTTTGCTAGCGCGCGCCGCTGGGCCTGACGCCTCGAGATGGCCGCCCATGTTGCGACCTCCGGCGTGGAGATCCCGCTCTCCCGGAGGGCCTTGACAGCGGTCGTAAACTACCGCGTCGCCCTCCGCCTGCAACTCCAGCGGGATCTGCCCCGCCAGGGTCATCGGCGCCGCGTGGGAGGTGGTGCGGTAACCTCTTACACACTCGAACAGTAGTAGTATTACGTTTTTAGAAATGACTCGCCATCGTATTAGTGGCGTTGTTTTTTCTTTAAAAACGCAAACTACTACTGACTAGCATCGTGCTGCCACGGGAACACACCATGGCTTACGTGCGGAATGCTTACGAGCGCCAAAATACAGAGAGAGTCGTGTCCAGATCACAGAATCACTAAGAGGGAGAAGGTCTCTCTCTTGCGACAAACGGGAAGAGATACAAACATGCATCGGCTCTGTCATACCTTTTAGGAAGAGAAAACAAAACTGGTGAACGTAACCAGAAAAAATTACCCCGTGTCCAAGAGACGACGCACCTACCTTTCGATTCAAATGCGATCCGTGGTAATCGTACTACTCCAGCGTTTCGGCAGGTCCCCGAAACGCGTGTCCTAAAGGGACGGAAGTACCGGGTAACCACGAAGATGGAACGCAAGGAGTTATGGAATGTTTCGCCGTGCGATCGCAATCTCAATCGAACGCAAATAATCTCGAACATATTCAGAGGCAGAGGAGGAACACGGTCGCTTTGCGCGCTTCAAAGACGTCGGAGTCGGACACCCGTTCCGCGACAAGGTTGTTTTAACCTTCGTCGTCGGCTATAGGGACGAAAGACCGGTCGATGCCGTATCAAGCCTCCGCGGGTCCGTTGAAATTCACCAGCACTCTAAACAGCAGCAGTAGGAGAAGAGAGGAGTGAGGACTGATGGTCGCTTTGCGCGCTTCAAAGACGTCGGAGTCGGTCACCCGTTCCGCAGCACGGTTGTTTTAACCTTCGTCGTCGGCTATTGGGACGAAAGGCCGGTCGAAGCCGTATCAAGCCTCCGTGGGTCCGTTGAAGTTCTTCGCCTGCTCATTAGCCAGTAGGAGGAACACGGTTGCTTTGCGCGCTTCAAAGACGTCGGAGTCGGACACCCGTTCCGCGGCAAGGTTGTTTTATCCTTCGTCGTCGGCTATTGGGACGAAAGACCGGTCGAAGCCGTATCAAGCCTCCGCGGGTCCGTCGAAGTTCTTCGCACGCTTTTTCTTTTTTTTGCTGCTCCAGTTTCAAAAGCAATACGCATGCAAAAGATGATGATATAATCGGACTCCCATTCCGCGGCAAGGCTGTTCTGGTCTTCGTCGTCGGCTATTTGGGAAGAAAGAACCATCGTCTATGCCGTTAATTAGCTTCCGTGCTTCTGTTGAATTTCGCCTACGTCTATTGCGTTCAAGTGCCACAGAGTGCGTGTACGGGCACTGCCATTCTTTGCGTATACTCTTCCGAAGTTGCGAGGTCGAACGAGGATTCTTTGTATCGGGGTATCCACGTCGTTTCCTCCTCCTCAATCCTTCCATGGTTTTTTTTTCAATTTTTATGTTGAAAAATGTTCTTTGCGCCCGGTCGCTGGTGACGTGCTTGCTTGCACGTGCCGGCGAATTTCGTCTCGGACACACTTTTGTGTCGCCTAGTCGACTTCGGTCGATGCGTACACGGTTCTACCGTTATGAAATGGTGACGCTCGACACCTCCTTCTGTGGCGCTGGTTGGAGGTGTTCGAGTCTCGGTTTCCAGTGTGATTCCGAAAAAGTACTTGAGTTTATATAAAATTATAACAAATACGATTACCCTGAACGGTGGATCACTTGGCTCGTGGGTCGATGAAGAACGCAGCTAATTGCGCGTCAACGTGTGAACTGCAGGACACATGAACATCGACATTTCGAACGCACATTGCTGTCCACGGATACAATTCCTGGACCACGCTTGGCTGAGGGTCGTTCACGTAACCTATATACTGCTTGCGTCGCGTATCTCCCTGTCTCTCCATTTCTTCATATTCCTTTCGCGAATATCCCCGCCGCGACGTTCTTGAAGAACGTTCCGAGTCGGGCGCGCGTAAACGGGGTGTGTGATATGGAGCTAGCCGCTGGAGAGAACGTGGCGTACGTGCGATTGTTGGGCGTTCGTCGGCGTTTGCCGCGGGCATGCCTCGATTTGTGTTCTACGCATATGTTGCGAAAATATTATGCGAACGTTTCACAGGAACGATAAAATCGTACGGACTTGCGTGCTGGTGGCTTGCGTGCGTCGGGATGCGACCGCCCACCGTGTACCGCTCCGTCGTAATACAGTCTCCTTGAGGTAGTTTCGCGTAATACGCTCATATTGATGGTTCGCAATTTTGAGTATGCAAGGACCGCGCTCCCTACGTCGTCTGAAACGATTTCATCGTGCTAGACTGAAAGAGAGAAGTTTTGATCTCAGTCTAGAGAGAAGTGAATTGGAGACATCGAGATTGTTCAAATGGAGTGCGTCCGAATGGTCGTGCACCTACCCGGTGGTGTGTCTAGCACCTACACAGTGTTGGGTATTGCAGATCGTTGTTCGGAATGGCCCCAGGGATATAGGAAATTTTTTGCATTCCCTCTCCTGTCTCTTCAGCAATACTGTACAACACTACTCTCTGCTGCAGAACAATGTACACCGTCGTGGTGGATGTTTAAGGGTCGTCGTTGCAAGGCAAATACTATCCTGGAGTGTTGTGTGCTCTACGAGAGGAACATCGTGCGAGGTATCTTTCTCCGAACGCAGATGTGTGGGAACTTAGGCAGCAGGTGTACCGTTGCGGTTAACAAGTCCGCTCGTCGTCTGTCACCAAACCCAGCCACGTTCGTCGAACATGGGAAAGGTAGCGCGCGGGTTTTCTCGATGGATCCACACACCTTTTGGAAGAGTTGCAGCAACGTTTCGGTAACCCAGTCCCCATAGACGCGCGTGTTATTGAATTTGCACCTCAGAGAGAGCGTGTTTCAGTAGGAAGGAAGAGGCCTGTTGCAGAGGACGAGACAAATATAATTTCTTTTTCCTCTTTGGTGTGGCTCGAGCAAAGAAGCGAGATGCATGCAACCTTCACACGCGAAAAGGGGACAGACACGAAGGAACTCCGGAGAGCTTAGACGTTGGTCGCCCCATGTCTTCTTCACTGCCGATCACGGGACCGCGCTACCAAAGCCGATCGTCCAGTCCCAGAACGCATAGACAGAGGACGGACGTTAAAATTCAGTATTTGGTTGTCTTGCGAGAGAGTCTCGTGATTCGAACATGGGCAGAGGAAAAGGGCACTTTGGCGAGGCGCATACAACTCTACTCTCCGACCATATGCGGAGTTCTTTTCCATTCGCTCAGTTTTCGCTCTTCTTTCCTTTTGAAATTTCTTTTTCTTCCTGTAATTCCCATTGGAATATACCAGAGATATAAAGAAGAGGAAGAGTTGTCGTTCGTGTGTACCGTCGTGTTATTGCTCTCTTCTGGATTTTGCGTCGGGACGTGCAAGTTTTTCTCTTTCGATCGTGTTATAACGGCGTGTTCTTGGGAGTTTCCGAGTGAAACACGACCCAGCCCCGTTTCTAGAGCGAAGAGCAAAAGACTGATCCCCGCCTGCCTTGAAGTTACAGAGTGTTCTCGACGTCCGCGCGGCGGCACCTCCTCGCAAATATATTCTCATTTCCTACGGTGAGGAAGAGGAGAAGTTCGAAAAGAGGACATTGTAAGAGAAAGAGCATATGAGCGTAAATATGGACCATAGCGTGGTGGAGTGTTTGTTCTTTTCCCGATGTTTTCCTTTGTTTTTCGCTGTTCTCTCTCAAGTTCTATTTCTTCTCTTTCGAAGAGCACACCGGTCACGCAAGTGATCGTTATACGTAATGACGACCTCAGACTAAGCGAGACTACCCGCTAAATTTAAGCATATTACTAAGCGGAGGAAAAGAAACTAACAAGGATTTCCTTAGTA